>OZ005650.1:28023269-28623269 GCA_963930645.1 Salticus scenicus | reverse complement strand
CATTAAAAAGAGAATGAAAATATTTTTATGGCTTACAGTTTTTCTTGAGAATGATCGTTACTGAAATTTATGTGCTTTTAATTTATATTATTTTACAGAGACCCGCAAGAAAAATCGAAAATATTACAATCCTTTATATAAAAACATAAGATCTTGGAGAAAAATGCTCAAACACTTTCTGACTTTATAATTATCTTCACTTTTGTCTATTCACTGAAATATTAGGTGATTCAAATTTATTTAAACGTCTTTAATTGCTTCTAATGTCCAGTAGAGTACCCCAGATTTTATTATTATTATTATTATTATTCATCCAGGTTGTCTGTCATTCTGTCTGTCATCGAGCCACTTTTCTGCTATAATTTGAGCATAAGGAAAGAGAAAGTTAACGAAACAGGCTATACTGTTGAACACCGTGGCTGTGCGGCAAAGCGCTGGCCTGCGAATCTAAAGGTCGTGAGTTCGAACCCACTGTAGGGCAAGTGTTTAAAAATGGTTTTTATTTAATTCTAAATTGTTTATTGCTTAGTAAAAAGAATGCTTTTTATCGGCGTCCTAAAAATTAATAAATAAATAAGGCAAAATTTTCTGTACTCAAACCAATTAAAAGATAAAAAGCATTCATTGATGACTACATCCCTAACAGCACAGTTACGCTTAACTTATCCACAGTACATCTTAAGGACGTTTCTGGGATGTCTTTTCCATCCAGAAGATATCCTGGGGAGGCGATGTGCTGTCTGGGATCCCATTATGTAATAACACACTTTGCCCTCAATGAGTGCTTTTTATCTTTTAATTGGTTTGAGTACAGACAATTTTGCCTCATATTCAACCATGTTGTCTGTCATTCTGTTGGTGTGTCATCGAGCCACTTTTCTGCTATATTTTGACTCAACAAGGGTCATCCCTATGAATATGAGTGACCATGGATGACCATGAGTGACTCGTGAGTAACCAATGAGTGACCCATGAGTGACCAGCTTTTTACTTACAAATAAAAAAAAATGAAAAAAAAAAAAAGATTTTTAAAGAGAATGCTTTTTTATTGGCGTCCTAAGAAGTAGTAAATAAGGCAAAATTTTCTGCACTCAAAACAGTTAAACGATAAAAAGCATTCATTGATGACTACATCCTACTATATAATGACACACTTTGTCATCAATGAATGCTTTTTTATCTTTAATTGGTTTGAGTACAGAAAATTTTGCCTTACTTACTACTTCTTAGGACGCCAATAAAAAAGCATTCTTCTTAAATTTTTTTTTTTTTTTTTTTTTAATAATATTTTTTTTAAGGTCGTCTTTTAAAGAATTGTCAACACTAATAAAGAAGCAATAAGAAAAAATGCTGTAACTTATTTCTTTAATATCTTATAATACATTTGAAAAGTTTTTCAATTAAAAGTTAATTATTGAGCAATTTATATTTTAGTTAGTTAAGCTCATTTAAAAATTTCTATTTCTAGCAAAAATAAAGTCAAACAGTTTACTATTTTAAGATGAAAATTAAAGTAACGCGATAAAATGAGAATGTTACAAAATAAATAAATAAATGTAAATATAACAAACGGAAAAAAAAAAAGGTTTTTTTTTATTCGACTAAAAAAAAAAGAGAGAGAGAGACTTCTTTTAGTTGAAATTTAATTCAAATATTGACTTTTTTTTCTCAGATGAACAGTTTACAAATTCGTCACTTTATTTTCTTTTATAACATTTGTTTATCTCCTTTTAAAATTCTAAGTTATTGATTGAGAAATGTTGACTTTTTAACGCTCCAGTTTATTTTGACTTACTGCACTATACTAAATTTTAAAGTTATATTTTGACACTTCTACTTCAATAGATTACACGCTTTTTTCAATATTTATCTTATCACTATAAGGCAAAAGGGGAAAAAAGTGTTTATATTTTTAATAAGTTTTTTTTTTTTTTTTTGAACTGAATTATTCATTTTATTTATTTATTTATTTATTTTTTCATTCATAATGGGAGAAAACTATTTTTACATTACAGTTAATTTTTCTACAATAATACAATTGAATTGTTTTAAAAAATTTTTAATTAAATAAAATTAAATTAAAATGTGCAGGTTAATTTTGGTTAAAATATGTTTATATAGAAAATATTAAAACAATTTTGTTATCTATATTCTTTTTCATTTTATCTATATTTTTTTTCATTAATTAAAAAAAAAACTTTTTAAAACTTTTATTTTTTAATAGGACGTAAAGCCAGCCTGGTGGTTCGGTGGATAGGGTGCTGCCTTCTGGACCTTCAGGTCCTAGGTTCGCATCCTGGTGCGGACATAGATGTTTGTGATGTCCTCTGTCTACAAAATATTGTGTGCACTTCTTTCTGTGAATTTCTCAAATATGGATCAATCGGGACGAAAGTCATTGTAACTACAGGTCTCAAAGCTGTCAAATAGATGTCAAATGTCAAATAGGACGTAAGAATCCAATTCATGAATGAGACTCTTTGCTGTTAAAAACACAGATAAAATCCATACTGAAGACTTTAAATTTATGGTATATTTTACTTATATATTTTACTGTTTGAAATTTGTTTTTTATTAATACTTATATCAGGTTAAAGCCAATGAAGAACATGTTTATTACACTCTTAGATGCAGATTTCAAGTTTCAATAGTATATACAAGAAACTGCCACTTACTCTGGTAATGTATTTAAATTTTTTGTGTTGTGCAATAAAAATATATCGTAAAATACTGCAAAAGCGCCCTCCTTCTTCGTTTAAACGACCCCTCACTGTAAAAAAAAACTGTTAAAAGTACAGGAAAAATCTGGCAGCTGGGGTGCCAGCATTTCTCCGCCAAATATACAGGACAAAACTCTACTTTTAACAAAAAACCTGTTTGATTTACAGAATTCCCGTGTAAAATATATGTCAGTGATACAATTTTACGGTTTTAAACTGTATATTTCACGGAGAAATACTGGCACCCCAGCTGCCAGATTTTTCCTGTACTTTTAACAGTTTATTTTTATTTTTATTTTTATTTTTTTTATTTTTCAATGTGGGTTTTTCACCTGATTTTTATTTGTTCTGAATATACGTATATACACTCCCTTACGCTCAGAGGTAGACTGTATCTGAAAAGGAGACAATTTTTTGCGTTATTTACTTCCTTGTTAAAATTCACCTTTATAAATATGAACATTGATTTGTTTTATAATAAATTGGACACTGTGATTATTTGAAAAATAAAAACATAAGCTACTTAAAATAGCGACAAATGTTTTAAAACAGTTTATTGTATGTGGGAAAAAAGAGTTTAGCAATTTTTCCGATTGAATGCTGGTTAATCAAAATTTAACTGTACTTCTTTTTTTTTTTTTTTTTTTTTTCACTGAAACCTAATATACATATAGATATAGATATATGTTTTGTTTTAAAATAATTTTTTATTCCACTTAATTTTAGCAGGAAAATACCTGCCAATCTACATTTTTGCCGATTTTTACCGTTTATTCACCCCCACTAGAAATTCATCCCTATTTCCCTTGAAGATTGGAGGGCACTTGAACGATGTTTTACGGTAATGCAAATAAGAAACTTTATATTAATAGTCTCTTGTGTTTATAGCATAATTTTTGCTTATGTATAGAGACATTAAAAATTAACTAAGTCTTAACCTTACTATGGGCCTCCCTTGGCGATTTTAAATATATTTTTGTCATTTTGGTGATTAAATGAAATGGTTATCGCAAGTGCGTAAGTGTAGAAGAGAAACGTTCGAGCTACTTAGGTAGGAAATTTCAAATTTCACCAACGCTTTCTCATATTAAAGTATTTAAAATTGATGCTTATAAATACAAATTTATATTAAAAACTTAATATATCAGTTACTGTTATTTTATGCATATTTTTAAACACTAAATGATTTCTCTGAGTCTTTCTGCGCTGCTTAAATGATTTATATCATACTGTTAATTAAAGGGCTAAACATTAAAGAAAATATGATAAATTTACTATTTTTCAATGTTAAATAATGCTTTACTTTTCCGTGAAACAAACACATTCAATTCATATTAATAAACATTCATTTATGAACTATTTCCAAATCATACCGTAAATATTTATCATTGTTTATAAATATTTCGTTGATAAGAATTTCCTTAGCTAGCATGCGTAACAATGGGGTTCTTTTATTCTTACAATATATTTCGAAGCTTTCATCTTTCGACACGAATCAAAAGCAAGAGCTTTGAATAGAATATTTTACGAACAATAAAGATAGAAAACGTAGATACGAACATGCTGTCATGAAATTGTGTTGTTGCTGAATAAATGAAAAACATGCTTTTTCGTAAACCATGAAATGACTTATCGTTATATATCAGACGACATTAAAATGCAAATAATATAATACAAAATTTAAACAATCAGCTTGTGAATAATTATTTAAAATGGAATATTTAGAAAAAAAAAATATGTTCATTAAACTGCTGTAAATATTCGTGTTTTGTTAAAATTTGCGGAATTAGATTTTATTTTAGCATATAGCGTCACAATATATTTTAATAAAAATTAATCTTGAACATCTATTGATTACATTTCTATTCTTTTTTTTTTATTATTATTATTAAAAATTTTACATTTACCTTTTGTTTACTTTACAGTTTTCGTACAAAGGTCATTGTTTTGTTCCTTATATAAACTAGATTTAATTATCTATTGAAAATAAAACCAAAAAAATTAAAATTATAGGCAGTTTTTCCGTGCATCGTGGTTGATTTTTCTTGTGATATGAGAAATAGAAATTGTGTTTGTATAGAAATTTTATTGCTTTAATCATACGGGGACAAATTTCAACAAGTGACATTTGCCCCACATTAACTTTGAAAGTTTAGGGTAAATGAACCATATATTGAAGATTAGTAAGTTAAAAGTTTGAGAATGATTAATTTCTAAACAGATAATACTGACTTTCTCTAAGATCACTGTGTTCTAAATACGTTATTTGTGATATTTCGTGCTCTGTGTGTTTAGTGTTTAATTCCTTATCCATTAATTCTAACTGCAATTATTTAAAGTGTTTTTTAAAAACATCATATATGGGGATTGAACAAAGGCGCAGAACCCATACGTGTATTTGTTTAAGACATTTCTCTCTCTATAATGTCGTTGATTTAAGAAGTAGAAAATTTTCTTTCATTCACAGTGGTATGAGCAACTGCACTAGTGTTCCATCCCTGAATATTGGGATATAGAAATCACATATTTGAAAAATAAATAAATATTTAATTAAATTCAAATCTATTTTAACGTTTTATATAACAATATTTCGTCTATACAACAACAGTCTTTAATTAACTGCTGAATCCTTTTTTCCTCGATAAAATAAAGTAAAAAGTATGTGGAAAATAAAATTTTGCTGTAATCAAAAATCACATTTTTTCATTTTAGTTTTAAAAAACACCACATGGCCATTCTTAATTTCTGAGTAAATCAAAAGTTTAACAGCTAACGTACTTCTGATCTGTTTCTCAAAGTTAGCCTTGAAAAAGAAATAATTACATTTCTTTCCTATGCATTTGCCGTATGTGGTTTTCAGTTCTCATCACTAAAGTTTGGCATAAGACTCGGGTTAATGTAATATGGTAAACCTGCTCGCTGTATTCAAAAATTATTAACTAAATGAATATACAACGGATCTAAAGAAAACGTTGTTTGGGTGATCTTTGCGGCGAAATAATATATGCCAACATGTTCGTGATTTTCGATTTTGGCTAAAAATTTACTCTCACACTGATCACCGTCAAGAAAGCATCTCTTAATAGGGGATTAAGATCGCTCACTCTCTCTCCATTTTTGCGGTTCCCAAACAGAATGTACTGTTATTTAAATTGGATTATCATGCCACTATATTTTTCCTGATGTTGTCTTACATCTCTTTTGGATCGCTAAATAAAAAGCATTTTTTTATTGTCATTCAGGAGTGTTTCTTCACGGCCATTTGAATAAAATTATCGAACCGGGACTTTCTATGCTTCAAGTAAATTTCATCCAGCAATAATCATTATGACATACATAATAAAACCTATTATTTTAAAAGCAAGTCATATCAATTAATTTCCTTCCTGTAAACATTTGAGAAATTTGAAATTTATGCAATGTTTCAGTCATAATCAGTCAGAATTTTAAGGAACTTTTTCAGCATCGTAGCCTGAGTCTATTATAATGGTTCCTTTGTGAGAGGAATGGTTAACACTTTCGTCTACTATTCCTAGGTTTCCTGTTTGATTCCTGAATCAGGCATGGACGTTTGAATCCACTGTACAGTGGTTTAGAATCCACTGTAAGCCATATTTTCTTGTAAGCCATTTCACTGTAAGCCATATTTAATGAGTTTTAGTTTGCAACAAATAACCGTGGAGTCACAATTCAAACCCTAACTCCTTTCACAGCATCAAATGCAGCTGCAAAATCGTTGCTAGCTTCTAATCACGTACTATGTACTACTACGCGTGTCCAAGAAAAGTGTCACGTGTGTCCTGTGGTACGTGTTAGACCCAGAAATCTCGTAGATGATTTCATTCATTGAATTTCTTCGCTCTCTAAGAGCACTGTGACGATCACTACGCGATGAGGTATAGTATCGCGTACATAAAAAAGAAATTTTAATTACAGAAGGTGTAAACAGATACGCTTGAAATATGTGAATTTTAGTATAAAATAGTACAAAATGGATGAAAATTCTGGAACGTCAATACAATAATAAAGTATACAATAATAATGAAAAATCGAAAGAAAAAAGTCTAAGCTTGGAATAGCTTTAAAAGCTTCAAAGTAATTTAAAATTTTTAATTTTATTATTATTATTATTATTATTATTTTAGTTAAAATAATTTTTATTAAATTCTAATATATTTAAAATTGTTATGTTTCAACTCAAGTTTATGTAAAATTTCTAAATTCTAGACGGTTATTCATAAACAAACTTTATAATATCCATCATCTTCTTAAAATGATGCTATGGCATAGCATTATAAAAAAAAAATATGTTTCGCCTTAAATATCAGAATTGCCAACATTTTACTTTATTCCGGAGCATTTTTAGGCCCGCCTTTATTACATACCACATTTTTTCTTTAAAGTATTTTTTCTTTCTTTTTTTTTTATCGTAGTTATATATTGGAGAAAATTATTCTATATATAAAGTGGTGCGAAATAAAGGAGGGACTAAAAATGCTCTGGAATAAATTAAAATGTAATTATACTTGCACAGTTTTAAATTTGAAGAATGCTTTAAGCTTATAATCATCCTCTCCTATATCTGAAAGTTTTACAAGATAATTTTACATGTACATCTTATCTAATTCCTACAAAATTACTAACAAACACGTTCACATTTCGTTATACTTTGAAACATATGTATATTTTTCATACAGAAATATATTAAAAACTGCTTTTTCATTAAATGAAAGAAACAGAGACAAATCTGTTAAAAATTTGTAACTATTTTTTTTATTGTAAACTATTATATTGTACACATGTACTCATCAAAGAAAATAACTGCAATTTCTTATTCCTTATAATTTTACTTAAAAAAAAAAAAAAAAAAAAAAAAAAAAAAAAAAAAACTTCTTTTGACAGATGATTAAAATAGACATCGCTTGTTTATTAAAAAAAAAAAACATAATAAAACCATTTTCTACAATTCAATTAAAGTGTATTCTTAAATTTTATTTCTTTTCTACCTTATACAAATTAATTCCTTTTATAACGCAACTTTCTTTAACACACCATATTCTTATAAATAAAAAAACAAATTTTCTCTTTAATCATTAATGATATCATTAAATACTTAAATTGTGCTGTTTTATTTTTATATGAAAAAAAATATTTTTAGAAAAGAAAAAAACGTACTAAAATTATCATGTTGTTTCTGATAAGCTGATTATGATTTCAGGGGAGAAAAAGTACTTTTCCTAATAATCTTCTTCTCACGAAAAAAAGTGATCATCTTAATTTTTATTGAAATGTATTAAAATTAATTCCTTTTTGCGTTTAATTTAATTATAATCTGTATGTCACGTTAGATTTAGATGCATATAGTATGTAGAACTGTTACACATACTTTACAAGTTGCGGTTAATTATTTTAGATTGAAAGCATAAAATTTATTTTGCATTTGCTTTATTTTACTTCCAAAATAATAAAACATATACATATATATGTATATATATATATTAATTTAAAATTGTTCATAGTGCGGGAGATCATCTACCAATTTTTGTCTCATTTAGATAACTCCTTGGCGCGTCGATTTTTTTGTTATAGAGTATATATAGATATGGTGAATATTAAACCCTTTAATGAAGAAAAATTAAAAAAAAAAAAAAAGAAGAATTTGATTTTATTAAAGTTTTTACGAGAGAAAATATACAGATAAAAATAAAACTATCCGATTTCTGATTTTGTTTTTAATTAGAATATATATTAAAAAAGTAGATTTAATAAAAGCAAAATTAAGTGTTCAAATTAATCTTTATGTTTCGTATACATCACAACATTTAGTGTGTACATCATTTTCACCAGCTAAAGCTTTCCATAGACAGAGAGAGACTTCAATAAATTCGATTTGAATTTAAGTCGACTACAGATATAAGTTCGATTTATTTCTATCGGATGTCAATGAAGCAAGTAAACATTTTAGTAATATAAACTTATTAACAAATTCATTTTAGGCCAATTTAAATGTCTGTGTAATGTTTTGTGAGTCGAAAAAAAAAATTAATAACTGCTTGTGGACACTTTCTCTAACTTTTTAAGAACCAATCAAAATATTTTTTTATAGAGAAGAAATTCTCTAAAATTCAATCACTATAACACTCATAATAAAAACAATAAATAATAAAAGTCTTTTAAAATTATATGTATTAACACACACAAAATTACACCTTATAAAAAAAAAAAGTAGGTTTTATAATTGATAAGAATATATAAACATGCATAGGATATTTTATAATACTAAAATCTATATTTTTCTTGTTATCGCAATTTGAATTTATACCTTTAATTAATTAATAGAAGCTTTTCAATTTTTTCATTTTCCAAAAATAAGAAACAACCTGGGCTCTCAGCAAGATCAATCTTGACTTTTGACGAAAAGCCTCAGTTATGCACACTTATAATTTACTTATAATTTTACAAAATATATTGACAGTAATGATTATCAAAAAAGGTAGATTATCTGCGCAGGAAATTTAGAAGTAAATTATTTTTGTCAATTAAAAAAAGTATTCGGAATATAATGAAGCAAGATTATTTTTGTAAACATTAATAAAAGCCATGAATAATATTTCAACATAAATTCTGTGTCCGTAATCATAATAACAATATATTATGTCATGTATCTCGATATTTAAGAAAGAAATCACTTTTATCAATAATGCAACGACTGTTGCTTATTTGCGAACATCTTTATCATGGAAATGCTTTCCTTCATGTGAACATTCTTTGTCATAAAAATCATTTGTTTTCTGATTTATTTTATGTTAATTGATAATTTTCGTCATTATTATTATCTGTACATAATCTTCGCGATTCATATCATCCATACTTTCTGGCTCTTATATCTCACATTTAAATACCATCGAGTACTTCTAATTTGAATATGCTTTAGCTATATACTTACTAAATTGACACTAAATTTTGGCTTTTGATACGCTGTTTAAAAATGACTAAATAATCATCACTAACTGTGAGTGCGAAACATTTGTTGTAAAAATAATCAGCATAACAGATAATACTGTTAAAAGAAAATCACATAACTTTTATATTAATTCAATATGTATATATATATGTGTATTCTTTAACCACAT
Organism: Salticus scenicus; assembly: GCA_963930645.1. Classification (NCBI taxonomy): domain Eukaryota; kingdom Metazoa; phylum Arthropoda; class Arachnida; order Araneae; family Salticidae; genus Salticus; species Salticus scenicus. Next base: position 28,613,416 of record OZ005650.1, on the reverse strand, counting down.
TTCTTGCGACATGGAAGCCTCTGCGCAAGTGCGGATTGACAGAGTCCAGTATTAAAATAGGGGTGACTGAGAGAAAACAAGCGATAAGGGAACACCGAATAACTGGATGCTTGCCAAATAACTATCTCTCGGCCTATTTTGCATCCGTCCAAACTTTTGGACTCGGCCTCACTGCTAGTCGTAGGAAACGTGGTCGCACTATATTTATATATTAACACTTAAATGTCTGATTTTTTAAATCAAATTTAAAATCTTTTACGGATTTCCTCTCTTAAAAAAATCTCGGAGGAAATATTTTAAAAAATCATACTTTATTTTAAATATGGTTTACAGCTAAAATGCAATTTATTGCCATTCGGCAAACAAGAGGCATTAGAGCTTCAAAATTATTATAATAGTATCTTAGAAGACAAAATTTGGGTATATTTCCGAAAGGCAACACACGGCATTTACGGGTTAACTTTTCTTTAACATTATTTGGTTTTGCATTTCCTACAACAGAGAAGCAAAATACAACAAATTTGCGTCACAATAATAATTAAATGTAAGTCCATTTTGGGAAAATTCTTTTATGTCTTTCATAAAAAAGGGTAACCTTTACAAAGACACTTGGAAATGAAATGTGACAGAATAATGGTCTACGGGGATTGCGGTTTAACGTTCAGTGATATTGATACTTCTATCTTTTGAAATCTTAAATGTATTGTGAATATGAAATCGATGGATGCAAAAATGCCTTTCTGATCTTCGAGACCTCGGATGACTATAGTCATCTGAAATAATGACTCATTATGATTCACCTCACAACAACTGAGAGGTTGAATATATTGTAAAAAAAAAAAATTACGAAATCATAAGATACATTGCCTACATTGTCCCAAGATTGTGACTCAATTACATCACAAGTATCACCTCGAACAGTGCGATGGCGTTTAAAATGTTAAGGGCGTTACTATAATTATTAATGTTAATGGCGTTACTATAATTTTATACAGCTTATCATCTTAATATTTCAGGAAAGAAAAGTTTAATATTTGCGATCAATCTATCGACGAAACTAAGCCATGTTGTCCCTTTAGATGAATTTGAGTTTATAGCACTTTAATGCATAGATATTTCCGAGTGAAGATGTATTGAGAAAACTAATATTGGCAGAGAGCATGTATTTATCTCATTGTATGAGTTCTATACCGTTCTATAATGGCATGAGGTTCTGTTGATATACATTCTAATCATGTATTGTTCTTATAGGCATTTAACCTTCTGACCGCCTTTGAAGAGGAACAAATTATAATCTTTTCTTACTGTATGTTTATTAAAATGTACTAAAATAATGCTTATTTAAACTTGATTAAAAAATAAATATACACCTATATGTACCTTAATATATACATATAAATATTAAGACTATTATTTATAACCTTCACATTTCTAAAATAAACTAACTACACATAATTATGCAATTCTGAATTCTAATGGTATTTCGACTATTAGTAAACATTCAATTAACGTATTACGGTCGGCTACAAAATTATTGAAGCACTAGTTATAATTCCTACTTAAAATATGAGCACCAAATACTGTTTTGTTAAGTAAATATTTATCGAGTCATGATCTTAGTCTTATGCTATTTATAAAAGAGTAAGTTAATGATAAAAATTAGCGATCAAACTAATTATATATATATATATATATGTAATATATTAAAAATAATATTAATGATGAGTTCGGTTGGTTTGCATGGGATGGTGCAACGATCCTCTTATCATAGTGAAATAGAAGTCCAGACATCTTATATAAGAGATTAGAGAGTCCATTTGATAACGAATATCCTTTATTAAGTTAAGTTCAAATCTTAAAAGTTCATGTTTGAATTCTATTAATAAAAATTAATTATGCTACTTAATAAAAACAATAAAAAATAAATAAATATTATTTACCATCGAAAAGTTTATTTCCGTGATTTTATAAGTTTGCATTGAAATTTTTTAGGGATTTTTGTTAAAGTTGCAAAATTATTTATTATATTTTATATGTTAAATTTAGAGAAAATAAATTTTCAGAATTACTTATATTGAAAACAGAAAAAAAAAAATTATACAGATCTTTATTAGATGTTCATATTAAGTTAATTCTAAATTTTTATAATTTTTAAGAGTTTCAGTATATTTCTGTAAAATGTTAATTTTTCATAAAAGTTTTAAATTTTAAAAGTATTGTCAAACATTGTGGAATTAAAATTATCTGATTATTTGTTTTCATTTATTATCTAGGAAATTTTTATAGTTCATTCAGCTGTTGGTAAAGGCGCATTATCAATTGTTGGTTTGAAATGTTGAATTTTTTAATTTTTAAAATAAGAGTAAAATAGGTAATTTTGAAGTAAATTTCGAATTAAATAATAATAATAATAATAATAATAAAGAAAGAAAGAAAGGAATATTGAGTTTTATTATATCTGTTAATCTTTACATTTGATTTTTAAGAAATTTTTCTCACCTAGTTCTGTTTAATACTTTTGCCTATGAGTGCATGGTGTACATATTTTTTATTTTTGCATGTTTGTGTTACTAATTTTATATTTTCAAATATTAACATTGCTTTTATCTTCATAAAATTTATAGGTACTTAATTTAATATTCAGGCAGTGTTATTATCAGTGTTTTGTTTAGTATTTTTACATGCTTAAAAGTTTTCATTTTTATAAAGCATTTTTGATATAATGTGTACATTTTATACTCTTATTTTTATTACGTGTTAAACATTTTATTATAACTGGGTACATCACTTCTCATGCATATCAAAGTGCATCAATGTATTTAGTGTAAAGAGTTTTAACTAAGAGTTTCTACAGTCATTGTTTTCAAAATTCACAGGACCAATATTGCGTTGGTACAATCCAGCCTCATCATGAGCATTGCTAACTAAAAGTTGCATCATACATCAAAGTTGCATCATGTATCAAAAGTTGCATCATATTCATCACACATCACTTATCGTTTATAAAACGTTATTTTATTTTTTACCTCAACACGAGTCCAAGCATCAATTTTACCGAGACAACAATATGAGTACTAAATATTTCTGAGGTATTTTTGGCATAGAACCGGTCGCAATACATTAAATTGCTCTGATCAACTGGATATCCTGATCAGAGTATAAACAATCCTACAGCCTTGAAACCTCATAAACAGAAACTAAATTAATACTCATAAAATTAAGTCTCCGGGAAAAGATGTCACCTTTTTTTAAAAAAAATTATTATTATCATTCACAATTCGACATAAGGAAAATTCAACAAAATTGCAGTGTTAAATAATTGTTGGAGTTGTTTCAGGCAAAATTGTGGTAAAAGTCATGAAAACTTCACAATTAAAAAAAATACTCATTGTTACATTTCTCCTAATATGTCCGGGCCAAGCGCTCTCAACTCACACTCATTTACAAATTCGTCCTGTGAAATAAACAAAAAGTCACTTGACTCATTAGCATTCAAATAAAATGACTGTAGTTAAACCAAACTGTTAACTTGTATATTAGTGTAAATATTTCTTTTTTCTCTTTCCTTGTGTATAGAAGTAGTAATTAATAGTAAATTTTTATGTTTTGTTTATTTATTATAAGATGTCAGAGGGAATTCTAAACTTTAAAAGGTTAAGTTAGGGACTTTAAAAGTCACTGAGCAAGACTTTCGATGCTCAGTCACTAAATTAATGTCGGGCTTTAATCTTGTCCAAATATAAAGTGAAAAACCACTTAGTTGCATACAATTGAAATTAAGTTTGCAAGAACACTTTGGATTTAAAGTACTTACCATGATCCCTGGTCACGGGTGGTATCCAATCGTTGAAGCCACTGCAGAATTTGAAAATCTGGAGACACTATCTAAAATAGGATACTCACCTGCAGACCTATGATATAAATTCTTTTTTATTTACTTTTTTCTCTTTCCTATTTTATAGGTTGATATTTTCTAATATAATATTTTTTCAGGTTTCAAGTTGTGTTTTAATTGTACATTTTTTATTAAGTTTTCAAAAAAAAAAAAAAAAACTGTCTAGTGTTTTTATACTTTCATATACTATTATTCGTTTTATTCATCTTACATATTTAGTCTCTTTATTGTATTTCTATGTTAAAAATGTCACTATTATACCAGAAAAAATATTTAGATATCATCATATTACAGTGTTGCTATCTACAAAGACTTGAATACATTGCGGCCTACAGGTTCTGTTAAAATAAAGGTCATATTTCTTATGTTGTATAAATTTTCATATTTTAATGTTTTAAGTTTTAGTGTACTTTAGGTGACATGATGTTATATTGTTTGTATACCATATTTATATAAATTTTTCAGGTACAACAGTACAAAAGTTTTCAATGTTAATCATGAAAGTCTTGTGTATCTTCTGTCCAGTCGTTTTCATAACATTTGTTTGTATTCTTCAGAAACTGTATTAATATTTTGTATTTATCATGTACAGGCCACAGACATCCTGAGTTGGTTAAAATTTAATGCAGCCAAATTTAAGATTTTATAAGCTAAATTTTTATTTTTATTTTTTTTTAGAATTTTTCTCGTGACAATACCAATAATAATGATTCCATAATAAAATTTTTCAGACAAAATTTTCTAAAAAAATAAAATTTTCCAGTTTTAAATAAATTTTCCATTTTTAAATAAATTTTCCAAAAAAGTTAAATTTTATAACTTGTCAAATTTTCCATTTTAAGTTAAACTTTCTCCTGGAGTATCTTCTACTTCTGAGGGACTTCCCACAAATTTGCAGGCAAATATGGGGGAGCGTCGGCTTGGAGGGGGGGATATGAAAGGATAAAATAAGCAAGATTCTAAATTAGTATTTAAATTAATATTAAGTGATAACTTAATATTAATATCTCAGAATAAATCTTAATTTTAAGAACAATTTTATGAGAATTCTATTTGAGTGCCCAGGTAAAGTTGTTTTCTCAATAGAGCTTCATAGCGCGGGAATCTGATTTCAGAATAAGTTTCGTAATCAAAATTATGCAATAGTCGGAATAAACGGTAAAGCATTGCAAAATAATAAATCCTGGATGCCCGGGTCAACCAATCGTAAAAGGTAGGCGGATTTTAGCTGACCTAATTATCCAATAAGCATTCATAAGAATAGTTTCGGTTCCCGCCGAAATATGCAGTATTTAAACGGGAGCACGGGAAAGCTCGTGGCTTTTTACGACCATCACTTGCCTAGTAAATTCACGTCTAACTGATATTCCATCATGTAATAGTCGTACTAGCTAAACTCGCGCGGCCCTTCGGGGTTCGCCGAAAGTGCCGGCCATCGGCACCTTTTTCCGGGATATACCGCTCCGGATGTCCTCGTACTCGGCCCATGACTGCATCATCATATATTGTCACTGCCTTTAGAACATAATAAAGGATATTCGTTATCAAATAGACTCTCTAATCTCTTATATAAGATGTCTGGACTTCTATTTCACTATGATAAGAGGATCGTTGCACCATCCCGTGCAAACCAACTGAACTCATGATTAATATTATTTTTAATATATTACATATATATACATGAAAAAGTGGATGTGTTGTTCAATAATTTTCTTTCCGACTGTAACCGTCAGCTGCGGTCAAATAGTCAATCTGAGCAGCCGCCATTAAAATTTTAAAGCTTCTATCTATGCTTCACTTTTTGTACCAAAATGACACAATTTTTCAAGAAGAAATACCCCAATACACGTCTTTTGTCCAACTTTTACATTTTCAAAACAGAATGTATTCTATTGTTGTTTTGACCTATGTGATGTAGAAATACCATATTTTTAATGAATTTTTTCCATTTATTTAAATTCAAATCTATATTAATGTTTTATATAATAATATATTCGTGCATACAATAATAATCTTTAATTAACCGCTGAATTATTTTCCTCCCAATAAAATAAAATAAAAAGTATGTGGAAAAGAAAATCTTGCTGTAATCAAAAACCTTATTCTTTCATTTCGGTGTTAAAAGAATACCACATGGCCATTCTTATTTTCTGCGTAAATAAAAGTTTAACGGCTAAAATACTTTTAATCTGTTTTTCAAAATTATCCTTGAAAAAGAATTAATTACATTTCTTTCCTAGGTATTATTTGCCGTATGTGGTTTTCAGTTCTCATGACTAAAGTTTGGCATAAGACTCGGGTTAATGTAATATGGTAAACCTGCTCGCTGCATTCAAAAATTATTAACTAAATGAATATACAACGGATCTAAAGAAACCGTTGTTTGGGTGATCTTAGCGGCGAAATATTCTGTGCCAACATGTTCATGATTTTCGATTTTGGCTAAAAATTTGGACACTCTCTCCCTGATCACCGTCAAGCAAACATCTCTTAATACTGGTTTAAGATCGCTCTCTCTCTCTCTGTTTTTGCAGTTTCCAAACAGAATGTACTGTTATTTAAATTGGATTATCGTGCCACTATATATTTTCCTGATGTTGTCTTACAGCTCTTTTGGATTGCTAAATAAAAAGCATTTTTTGAATTGTCATTCAGGAGTGTTTCTTCACGGCCATTTGAATGAAATTATCGAAACGCGACATTATATGCTTCAAGTAAATTTCATCCAGCAACAATCTATACAATAACCTACATGTTCTGCAAATTTATATTCGGTCAAGAACATCTGGTCACATATTTCTGATCGATTGAATTAACATTACTCATCAGCATCTAGAATTCATGAACTCTAATATACAATTCAGGCTGCTTAGAATGAAGTACACAAATCCAGAGTAGCCAAATTTAGGGAGATTTAATTTCCACCATTAAAATTTTATCATAACGTTTGCCAAATCACATCTAAGATTAATCGTCTATTATGTACATCAAATATGACTCCTTAAAACTATTGATGACAATCGAATGAAAAATTCCAGAAGTTTGGAAGCACTGACATATCAGTGATCAAGAATCAAAGGCTCGATGCTCAGGCGATTTAGAATTGTAATTACTTCTTCTTGAGATGAGAGATCTTTGTACTGAATTGTGCGAGCTGTATATTCCAAATCACTTGTAAATTCAATGCTCTCTTCATCCTATAATATTGCAAATGTTCACTAAATAACATTTTACTATTTATTTTCATTTCTGCTGTAACTTCGTTTTCTGAGGAATAGTGCGTAATAAGAAACTTATTTCTTTTATGTAATTAGGTTGAATAAATATTTTCATTGCGCCATATCTATTTAACGACATTGATAACCCATATTTAACCTTTTTAAGAGTAAAAAAATGTCCCATAAGAGAATTAATAGCATTAAAAAAGCATGTTTATATAAATAGATTAATAAGTGCATCAATATGAATTGAGGAAGAATGTAACAAGTATAACATATTTATTCACAAATTATTATTTGAAAATAAACTTTTGTTAAATGGATTTAAAGAAATGATGTCGCAGGAAAAATATGTTGCTTGAAAATAAACTTTTAATAAACGCATTTAATATATATATATATATATCACAGAAAAAAATCTGATAATGAATTGCAATAAAAAGTTTATGCATTTATATTGCATTTATATTTCTTTAAATGATTTTAATAAAACAAAAAGCTTATGGGAGAGAAAAATCTTTAAAACTGAAAAAAAACAAATCATTAAATGTATCGTAAAATATCTTATTTTCTTCATGTATGTAATTTTTTAAACTACGCAATCAAAATAAAATAGGAAAAGTTAAGAAATGTATGGAAACATATGTTGCTTAAACATTTTTTGCGCTTTCCATGCATTGCCATTTTAAAAAGTGACTTTAACTGTAAATTTTTTGTCTTATATAATGTCAAGATTTAGTTGTTTTTTATTAAATATAAAAAATAATAAAAACAATATTTCTTTCTTATAATAAAAACATAAATTTTAAGTAATCTGTTTCATACAAGAATAAAAAAAAAAATTTGATTTTAATTTTCCTCTCTTGGTATCTTTTCTGATATTTGTTTGTTTGTTTGTCTGTTTTTTTTAACAGTGATACAGACATAATATTTATTTCTTTATTTGTTGAATAAACAACGACAATCATTTAACCCTTTAACGTTTACTATTTTTTTTTTTTTTTTAAGATGGCTTGCTATGATTAAGATTTTTTTTAAGATGATAACACCTTGCTCATCATAAATATGTAAAAAGTAAATATAACACATTTAATTTCTGAGATATTTTTTATGTGAAACGCCTATTGTGATACATTTAGAATTTGTTATGACATATATAAATGAAATTTCAAAACTGATTTTAAAATGTATTTTAGTACGTCATAAATGTATTTTTGAGCATATTTTAGATTGTATGTTTAGTAGTAAAATATAATGAAAGAGGAAAAATGAAAAAAAAATGCTAATGAGAACATAAATAACACGTATTTTAAACTAATTATAAATCATCCCTACTTTCAGCATCTGATTTGGAGAGTACAATAGAAATAAACAGTGATATCAATTATCACATATTCTAAAAATTCATTCATTAAATCCATTTTCATGTAACGAAATATTTTTATGACCTCTAAATTATAACTTAAATTATTATACAATATGTTCTTTAAATTTTTATATTCTTCTTCTTTCACATAAGTAGATGAGAGGAGGGTATTATGGAATACCATTTACATTTCTTAAAATAAATTTACTTGTTTTTAATAAAAATTCCCAAAATCATGATGAGTACATAGTGTAGTTGTAATGAATTGTCAATGAAATGAATTGTAATTACAACTACATTGTAAATGAATGTAGTTTTAATGAATTGTCAATGAAAAAAAAATCCAAAAAAATTTTTTCTTTATAAAAAGTTTACTTTAAAAAAAAAGTTACAAATGGAGATTAATATGAAATAGTCGGGTAATATGGAATAGGTGGTTTATACTGTTTAAACCATAGAAAAACTAATTAGACTTCATAAAATCATCTTCGGAGGATTTTCTGTGACAGAAGATACATTCGGCATCTTTATTTTCTGTTTCTTTAGTTGAATACGTGAAGTCAATTTCAGATGATACTATGAAATACCTAGTAATCCATAATACCCGACACGCCATCTTTAAAAATGAACTTTTAAATTGATGGACATAATATTTTCAGCTAAAAAACGACCAACGTATAACAAAACACAATTCTTTGAGCATACATTATGCTTAACATCAATGTTCAAATCACATGTGTACTAGTATGTTTAAATGTTTGAAAACTTACCTGCAAAAACTTTTAAAAATCACAAAACATACTTTGTTCTATAGGGAATTGTACGGCAGCAACAAGCGGTTGCTTATTACTGTATTGCTTCATGGGAATCCTTCTTGAGTAATTCATAGTATTTTGAAGAGATAGCAGCACTAATGAAAGCCAAAACCTCGGTATTCCATATTTCCCGGCTATTCCATAATACCCTCCTCTCCTCTACCTTTTTATAGTTGCAACAATCTCAAATCTTTGATCATGTGTAATTCTTTCTTTGAGATAATGCAAATCTACAATAACATGTTATGTCTTTTTGATAATTCGCTTTCCTTTCATCTCGTAAATAAATGCTGTTCGAATCATGTGTTGCACTTTTTATCTTAAAGTGTGATACAATAATTCACTTAAAACTTCCTTGTTCCCACAAACTTATTTTGACGAAAGTTGAGTTTCACTAAAAACCTTCTGAATTATAATTGTCTGTGTGGGGTTATTTTTTATTCCCTTTTAAATTACGGCCAAATGGTCATACAGGGAAAATCCACACAAAATCCCAGGTTGAATTTTCAAACCATTAAAATATTCAACATCTCAATTCATATATCTCTCTAATTTTATTTCTATGCTATTTTTAACTTCTTAATCTGAAAACCATTTTTATAAAGAGCAATCGCATTAATTAAAAGAATATCCGATTATATAGCTCAATGTTTTATACTTAATTTTTTTAAATTGAATATTCATTTTTTTAATTGCAATTGCTCTTCACAATTAATCTATATGCGTACATTTAAACAAATAAACAGAAAAAAAAAAACATAAATAACTCAGATTACATTTCAAGATATCTTTTTATTTTCATTTATATTACTTCATTCTTTTTTTTTTAAGTATATAATTTGTAAAGATTTCTCTTGATTACTAATTAACACATATTAATATCCCTGGTGATTATATTGAATAATACCATTTGGTAGATTAATCAATAAAACAATAAAATATCCCTTTCCTATATATACATCTATATTCTCTGGTCAAATATGTATTAACTTAAGGCAATCACTTACCCCACTGATCTTGCAGTCCTCATTTTCCATCGTGGTTTATTATGATTGATTATCATAGTCTAATATAGTAAATCTAATTTAATACAGTCCGCACAGTCTAATGAAATGAAAATCCATCATGTTTATATAAAATAAGTAATTCACATTAAATAATATATCATTTGTTTACACACAGTCTAATGAGATCAGAATCCATAATGTTTATATAAAATAAGTAATTCTCATAAAATTATATATAATTTGCTTTCCATAATTGATAAGCATTTTAATCCATTAGAGACGTCAAATACGTAATTCAGACTTTGCAAGATGGTGTTAAACTTATCTGGTCTCTTTTCTCTATAGGCGATTTGTGCCATTTTACGCCGAAGTAATGATCATTCGATAGACAATATAATCAATTATCGTCATTTTTTTTAATTACCATCTAGAAATTATATTTTATGCCGTTTTAATATTAGATCCTTTTATCATTATTAAATAGAATTTTCCATCATTTTCTGGGGCAGAAACATCTCACGCTCTCTGACTCTTCCTTCGTTCTCCTATGTTACCCATACATATTGTGGTAGGGAGTTTTTCTTTTCTTTTCTTTTCTTTTTTTTTTTTTTTTTTTCTTTGGTCAGTCAGAGACCAATCCTTGTAGAGTTGTGTCGATTTACTTTTTATTATTTTGTTGATTTTTCTCCGGAATTCCTGTACGCGTACTTGAGAGGAGAGTCTCAGCTTAGCATAAATCTCCCACCTTTTTATTTGGGTTCAGAAATACCAGTAGGCAGTGGGGTATTTGTATGATCAGAGATGTTTTAAATTTTATTTTCAATTGATTGTCCAAATCTTCTCTACAGTCTGGTAACCTTTTTCAAAAACATTACATGTGTTTATATGTATTATCAATTACAACCATTTTTTCTCTAATTTGGGGAATTTGGCTGCCACAAGAGGTTTCGTGAAATTAAGGAGGAATCCCATCCGGTGTTTCATCACCGTCATGTAATCTGTGAAGTAAAATTTTTGGACTCCACTTATTGAAATCTCTTAATTCTGTCTAGTCTATAATAATAACAAGTTCATTTATATTTTCACTTATAGTAAATTTAAATATTTTCAAAAATATGTCTCATAAAACTCTTCATGTGTTGCTACAATAACGCCTATTTCATTGGGTGTACCTGTGTTACTAATGGATTACTTCTCAAGTGCTATTTATATTGTTTTTAAAATTATCTTCAAATAATCGTCAGTATATCCGTCCAGTATAAACTATATTACATAGACGTAGCTGTCAAGATTTATAATTTATTTCGTAAGGTTGTTACTAGCATCCGCCCTTTTATCGCACCACTTCTTTTACAAAGTAATTTACTATTTATTTAAACATATATATATATATATTAGAAAAATTACTCTACAAAGTAGGTGGTTTAAAAGAGGGCGGGTACTAACAACGTCACGAAATAAAACATAAAATTTGGCAGATATGGTAATTTAGTATAATACATGATTAACGTAGTCCATTTTTATTTCACTTTTTATGAACCCAACACATTTCTTTCAAGTTATAAAATTACTGTTTTAGAAATATCATATTTATAATTAAAATATTCGGAAAAGTAGTGTAAGCTGTGTTCAGTACATGCCTTTTCTTTCGCGATTAATTTTATCTCAGTGAACATTCTACGAAACAAATCGAAAAACTGAAATAAATTGTACACAATTTTAAATCACACAGATGTATAATGTTCTGTCAAAGATATTTATCTGAAAGCTTTGTCGACTTGAAAATATTTAAAACTTTTCAAGAAATATAATTATATTAACTCTTAGTAATACATATATAAACTTTCGGGAATTTATAATAAATATTTTAAAATATTGAAAGAAATTATGAAGGTATCTACTTGTGAAATATTGCTATTTGTGAAAAACATATAAGTACTAGAAAAACCAATCCAATAAATTACATTCAACAAAATTTTGACCTTCAGGAGAAAATACTTCTATAAGGTCAAAATAAATTAGTCTCTATGAGTTTAATGCAGTGAACGTGGAAAACTTTCGCCAGCCTCGTGGCTTATCTGGACAATGAAATTTTTTCGTTTCGGACTTATAAAAATTTTTTATATTATTAGAATCGGATTGTTTCAATATGTTCCGGGAAAAAATTTCGTAATACGGATTAACATTCTTATTTTTTATTAAAGCATTAAATGAAATATTTTTATGTTCTAACGTATATGTGTACATATTAGGAGCAAACATTTGAATCGTATTTTTTTCTAAAGTAAAAAAATAAAATAAAAAAAGAGTGATTTTTCTTTAAACTCAACATAAAACAATACCTTACTAGTAATTAGTAGTACATCTAATCAAATGATAATTAAGGTTCAAGTTTAGTTGTTTTTTGATTTATTCGTTTTTTGTGTTTCCTGGAAAATTGTATCCGAAGGAGAAAACATAGTTTGAATGTTTGCTCCTCATATTTATGTACACCAGTTTAAAGCATCCAGCTTTTCATTAATAATTTTACACACTGGTAACGTTTTCTAATTTCTCACTCCCTGTAAACGAACGGTTATTAATATGTTGCCTTCGAATGCGCACCGCTAAAGCTTTAGACGCATATACACTCTATAACAAAAAAAAAAAAAAAAAAAAAAAGCGATGCACCAAGAAGGAGTAATGCAAACTGGGCACAAATTGACATGCATACAGGTCTCGATGGAAAATGTAAAATTTTAAATTTTGGTTGCCATCGAATGAGCATGTGACGCTGCAGCGCATCTTAACTGCACAATTGGCAGAGTATTAATAATGAGAAATTTTCATTCCAGGTCATAAATTCTTCGAGAATTTCATTCCATCTACTCAGATAGACAGTTACTATGCCTCGCACACAGGTGCGCAAACAATATGCGCTAATGACAGCATTTGAGAAAGGTGTAGTTGTGCTCAAAGAAGCCAGTTGGTTTAATCTGCGAATTGTTTGACAACTAGATAGGAGTGATACCACTATTAGATAGATGATATTGGCAGAATGGATGAAACATGGCCGAACACAGCGTCAGGGACGAAGCGGTCGGCCTAGAGAGCGGACAGAAAGTGAGAATTAATCAATCGTCAGGGCGGTACTCAAAAGCCCAAATTAATCATTATCATCGGTCCTACGTGCAAATGGTTCTTCAGTGACTTCAAAGACCATTAGTAGGCGGCTCAGAGAAATGGGGTTGAGCTCATGGAGTCCTTTATGCGGACTGCTATTAAACTTTGTATATCGACAAGCACGTTTGCAGTGATATCGGGATCGTACAAACTGGAATGTCACTGAATGGAGTAGAATGGTCTTAGAGATTAGTCACACTCCCATTTGAGCCCCGATCACCAGCGAAGACGCGTCTGGGGACGTCCTGAAAAAAAGAGGGATTCCAACCCGACTGTCGCCATCTATACAGCCCGACAACCAGAAGTGATTGTCTAGAATGTTATTTTATTTCATAACAAGACCCCTTTGGTTGTCATCCGTGGCATCTTTACAGAACAACGGTACGTAGACGACATTCTTCGTCCCGTTGTGTTTCCCTTCCTATTACGCAGTCCTGACCGTATATTTCAGCATGCTAATGCTCGCCCACGCACAGAGATAGTTTCTACTGCTAGTTTTCCTGCTTGCCTAACATTATTTTGGCCAGTAAATTCGCCGGATCTCTCTCCTACTGAAGACGTTTGGAGCATCATGAAAAGAGCCCTAGAACTAGCTCGGGATTTTGCCAATCTAGCGCACCAATCGGACAGAATTTGGCATGATATCTCGCAGGAGCATATCTGCCTACTCTATCAATTAATGCCAAGCCGAATAACTGCTTACATAAGGGTCAGAAGTGGACCAATGCGTTATTGACTTGTTGACTTTTGTGAGGCCGTTTCTCTTGATTAAACCATCCAAATTTCCTGAAACTATAATCATTTGTTTTTCTTCGCATGTAAATCACATCTACCAATTTTCGTCTCATTTAGATAACTCCTTCTTGGCGCGTCGATTTTTTTGTTATAGAGTATATATAGATATGGTGAATATTAAACCCTTTAATAATAAAAAATTAAAAAAAAAAAAAAAAAAAAAAAAGAAGAAGAATTTGATTTTATTAAAGTTTTTACGAGAGAAAATATACAGATAAAAATAAAACTATCCGATTTCTGATTTTTTTTTTTTTTTTTTTTTAATTAGAATATATTTTTAAAAAGTAGATTTAATAAAAGCAAAATTAAGTGTTCAAATTAATCTTTTTGTTTCGTATACATCACAACATTTAGTGTGTACATCATTTTCACCAGCTGAAGCTTTCCATAGACAGAGAGAGACTTCAATAAATTCGATTTGAATTTAAGTCGACTACAGAAATAAGTTCGATTTATTTCTATCGGATGTCAATGAAGCAAGTAAACATTTTAGTAATGTAAACTTATTAACAAATTCATTTTAGGCCAATTTAAATGTCTGTGTAATGTTTTGTGAGTCGAAAAAAAATTAATAACTGCTTGTGGACATTTTCTCTAACTTTTTAAGAACAAATCAAAGTATTTTTTAGAGAGAAGAAATTCTTTAAAATTCAATCACTATAACACTCATAATAAAAACAATAAATAATAAAAGTCTTTTAAAATTATATGTATTAACATACACAACAATTACACCTTATAAAAAAAAAAGTAGGTTTTATAATTGATAAGAATATATAAACAAGCATAGGATATTTTATAATACTAAAATCTATATTTTTCTTGTTATCGCAATTTGAATTTATACCTTTAATTAATTAATAGAAGCTTTTAAATTTTTTTCATTTTCCAAAAATAATTAACAACCTGGGCTCACAGCAAGATCAATCTTGACTTTTGACGAAAAGCCCCAATTATGCACACTTATAATTTACTTATAATTTTACAAAATATATTGACAGTAATGATTATCAAAAAAGGTAGATTATTCGTAATAGAAGAAATGTAACTGCACAGGAAATTTAGAAGTAAATTATTTTTGTCAATTAAAAAAAGTATTCGGAATATAATGAAGCAAGATTATTTTTGTAAACATTAATAAAAGCCATGAATAATATTTCAACATAAATTCTGTTTCCTTAATCATAATAACAATATATTATGTCATGTATCTCGATATTTAAGAAAGAAATCACTTTTATCAATAATGCAACGACTGTTGCTTATTTGCGAACATCTTTATCATGGAAATTCTTTCCTTCATGTGAACTTTCTTTGTCATAAAAATCATTTGTTTTCTGATTTCTTTTATGTTAATTGATAATTTTCGTCATTATTTATCTGTACATAATCTTCGCAATTCATACCATCCATACTTTCTGGCTCTTATATCTCACATTTAAATACCATCGAGTACTTCTGATTTGAATATGCTATAGCTATATACTTACTAAATTGACACTAAATTTTGGCTTTTGATACGCTGTTTAAAAATGACTAAATAATCATCACTAACTGTGAGTGCGAAACATTTGTTGTAAAAATAATCAGCATAACAGATAATACTGTTAAAAGAAAATCACATAACTTTTATATTAATTCAATATGTATATATATGTGTGTATTCTTTAACCACATTTCTTGCGACCATGGAAGCTCTGAGTCCAGTGTTAAAATAGGGGTGACTGAGAGAAAACAAGCGATAAGGGAACACCGAATAACTGGATGCTTGCCAAATAACTATCTCTCGGCCTATTTTGCATCCGTCCAAACTTTTGGACTCGGCCTCACTGCTAGTCGTAGGAAACGTGGTCGCACTATATTTATATAATAACACTTAAATGTCTGATTTTTTAAATCAAATTTAAAATCTTTTACGGATTTCCTCTCTTAAAAAAATCTCGGAGGAAATATTTTAAAAAATCATACTTTATTTTAAATATGGTTTGCAGCTAAAATGCAATTTATTGCCATTCGGCAAAAACAAGAGGCATTAGAGCTTCAAAATTATTATAATAGTATTTTAGAAGACAACATTTGGGTATATTTCCGAAAGGCAACACACGGCATTTACGGGTTAACTTTTCTTTAACATTATTTAGTTTTGCATTTCCTACAACAGAGAAGCAAAATACAACAAATTTGCGTCACAATAATAATTAAATGTAAATCCATTTTGTGAAAATTCTTTTATGTCTTTCATAAAAAAGGGTAACCTTTACAAAGACACTTGGAAATGAAATGTGACAGAATAATGGTCTACGGGGATTGCGGTTTAACGTTCTGTGATGCTGATACTTCTATCTTTTGAAATCTTAAATGTATTGTGAATATGAAATCGATGGATGCAAAAATGCCTTTCTGGTCTTCGAGACCTCGGATGACTATAGTCATCCGAAATTATGACTCATTATGATTCACCTCACAACAACTGAGAGGTTGAATATATTGTAAAAAAAAAAAATTACGAAATCATAAGATACATTGCCTACATTGTCCCAAGATTGTGACGCAATTACATCACAAGTATCACCTCGAACAGTGCGATGGCGTTTAAAATGTTAAGGGCGTTACTATAATTATTAATGTTAATGGCGTTACTATAATTTTATACAGCTTATCATCTTAATATTTCAGGAAAGAAAAGTTTAATATTTGCGATCAATCTATCGACGAAACTAAGCCTTGCTGTCCCTTTAGATGAATTTGAGTTTATAGCACTTTAATGCATAGATATTTCCGAGTGAAGATGTATTGAGGAAACTAATATTGGCAGAGAGCATGTATTTATCTCATTGTATGAGTTCTATACCGTTCTATAATGGCATGAGGTTCTGTTGATATAAATTCTAATCATGTATTGTGCCTATAGGCATTTAACATTCTGACCGCCTTTGAAGAGGAACAAATTATAATGTTTTCTTACTGTATGTTTATTAAAATGTACTAAAATAATGTTAATTTAAACTTGATTAAAAAATAAATATACACCTATATGTACCTTAATATATACATATAAATATTAAGACTATTATTTATAACCTTCACATTTCTAAAATAAACTAACTACACATTATTATGCAATTCTGAATTCTAATGGTATTTCGACTATTAGTAAACATTCAATTAACGTATTACGGTCGGCTGCAAAATTATTGAAGCACTAGTTATAATTCCTACTTAAAATATGAGCACCAAATACTGTTTTGTTAAGTAAATATTTATCGAGTCATGATCTTAGTCTTATGCTATTTATAAAAGAGTAAGTTAATGATAAAAATTAGCGATCAAACGAAAAAGTGGATGTGTTGTTCAATAATTTTCTTTCCGACTGTAACCGTCAGCTGCGGTCAAATAGTCAATCTGAGCAGCCGCCATTAAAATTTTAAAGCTTCTACCTATGCTTCACTTTTTGTACCAAAATGACACAATTTTTCAAGAAGATATACACGTCCCCAAAACACGTCTTTTGTCCAACTTTTACATTTTTCAAAACAGAATGTATTCTATTGTTGTTTTGACCTATGTGATATAGAAATCCCATATTTTTAATGAATTTTTTCCATTTATTTAAATTCAAATCTATATTAATGTTTTATATAATAATATATTCGTGCATACAATAATAATCTTTAATTAACCGCTGAATCCTTTTCCTCCCAATAAAATAAAATAAAAAGTATGTGGAAAAGAAAATCTTGCTGTAATCAAAAACCTTATTCTTTCATTTCGGTGTTAAAAGAATACCACATGGCCATTCTTATTTTCTGCGTAAATAAAAGTTTAACGGCTAAAATACTTTTAATCTGTTTTTCAAAATTATCCTTGAAAAAGAATTAATTACATTTCTTTCCTAGGTATTATTTGCCGTATGTGGTTTTCAGTTCTCATGACTAAAGTTTGGCATAAGACTCGGGTTAATGTAATATGGTAAACCTGCTCGCTGCATTCAAAAATTATTAACTAAATTAATATACAATGGATCTAAAGGAACCGTTGTTTGGGTGATCTTTGTGGCGAAATATTCTGTGCCAACATGTTCATGATTTTCGATTTTGGCTAAAAATTTGGACACTCTCTCCCTGATCACCGTCAAGCAAACATCTCTTAATACTGGTTTAAGATCGCGCTCTCTCTCTCTGTTTTTGCAGTTTCCAAACAGAATGTACTGTTATTTAAATTGGATTATCGTGCCACTATATATTTTCCTGATGTTGTCTTACAGCTCTTTTGGATTGCTAAATAAAAAGCATTTTTTGAATTGTCATTTAGGAGTGTTTCTTCACGGCCATTTGAATGAAATTATCGAAACGGGACATTATATGCTTCAAGTAAATTTCATCCAGCAATAATCTATACAATAACCTACATGTTCTGCAAATTTATATTCGGTCAAGAACATCTGGTCACATATTTCTGATCGATTGAATTAACATTACTCATCAGCATCTAGAATTCATGAACTCTAATATACAATTCAGGCTGCTTAGAATGAAGTACACAAATCCAGAGTAGCCAAATTTAGGGAGATTTAATTTCCACCATTAAAATTTTATCATAACGTTTGCCAAATCACATCTAAGATTAATCGTCTATTATGTACATCAAATATGACTCCTTAAAACTATTGATGACAATCGAATGAAAAATTCCAGAAATTTGGAAGCGCTGACATATCAGTGATCAAGAATCAAAGGCTCGATGCTCAGGCGATTTAGAATTGTAATTACTTCTTCTTGAGATGAGAGATCTTTGTACTGAATTGTGCGAGCTGTATATTCCAAAGCACTTGTAAACTCAATGCTCTCTTCATCCTATAATATTGCAAATGTTCACTAAATAACATTTTACTATTTATTTTCATTTCTGCTGTAACTTCGTTTTCTGAGGAATAGTGCGTAATAAGAAAGTTATTTCTTTTATGTAATTAGATTGAGTAAATATTTTCATTGCGCCATATCTATTTAACGACATTGATAACCCATATTTAACCTTTGTAAGAATAAAAAAATATGCCATAAGACAATTAATAGCATTATAAAAGCATGTTTATATAAATAGATTAATAAGTGCATCAATATGAATTGAGGAAGAATGTAACATGTATAACATATTTATTCACAAATTATTATTTGAAAATAAACTTTTGTTAAATGGATTTAAAGAAATGATGTCGCAGGAAAAATATGTTGCTTGAAAATAAACTTTTAATAAACGCATTTAATATATATATATATCACAGAAAAAAACTGATAATGAATTGCAATAAAAAGTTTATACATTTTTATTGCATTTATATTTCTTTAAATGATTTTAATAAAACAAAAAGCTTATGGGAGAGAAAAATCTTTAAAACTGAAAAAAAAAAATCATTAAATGTATCGTAAAATATCTTGTTTTCTTCATGTATGTAATTTTTTTAACTACGCAATCAAAATAAAATAGGAAAAGTTAAGAAATGTATGGAAACATATGTTGCTTAAACATTTTTTGCGCTTTCCATGCATTGCCATTTTAAAAAGTGAGTTTAACTGTAAATTTTTTGTCTTATATAATGTCAAGATTTAGTTGTTTTTTATTAAATATAAAAAATAATAAAAACAATATTTCTTTCTTATAATAAAAGCACAAATTTTAAGTAATCTGTTTCATACAAGAATAAAAACAAATTTTTGATTTTAATTTTTCTCTCTTGGTATCTTTTCTGATTTTTGTTTGTTTGTTTGTCTGTTTGTTTTTAACAGTGATACAGACAGAACACTTATTTCTTTATTTGTTGAATAAACAACGACAATCATTTAACCCTTTAACGTTTACTTTTTTTTTTTTTTTTTAAGATGGATATATGATTAAGATACTATGATTAAGATTTTTTTTAAGATGATAACACCTTGCTCATCATAAATATGTAAAAAGTAAAAAATAACACATTTAATTTCTGAGATATTTTTTATGTGAAACGTCTATATACTAACCAGATTAAATTAAAATAATAATTAATTTAATTAATAAATAATTTTGTAAATAAACGCTATAAATTGAAACATTTCGCAACGGTTGTTTCAGGTCAAAATAAGTAATATATCCTTTATCAGCTGAATCCCACCAGCGGTCGAGCGGTTCTGCGCTCAAAGCTGATAGACGTGAGCTGCCAGATTTGATCCCAGATCGCACTCGTTGGTCTAGCCGTTCAAAGTTTTCCGTATTTTTCTCCGAAACTTGCGTAAATACGGGCTTGGACACCTCATAAAGACCCCCCCCCCCACGAAGGACACTTCCCCCTTCAGGCCTAGGGCCCTAGTGCAGTAATTCAGCCTCACTTGCAAATGCCAATACTAATACTTATCAGCTGAAAAAAAAATTGGCACGAGTGCATCATCAAAGCAACAGGGTGTTTTTGCGTCTACTAAGAAATTTAAAGTGACTTCTGAATATGGATTCCTCCGTAACATCATTTGGTAAATTTAAGAGTAATGCTGCTATGTACTGAACAGATACGGAACGAGAGCTTAAAAATTAGTTAAAACAAGATAAATTATTGACAAATTGTTGCATAAGAAAATGTGAAATGCTTTAATTTTAATGCGAAACCCGTAAAATTAAAGGGTTAATGCAAATAAAAATGATATATATGAGTTACCTTAAACATTACAACTGGAACCAATATGTTTTTGCAAATTCCATTATGAATTTTATAAATTGTATGAAAATATCTTATTAATATTTAATAGGCATATAAGGCTCTACATAAATAAAAACATATTTCGACAAAGAAAACTAGTATGATGTGGCCCCCAAATGACTTTTTTCTATATAATTTTACACAAAATTTATTCAATACAAATTGTTTATTAAATTATCAAATTATTTTTCATTATAAGTGCAGACGATTTTTATCTGACAGAATTATATCACTAAATGCGAAAGAAAGTCATTTTTTTGCAATTATCAGAAGAAATGCAATTTGTTTTTTTTTCTAATTTTTTTTTTTTTTTTTTTTTTTTTTTAAGTATAAAAAAAAAAATCGATAACTTTGTTTTAAATTATCACAGATCTATAGTTCAACCATTCGTTTTAAAGGTATTGACGAGATCTTTCGAAAGATACCCATATTGAAAATTCCCCCCCCGGGGGGAAGCGATACCACCATACGCACAAAATCTTTTTCCTCGTTAACTACTACTATTATCAATAATTCATATTAATTTTACAATCACACGATTACAATAACTCTCATTATGTACATTTGTACGAAATTTTGTCCTATAGTGCCACGTTAAAAATCTTGAAAAAAAATGCGATCACAGCGCCACCTTTTGAGCGAATGACCCCCAAACGTAATCAGCACCAGTTTATGTCAGGGTCCAACTAAATATCAAGTTTGGTTGAATTTCGTTCATTGGTTCGTGAGATACAGCGTCCACAAAATTCGTGATACACACACAGACAGACAGACATTTTCGAAAAACAGTCGAATCGTGTTCAGAACATCCCGAAACGTGCAAATCCATCGAAAAGTGGAGTTTTCGCGAATCCAATACTTTATCTATATATACATAAAGAAGAAAGTAAAAAATAGGAACATACTCAATATTTTCACTACATTACACAATATGTTGGTTTTTTCCAAAGCAAAAGACATTAATAATTATTTTTATTTTTTTATTTTGCGATGTTTTTTTATTTGTTTTTCAACCTACTATTACTTTAGCAATTACTAATTCTTAAACAGTTGTTTAAAATTCATGAACAGTACCATATATTTTCAATAATAAATAAAAATATTCTTTTGCTATCATTATAGATGAGTTATACATAAAAGTTCTAACTCTCGAGCGTATATTATATACAGATGTAACATAATTGGAGAACTTTTCCCTTGTGTATTTTCAGAATAGTTCTCTAAGTCATACACATTACTTTAGTCATAATGGGAAAAAACAATTCTCATAGGCAATTAGGCAAACAAATCGTCTCTTAAAAGGGATATTACTAAGGTAATTGCAGAATAATAATCATGATAACTATTATTCTCGTACCATTTGTTTGACGTACACAGTTCTTACATTTGAAACAGAGGGAAATCATGTATTTAGTGCAGCCTTTTTATGTTTCTATAAAATTTTAAATATATATATATTAAATTACATCAAGTTAATTAATTAAGAATTAAATACAAAATAACACATATTACCACTACCACTTTAAATTTAATTTAAATAAAGGAAAAGTTAAGAGACTAATTAGTATAAAAAAAAAAGAGGGGACTTAAAGAAGAGACTTAACCCTTTCCCTGCCACTGACAAGTTATCTAGTCAGTCGTCTGCTTGCTATAACTTGCCACTGATACCTCGTTTCCACTGTTTGCACAATTCTCACTCATGGTGTCACCAGATGTGTGGCAACTAAGCCACACTTTTAGCTAGTGATTAGTTATAAAAACAGGCAGCAGAATGGCGGGCAATGTGGCAGTGAAAGGATTAAAGAGAAATTAAGCTATTCTTTTAGCCACTCAGGAGAGAAAGAATTTCGACTCCGTACGAAACATCTTGTTTAATTCTTATTGGTAAATAAGATGAAGCAGAATTTTTTCTTCATATTTTTAACACTTCTTAATAAAGTTGAAAAGTTTTCATGACTTTAGACGTCTGCTTGTCCGCAATCTGACGTCCACAGAATTTATTCAAATTTATATGATTTTTCGTTCTTATTTTTCTTTTGGATAAGATCCCAATTTCATTATATGAACTTTTAAAAATCTATTTAAACTTGATAACTTCTTCACATACCATAAAATTAAAGTAAACACTACCAGTTTTGAAAAGGCGTGGCCTTTCTTTTTCAGGTGTAAAATATGTGCTACTGCATATACGTATTTTGCACCAAAAGAAGAAAGACCATGATCTTTCGAAGTCGATAGTCTTTACTTTAATTTTATGGTGTGTGAAGAAGTTTTCAAGTTTAAATATTGATTGTATACCAGTCCTTTATTTTACTATTTTAAAAGTTTATAACAGTGAAGTGGCATTAAAACTAATTAGATAATTAAATATTTTTTTTAATCATTCAAGGAAAAGCTTAGCTTAAATTTGTCTTTAACTTCCTGCAACAATATTATATTCAACGGTGTTTTTCCTTGAGATAAATTGATTTTACTTAAACATTATACATAATGCTTTATTCAATTATTTTAGTTCTCACATCATACCATAGATATCGGGTACTTAATAATGTTTTCCACACTCGTTTTTATTATTATTATTATTAGTATTATTTTATGTGTTATTGTGTTAGTTCTTTAGTTTGAAAATTATGTTTCAAAATATACCTATAGTTGACAAAAATAAAAAAGTAATTCAAATTTCGCCCCCTCAAAAAATCTAATAAAACAAGATTTTATTTATAAATCAAAATTTATTTTTAAATGAATAAAGGTACAAAGAACTGTAGTACAGAGGGTGTTCGCACATTTTTTAGACGATTTTGATGGAGTATACCGAAAATATTACACTCATATTTCGTGTTTTAAATGTTCCGTTTGATAGCCCTTGTTCTTAACTATCATTCTACATCGTAATTTCCATGATAATAATGCTTTTTGTAATATCGCAAGATGTATTTTGTTCCATTCCTCTTCAACGGCTTTAGAAAGTCCACAAAGCGCTGTAAGCTGGCGTTTGGATAAGGCAGATTTTAAGAGTTCCAAAGCATAAAAATCCATTAGTGATACATCAGGAAATTTAACAGGAATATCAGTGAAGGGTACGGTTTTAATTCCCTTTTCTTGTTCCATTTTTTCTAGAAAAGCAATTGTGGATTGTGATGTGTGGCTGCTTGCTTTGTCTTGATGCAATTCAACGGACTGACGGAATTTTCGGTAAAGATCTGTAATTTCATATTTAAAAATTGGAGTTAAAATATGTTCTTGATAGTATTTAGAGTTGATTTTGACATTTTTGTCAACATTTTTTACCTTTATCTTGCCTTTGTATGAAAAATTTTGCTTACGACGAAATAAAATCGTCTAAAATATGTGCGAACAGCCTCTGTAATCGATTAAAGGATAATTAAAAGATATATTAGGCATTGAAACATGAGAAACATATACATATAAATATTGTTTATGGTTTCTGAACATGCTTAGTGGACCAAATGCAACATTCAGTGCACTGGACCCGATATTCTCCATGTTTATGATCAGAGTAACGGTTCAAACAGATAGGGCACATTACATCATTATCTTTATCATTATCATTTATATCATCGTAAAGAGTATCAACTGAAGAATAATCTGGGTCGCTGGGTAGGTTACGTTTTCATTTTTTAGGTGATGGATTCTTTCCCTTTCATTTAGAAGCGATGAATACTGAAGAAGTTGTTTTTCCGCTAAACATCGTCTTTGCCTGGAATTTTTTTGCTTTTTTCCTATATCGAGACCTAATGATCAATGTTGCTGAACCTCCTTTTTTAGAAGTTGATGGTGTGGTCACTGAAACTGCTCTCACGTCTTCAGGGCTGATGACAGCAGCAGTGTGGTATCGAAAATCACATATTCTAAATTATGTATTACATTTCAAAATTTAATTCCTTTTCTAATTCATTTTAATATTTCCAAATTCCATTTTCTAATTCATTGTTAATATATGCGGTTTCACTCCTTATTCCAAAAAGAGCAAGCCATTATATCTCTATTTCTTTTAATTAAAAAATAAAATAAAATAAAATAAAATAAAGTAAGAGATGTGGTTTCAATCGCATAATTTTGTGAAGGACAAATCTTTTCATCTCAGTTAAATAAAATAGAATAAAATATTGCCTGATGTGTCACTTTGAACACAGATCATTTACATCCGCTCTATAAATAGAAATTATGTACTTTATCGGCTAAAGTCTGTGAATAAGAATTTAACGATAAACTTTTGTGGTTAAGATTTAAGGTTAGTTTGCTAATATTCTCACGAATTGATAACGGTTTTTTGGCTAAGAAATCAATCGCCAATATATTTTTTAAAAATGTACTAAATTATCCGTAACTGAAAAAGGAAGAGTGTTGTTCTTGACATCATAATTTGTGGTTTTGTGTAAAGTTATCCAGCCAAAATTTGATCACTTTTGCCTCTGCTCTGGTGCTGTAAGGACGGTCTTTTTTGGTTGCTTCTCTCCCATTGTCCGTCCCATTCCATTTGTGCATTCATCCTTATTATTAGGAAACCAGTATTGTATCTTGATGTTTTCAAAAAGGATTTTTTTGCTGTAGCTCTATAGTGTTGAATTATTTAATTATAAACATTATTTGTCACAAATTTTAAGATAAATAAAGCATTTTAATGTCAGCATCGGATTATGGGTGAACTGCATTCACAGTGCAATGTCTACGGCCAGAACCTTCAACGAGCTTGATCTTTTTCACGATTTTATCAATTTTTCTTCATAAAAATATAAGAAATTTAAGCATCGTCAAAAAGTGCCTCTGTCGTCAATTCCTTTCTTCAAAAATAGTGCAACAAACTTCTTCACAAGCAGTTTGTTGTAGATGGCCACTTAATGAGGGTGTATCAGTTGTCATGAAATTTTTGCCGGACGGAGAGGGCTACGGGGGAACGGAAGGAGACGAAATTAAAAACTGTAATGGGGGCGAAATTTGGACCATGCTACTTTCCAGCATGGAGGAGCTTCAGTTCCCTTAAAATGAACTGAACGTCCGAAGGTCCATTGCATGCTGCTTTATACTTCATTGTATGCGATTAGCATCTTACCAACATATCACATATGCTTATAATAAGTGAGATACAACGCATATAATAGGTATGAGAAAAAATGAGTTACAGTTGTGAGGTAGTAGTATATTAGCGTAATGCTACAATTAAAATTCACACTTTGCGAGTAAAACATGAATATGAAGAATTTAGGATTCAGTTGATCAATAGAGTTAGTTCCTATAATGAACGAAATTGTAATATGCTAATTTTATAAAGTATTTTGGAAAGAAGCTGTATAAAAGGAGAAGGAAGTTTGCTTTTGGGAGTTAGTTAGCTGGAGAGAGAGAGGATGGTGGTTAGTTAGTTGGAAGGAGAGTAAGAGAGTTAGTTAGAGGGAGGTAGCCAATTAGAAGGTAGGCTGTTGAGTTAGCTGCTTAGAGTAGTGTATTAGATGATGGTTGTCGAGTAGTACCGTGGTATAGGGAATCCTCCCGTGTACGAAAGATTAGTAGCAGCAGTAAAAGTTAATGAAGTTAAATGTAGTAGTTCAAATTATTTGTGGTTAATTAAGTAAAATTAAGAGTATTTAAAAAAAGGCTGCCCAACTAAGTTTACAAGTTATTAAATATAATTAAAGTCCAACGCCCACCTTTTTCTACTAAGCTCAAATAAAAGATCATTTATTTTTATATATCTGACTTTGTGTTATTTCATAACTTTATTAAGTAATTAAGCAAGTTTCAGCATTCAACTTAAAGTTAAATAGATATGGCGACGATACATCGTTCGTCACACAGTACACTAAATGGCGTTCTACAAAAAACATAGTAAGAACTCACTTCTTCTAAAAACAGGAAATCCAACGTATCTGACAGATGTATGTGCCATGGCGAAAGAAACTTCCTCTACTGACACATTGTACCTCTCGTTTCTTTTGCCTTGCGTGAAAGGTTGTGGCACTAAGCAGACCAGTAAAAAGGGGTGAAATTAGGGAAGAGGAGACCAAATTAGGGCACATTATCTTACAGGATTACTATATTATCCATATATAAAAATAATAATAGTAAAAAGGTGTTTTTGTTTTTGTTTTTTGTTTTTTAAAGGAAAGGTTGTTTAAATCGTTATCAATATTTTAGTTTAAGAATGATTTTAATAATTTTAATTAACATTTTCAAATTCTAGTACTTAGATAATTTAATGTATTGAAGATAATTGTATGTTTTCGTAATAATTATTAACGTTATTCATATTTTATTTTAATAATTTTTATTTTACAAAAGCAACAAATATTGTCAGTTTATAAAATTTGATAACATTACTCAGTTTTACAGGGAAAAAATATATTTAACCTTTATTAAACAATTCTACATTAATTTTATAGAAAATTTTAATATCTCATAAGGGAAAAAATGTTTTTTCCCTAAAAGCATAAATAATGGAATTTTTCAAAGACATTTACAATTAATATCACAACTTGTCTAATATATATACTCAGACGTAATACAATATAAAAGAAACCCTTTTAAGAGATACTAGAAAGTTGTGAAATATATCTTTAAAAACTTCGGCTTTAATGTCATCTAGGAATAAAACATGAGTTACGCGAGCGACAAAACTATTTATCTCTCTTTTGATAAATGTTTGTCTCATGGGTCTATTCAATATTGGCTAAGGATCATTTGTCTTATTCAAAATCCCCATTCTTATTCAAGCGATTGTATTAAGAGGGAATATCCTTTTCCCTAGACAAGTAGTTAACTTTCTGCTATATGCAGATTAAATGTGAAAGATTTAAGAGGAAAATCTTTAAGCAAATGTACTTAATAATCTAATTCTTTTAATATATAACTTACTAAAAATGGAAATGCATTACAACTTATCATTATGAACTTCTCCATTTAATATAAAGAAAAAACATGGAATACTAATCACCCCGAATTCCTAGACTGAAAAATTCCCATATTTCGCATATTTTTAATTTCCAGTAAAATATATTAAAAACTAAAAAAGTTTTCTTTTTTAACAAAAACTAATGATTCTGAATGTTCTGAAAGTAAAAATGAAATTTAAACAAAATATTTTAGGTAATGAGTAAATTTCATAACAAATTTCTCCGTAGAATAACATGGGGTTTAACTGCCAGTGACGTTACATTGAATTTTCCGTAAATGAAAATGATTACGGCATGTTTGAATATTACCTTCAATAATAAAAATATAAAATATATAATTTTAAGCAACTGTATTTCGTAAAGCAATACTTTAATTATATAATTTACTTTATATAGGAATACATTTCAATTTATCGTTATGACATTTCCTACGTAATGTAAATAAAAAAACAGTATGGCAAATCACACGCATTCTCAGACGATACAAAAGAACTTTTTTTCAACTCAAAATATTTCTTCATGTTTTACAATAATATTTTATATATTTGTGTTTTCTAGAACAATTCATAAATATATTCATAATATATATGTATAATATATATGTATTCATATATTAACTTGATCATTCTGTTTTCTCATTTGATTTTTCATTGGTTTATTTTCAATGTTGTATGCAGAAAAATTTCTAGGTTTACCTAGAAGTTAAAGATAGTGTTGGTGTTGGGTTGGTTGGTTGGGTTTTACGTCGCACTAGTGCTGCGCAATGGCCAATTGGCGACGATGTTGGTGTTGGGATTAAGTGGGGACAAATTATCACAGCGTCTACACTTTCAAAATAAGAAACAATGAGAAAAGCAATATTTTAATTGTACTACAGTCAATGTTAAATTATAATTTACGACAAAAGCTTTACTTAAAAAAATTATACAGGGAATAAAAAAAGAAACTGCCAAAAGTGGGGACATTTGATCGCCTTAGATTGAGGCCAATTAATTACGTCAGGGACGAAGGCCTGAGGAAATGTACTCCCTATGCGGGGTTTTATAAAGGTTGTTTCACGTTGCATTATCCTTTTTCATTCAGTTGTAATGCACGCAGAGAAACCATTCACAAAATTTACTTTCTTTATTCCAATACATTATTTTACCTATGACATCATTTTTGGAGTTAGTTTCGGGAAACTTAGATTTTTATTACTAAGAAGGGGATTTAATTTTATTTTTGTAGTCTACAAATTAATGTAAATGAGGTTTAAACGATCATGAGTAATTATAATTTATAACTTTAACTATGCATAACTGCATATTTTTGACGATAATGTTGAATTAATTTTAACAAGTGTAAAAAATGACGTGACCAAGAAGCAAATCGGAGCTCTTTGCATAACGTGCTGAAGCTATACGAATGCGCTATATCAATTCACATAAATTTGTCACTAATATATTCACTGTTACATTTAAAATGAGAAATTTTTTTTTTATCAGTGGTAAAATCAAATTGGTTCAAGCTATATTCGATGATTTCAATTTAGTATAATATAATTAATAACTGCAATTCATATTTAATAGAAACAGCTCCTTAAACATCACTATATTCAATTCTGAAACGTTAGTGGGAGCTTCCACGGGGAAACTCAAGAAGATTTTGGGTTCTATCTAGGGATCTGTATGTGTGTGTGTGTCTGTCTTGCGATAGCAACTACAAACATCACGCTATTGACTTGAAAATTAGTACACATGTTCATGAGCCACACGAAATCAGCTGTATATTTTTGGGTGTACAGTAGCCGCCGCTTAATAAAATAACTGGTTAATAAAATCAGCATAGCCGGTTAATAAACTCAAAAAAAAATCTTCAGTAGCAAAAATACCATTTATGCCCGTTGAGCAAATTTTCACTTACACTATGATTTTTAATTTTTTAAATAAAAAAGAAATTAAATACAGAAATCCCTCCGTTATCTCTCTTTGTCGAAAATTTTGCATTTACAACATTAAATCTTACATTTTCAGCAATTAAACACGTCTCATCACTCGCCTTAGGAATAATTTCAAGGAATGCATTCTTCAAAGCGTGGTAATAAGTTGGAAGTTTGATTTAATTCACCAGGGATTTTTGTATTTAATTTTTAATTATTAAAAGACAATTTCTTATTCTTATTCTGAAATAACTAAGAAACAAGACGTTTAAACGGAAAAAATTAAAATTTTAAAGAAAGGCGTGAACTTTTAGCAAAGTAATGACGATTTTAATGAAAGGAAAGCACATTGAAGCTTGGGATGTGTTTAATTCTATTATTTTGAAGGAACAATTAAATAATTATGTGTTAAAAATCAATTAATACTGTTTAATAATTTCATTATTTAGTACCTTTTGAAATTTCTTTTCAAATTCATGGAAGTAACACCTGTTCCTCGAGTACAGGAACGTTCACCGGATATAAAAATCAGCTGTTTAGTAAAACTACTTTCGCTCAAAACAAATGTGATTTGAATAAGCGGCGGGTAGTGTATATTCTATTTTTAGTTCGTGTCCAGGAGCACACTAAAGTTTTCCTTATCATTACGGCCTATGGACAGAATTTGTATGTATTGTAATAGTGGCCGCAAAAAATCTCTGATTGACTTGCAAATCCGTACACAATTTCAAGTGCTATACAGAAATAGCTGTATTAATTTTGATGTTTGTATTGTTTATGGTTTGTGTACAGGCACACAAAAGTCTATCTTATCATTACGCCTATGGGCAGATTATAATATAAACGCATTTTAATATTGTTGCGTACTTGGGGTTCGTGCGTTGTCCGACGAAATTTACAAAAATTCAGTAATTTATTCACAGAATGTTCCAGAAAAATACAGGTATATAAACCAAGTATCAGCTTCAATTCAGCCAGTAAAAACAGCTTAAACAACTGTCAATAGCCAATCCACAGTATAAACTGTATAGCAATAACACATAAAGCAAGTCTCTTCCAAAGAGGCTCAAAGCAATGCAAGCATTAGCGAAACTGACTGACTCTGATCTCAGACTGAACTGAACTGACCCGCCTTGGCGAAAAAAACAGCCCTTATATACCCCTGTAAAAAAGTGTGGAAAGTTCCAGAAATTTCCGTATCTCATCAGCCAATGAGATTAGAACTTCCATATTTGGTATATCCCTAATGAGAATTTTTTCGCCAATGTCGCCAAAAAATCGACAAGTTGGGAAAAGTCGCCAAATTTGGCGCCAAATCCATTACCTGCCTTATTGGAGCTTTTTAATGCGTTTTTAAGGGAAAATAAGTCTATTTTAACGCTAAAACGACTAGAAATGCACAAAATTAGCACTTTATCACTTTTCCAAGCCTCTTTGAAAGAATATATACAAAAATAAACACAATTATTTACAATTTTGTAACAATATGTTACACTACTTTCAACAAATCGAAATTGACATACAATATTGAGATGCTTAAAAGCCTAATTTCTGCAGAAAAATATTTGCTTAGACTTAATAATCAATCTACTAAACCTTACAAAAGTTTTCCAACAATGTCCCGTAACCATTCAAATTCTGACAGATTTTGAACAATTATTCATGAGATACATGGAATTAGTTGAATAGTTTTTACTGGTGCATATAATGTTTATGGCTCCTTTACAGTGATATGCAAAAGAATTGAGGGCGTTCATAATATGCATTCAAAAAATAAAATTAACATACTTATTGAGGTGCTTAACGGCCCTCTTCACTTACCGTCGCCGGAAGGCCGAGCCAGTGTTATTCTATGGGGAAATTTTCTTTACAAATAACTTATTAACTAATGCATATTTTTAAATTCTGTTTTCACATTCTGAAAATTCCCAGCTGTTAAATGGACGGAGCTTTTTTCAAAAATTATTTTTTTAATTTTTAATATTTTATTTTGAAATTGCAAAATGAAAAAAATTCACATATTGAAAATTCAGCTTCAAAATAAAATATAAAAAATTAAAAAATTATTTTTTTCAAAAAGGTCCGTCCATTTAACAGCTGGGAATTTTCAGAATGTGAAAACAGAATTTAAAAATATGTATTAGTTAATAAGTTATTTGTAAAGAAAAATTTCCCATAGAATAACATTAGTTCGGCTTCCGGCGGCGGTGAGGGAAGCGGGCCCTTAAAAGTGTGTTTTTAGTAGAAAAAAGCTATGTATAGACTAAATAATTTATTTAAAGGACCATACAAAGGATTTCCAGTGGCATTCTCTAATCATCCAAATGGTGTAAAATTCAGTTCAAATATTAATGAGTTACAATGAATTAGTTGTATATTTTTTATTTGTGCGTATAATAAATGTGGTTCTTGTACAGAGAAACACAAAAGAATTTTGTATCATTACGATCTCTAGATTGTATTTCTTACAAGTGTGTTTTAACATGGTTACACTCCATTAAACATAATGAAATAAACTTACGCTATTAGAATGTTTAAAAGCATGTTTTCTGTGGAAAATGACTGGTATATAATTGATAATTAGTTTACAGGGCTACACAAAATAATTCTGATATTATTAAAAGGAGACTTGGCGGTGGATTATAATATTTTAAGGTAATTCACTGCCCTATGTTAATACCTTGTAACTTATAAATACTTGTATCAAACTTCATGTCAGATGATTGCATAACATATTGGAATTAATAAAACCAGTGAAAACTACAACGTGTGAAACGCCAAAGAAAAATATTTGGGAAGCAGGCAGCTGCTTCGGTAGCCTTTACCCTAACAGCACAAAATATTCCAGAAACGTAACAACCATGGAACATTGAAACATTCTAAACATTTCAGAAACATTTAAAATAGTTTCAAAAACGTAGAAATGTCCGCGAT
The DNA here is from genome assembly GCA_963930645.1 of Salticus scenicus. NCBI lineage: Eukaryota > Metazoa > Arthropoda > Arachnida > Araneae > Salticidae > Salticus > Salticus scenicus. The sequence goes on along the minus strand of OZ005650.1, from coordinate 28,580,677 downwards.
CGTAAAAAAAAAAAAAAAAAAAAAAAAAAATCAGATACGTAACAGAAACGTTACAATCACTTAACAGATAGAAAATCAAAAAGGGCGAATGTTTCAGAAAAGTATCGAAGAGCATACTTAAATGTGTTACGTTTTTGAAAGATTGTAAGCTTTTTGCAACGTAACTGAAACAATCTGTGCTGTATGGGTAGCGTACCGTCTTCAGTGTCTGCTTCCCAATGTTTTTCATTGGCGTTTCTGACGTTGTAGTTTTCACTGATTTTAATAATTCCGATATGTTATGCAATCATCTGACATGAAGTTTGATATAAGTATTTATAAGTTACAAGGTATTAACATAAGGCAGTGAATTACAAGGAAATATATATACACACATTTATACAGATATATATAGACAGACAGATACAGCGGGGTGTTGAGGGGAGCAGAATCCATCAAAAACGTATCTGGTTACGTAGCGAGTTAATCATATACATATGTGCATATATGTAATTATTTTAAATAATATGGAATGAATAATAACAATCTGCTAAATAAGGAGGGATGCAAATAAAACGTCGAGGCTCCTGATCTGCAGATCCAGTAGTATATTTATTCATACAAAAAGGAATGCATTTAGATATTTAAATATAATATACAGATTTAAATATCGACATATTCGCAAGAAACATTGATTATTGTTGTAGCATCAAATTAAATGGCAAGCAGAAAAACAAATTTTTAAACGTTTAAACGACGTATATCGATTTCATATTAAAACTATGGTGCAAAAATGACATTATAATGTGTCAACAATTTTTTAACTAACGTTTTGGCCAAATTACTTAATTTTAATATTTTGATAATGAGGATTTTAAAAACTAATTAATATTTCCCAAAACTTTTCACATTATTTCTGTTTTACATTTTACGATAGATTTTTCTATTTTCATCCAAGTTGGTGACATTTTCTGATGCTAATATAAATTTTTCAAATCATGTTAATTTACATATTCCCTGCAGAATACATTTTATCGATAAGCATATCAACAGAGATGCATTTTATTGAAGCTAACTTATTTTGTCAATTATAATAGGCATTACTTCAGCTTAAGATGAATTTACATTTTGTTGATTATTTGACATGTTCGTTATTATTTTCAAGTATTGAATTTCCAGCTTTATTTTGATCTGCTCTGTTTATTTAAGTAATTACATTTAGTTATCATTTTTAAATAATTTCATGTATAATTAGCTGGAGTATATAAAAATAGTTTAATAATACAGTACATGAAAATATAATCTGACATTTCTATGTCTTTAGCTATCTAGTATTGAAAAGAGGATACTATCCTGCTCTGTAATTAGGAATTTAGAATAACATTGTTTTAAGGATATTAGTTTATATTGCATTCTCTGTTTATTCACATTTATGTTTTAAATTCGTATACAGTTATCTTAAATACTGAAATGTGAATATTTGTTAATAGCATTGATTTTATTAAAACTATAAATGCAATATCTACTTTTGTTGGGAAAAATTTAGCACTTACTTATATATTGAAATACAACAACAATCTCAATGATAGTTTTAACACTTTCTAACATAGTTGAAAAGTGTTCATGAGTTCGGTTTGTATGTTTATCTGTTCGCGATCTAACTCCCGTAAATATTCACAGAATTTTTTTTAATTGATTTATTATTTAGGTTCAACATAGGATGTACCATATTAAAAATAAAGTAAATACCATAACTAATTTGTATACAGGGACACCTGAAAAGAATTCTAAAGCATTAAGTTCTATAATAACTATTTCTATAAACAATATTCTAATACCTTTATTTGTCGCAAATCATAATAAAATTGACATTTCTTATTCATATGCAAGGGGGAAAAATGTGTCTATCATTTTCTACAGTCGGTAACAAAAGTGTCCGCACACTAGCAAAAATTCCTATATAAAAAGAAATACACTTCATCCGTTTTTTTTAAGAAAATCCTTATCGAATCATGTTCTTACACTGACTAAGAACAGGATTCGACAAGGATTTATTTAACAAAACCGTATGAAGTGTACTTTTTTTACATAGGAATTTTTGCTAGTGTGCGGACACTTTTGTTACTGACTGTACAAAAACTATACTTTTAAACATTCTAATAACATATTCTAATTCCTTTATGCTGAATGGAGTGTAGCCACGTTAAAATGCACTTGAATTCAGTCTATAGAACGTAATATAACGAAATTCTTTATTGTGTCCTTATACAGGAGCCACAAACAATATACAGTCGGCTGCAAAATTATTCGAGAACTAGCCAATAATTCCTATATTTAAAAAGTACACTTAAGACTGTTTTGCTAAGTAAATCCTTGTCGAATCATGTTCTTAAACTGATTAAGAACATGACTCGACAAGGATTTATTTAACAAAGCTGTATTAAGTTTACTTTTTTTTGGCAAGGATTATTGCTAGTGCTCGAATAATTTTGCAGACGACTGTATGCACAAATAAAAACTACACAGCTAATTCCATGTAACCCATAAATATTGGTACCAAACTTGGCATCTTGTTGATGACTGTATAAAGTTATCGGAAAAGTAATAGTTGTGTTATCTTGTAGATAATGCACACATTTTTCTATAGAAAATGTAATTTTAATCATCTTAAAGGTGTATATTAATTTAATTATATTGAATGCAGTGTACTAATGTTGAAATGAGGTTAAACAAAATTCTGTCCGTCGACCGTAATGATAAAATAATTCGGTGTGTCCCTATGTATGAACATTAAACAATATATACATCAAAAATCATACAGCTAATTAGCTCATGAATATGTGCACCTATTTGCAAGTCAATCGGGGGAATTTTACGGCCGCTATTGCAATACACAATAATTACGTCTATAGACCATATTGATAAAGAAATACTGTGATGTGTCACTGTACACAATCCCCAAGCAAAATGCTTACCTAAAAATGTATAGGTACTTCTGTGTGGCTCTTGAACATGTGTCCAATTTGCAAGTCGATCGGGTGATTTTTGTAGGCGCTATCGCGGTACATGCAAATTCTCCACTTCAGACATAATGGTAAGAAATACGTTGGTGTGTTCTTGTACACGAATCATTGACAATACAGACATCAAAATATCTACAACTCTTTTTACATGGTGCCTGAACGTATGTGCTAATTTTTAAATCAATTACTGATTTTCGTGGTTGCTATCGCGGTACTACAAATTACGTCCATAAGACACGGTGATAAAAAAAAAAAAAAAAACTTTGGTGTGTTCTTATGCACGAAATACAGACAAAATACACAGACAAAATTATACAGCTCATGTGGCTCGTGGACATGCATATCAATTTACAAGTCAATTGGGTGATTTTTGAGACCGCTATCGTGATACGCGAAGGCACACTAAGAGAACAAAAAAAAATTGATTACACACCGCAACAAAAAGATAGGTACAAAGGGTTTTTTCTTTGATTTTTCATAAAATAACATTATCTAAATTGTGCTTATCATTTATTATTATCATAAAATAACACTATTCCCGGACTAATTTTTGTTTTAAGACTAATTTAGAAAAATTTTAAGACTAAAATTTTTCTAATTTAAGACTACACTCTGCGACAAAAAGGTAGGAACAAAGGGCTTTTTTTTTTTTAATTTTTGAATATGATTATTTTGAATATGATTCAAATATTTAATATGTTTTTGATATAATAATACTTTGTTATGATAATAAACGATCAGCACAATTTAGTTAATGTTATTTTATGAAGAATTTTAAAAAAAACCTTTGTTCCCATCTTTTTGTCACGGGGTGTAATCTTAAATTAGAAATATTTTAGTCTTAAAACTTTTCTAAGTTAGTCTTAAAACAAAAATGAGCCCGGGAATAATGTTACTTTATGATAATAATAAATGATAAGCACAATTTAGATAATGTTATTTTATGAAAAATCAAAGAAAAAACCCTTTGTACCTATATTTTTGTCTCGGGGTGTATAAACAGAGAGGCCTCTACTAACGTTTCGCAAATATGCTCTATCCACAGATCTTTACAAATAAGAGCAAGAGAAGGAATTATACTACTTTCTTAAAACAAGAAGCTACCAATTATTTACTTTTCTACATACTTTTATAGATGTTGTTTTTTTTTTAAATGATTAGGTAAGTTATGCTTTTCCAGTTGATCGATAGCTTCCGACAAAAACTTCTGTCTGTAAAATTATATACAATACAGTATTTCGAAATTTTAAACCATGTAAGTTTTTAAACGTACTTCTATTAAAAATTTTACTTTCGAATGACATATTTTCTTGTACACTATATGAAGCCGAATGGTCGATGTTTAAACAGTGGACTACATTTATCAGTATGATTTTTTTAAACCTATAGCAAAAGTTGTTCTTGAAATTTTAGAAAGATAATCGTTTTGAATTTAATTCATTTGACAAAAAAAACTGTATATCTTTTAGGATGATTTTTTTTCTTTTAATTACGGTTTGAATACAGTGAATATGATAGCAAACTTTATTTGGAAGAACAGAATTTATATAAATCAAGAAAGTTAAGCCCTGTGATTAATATTTAAAAATAATATGTTACAATTATGTGCTGAATAAAACGCATACGTGATACGTTTTCTTTGAGATTTAAAAAAGGATACTTTTCAGAGAGGTTTGAAATATTCTATACAGGCCCTGAAACTGAACGTTTAACGCTCTGATCTTCGGTTAACTGTTACCAGTTTGAATATATTCAAGAATATTGAAAATAGCACATCAAGAAAGGAGCTTGGAATTGAAATGAAATGTAATACACATAATTATAAAAATGAGAGAATCACTTGATTCTAATATCAAAACAATTAAACAAATACAATGTGTGTAATTCGATAAATATAGTGCACTTTCAATAACGGGTAGAACTGTTTCCTGTTGCAGTACATGCCGCAGCATAGTGCGTCAATGAGTTGATTAGATGACAAATGTTGACCTGAAGCAGATGGATCTACAAATCTTGAACACCCCCCTCCAAATCATGTACAGAGGGACACGGTGGCATCTGGCATTTCAGCTCGTCCCACACGAGCTTTATAAGAAACAAGCTCAGGAAGTGCACCAGCCATGGAAGAGTCTGAATATGACGTAGGAAGCCTCGAGAAACTTGAGCTGTTTGGTTACTAACATTATCTTGCTGGAAAATTGTCCCATGGAGACCATCTAGGAAAGGTCATGTGGGATCTAAGAATATCATCAACATAACTCTGAGATGTTAAGTTTTCACGTACCACAATTAAATGAGCCGGCTATCATGGGCTATGGCCCCCAGACCATTACGTCTGCTTTCCGAGCAGTGTGTTGAATGACAACATGGGTAGAATTGAACCGTTATGCAGGGTGCTTCCACAGTCGTATATGGTTATCATCTGCTCCTAAAATCTACTGAGATTCATCAACAAACACCACATTTTGCCAGTCTGTGACATTTCATGTCGCTCTGACTTGGCACAACAGTAGACGGAGTTGCAGTTGTTCCGGTGTTAAAGGCAGTTCATGAAAAGGGCACTTGGATTGAAAATTCGCTAACGCAAGGTGCCTAGAAATAGTTTGGGGAACAACTGACACCACTACATCTGTTTGTATCGTGGAACAAGTCACTGTGGGATCCACGAACACTGGTCGCACGATTCTTCGACAGTTTCACCACATCATCTTCCTAGGTGCTCCAGACTCGGTACGCCGCACGTGGGTACCATATTGCGTCTACTGCTTCCAACATGTTATGATGGCACGCTCCAAACAATCGTCAGTCTAGAAACACAGCGTATCGACTAGCCTACAGTTTTCCTGCCGACGATGAGGCTCTCAAACACGCTTATCTGTGAGTAATGCCTTCTCACATGTCTTTCTGGAATTCGCTTACTAAAGTCCTCCTAGAGTCGGAATGCGATCTTCACGTCTATGAATCTCTCACGGTGCGCTGATTTATATAGGGCCATATCCTGATTTCAGAGACACTGCAAATTGTGTGACCATGCGCACTGGCTCTAAACTAGGTTAATTTGCATATCGGATCTCACTGTACTTATTTGCAAAGTTTCACGATTGTACCTTTCTTCCTCCTTGGAGCACTATCTTTAATGTTCCTGAGTTTATTTTGGGTTTAATACAGGATTTTTTTCAAAGTAGTCTGAACTCTTCGAAAACTGATCAGTTAACGCTCTAACCTTCAATTAAAATATACAGTGGCTGAATCCTGATACACCATGATTGTTGGGAGTGTGTAAAAAATGACTATGTGACCTGAACGCTCTTTTTCTAAGATCCCTCTGGTGTCACAAGGAACATAATAGTTTTAAACATATAAAATATATAACTATTTGATAACAAATCTTACATATATATATTTAAATAAAAATATAAAACCTAAAAACAAAAATCAATTCTTTTCTAATTTTTAATTTTAGATAAATGAAGAACCTTTATATTGTATTTATCTTTAAATATTTATTAATTGGATAATAGCAGTTCTTCTAATTTTACATTTTACTATGTAACTTAATACAAAAATAAGTCTTTTGGGATTAAAAGTGCAATCCATATAGCTATTTGTATAGCGTTATAAAAGTTAATGCGTTTTTCGTTTTATTTTCTTATTCAGTTTACTGATAACTACTTTATGATCCAGTTGTTGAACGTTTTATAACCTCGTGTTACGTATAAATGAAGTAATAAAAAGAATTACTTAAATACAGGCGAAATAAAGACAATTTGTGATATTCAGTTTTACGTTAAGCAATTACAATATAATATATTACTAGCTAGTACATATAAAACGTTATTCTACTTTTTTTTTCTCCAATAAAATATTACTTGTTCTGGAATAAATATATTTCATTAAGAAAAATGCAGCAAAACATAAGAAACGCATTATTAATAATAGAAAAATGTAAATAAAACATAGATTTCAATAGATTTTCACATAAAAAACTTTCCTTTCATCGGATAAAGGATGTTAAATTAAATGATTTTTTTAATAGTATTTCAAAAGTTTAAATAATTTCGCTTAAACATACATGGGTATTTTAATTCGAACAAATATGCCTGAAAGCGTACTTTAAAATTACATATATATATGCATATAAATAAACTCCCTTTCTATCTTCATTAACATGCACAGACTTTTACAAATATGTATACATGAACACTTGCAGAAATTCGATATACCAATGTAACCATTACGAATTCAAGTTACTTCAATTATACATATACAGTGGTTTAATGGGACCACGTTGATTAATGGGGCAATTAAGTTAATGAAGTATATTTAATCTATATGCAATATTACTAACGCTATCTTATTTATCTCTATATATTTTTTACATGGTTTATATACATTTTAAAAACTCGTTTAAAATGAATAACAACATTATAAAAGTAATAATAATGAATAAATAAAAGAATTTTATGCTAGTAAACATTTTCAAAAGCAAAACGCCTACAACGTAAGCAAAATACTAAATATAACAAAATACCGCTATTTCAGGCAATATATATATTATATATATATATCTATATAATTTGATTTAATTAATGAGAAACTATGTGAGAAATGACAGTGGAATGTAGCATGAAAAAGTTTAATAAAGGTAATAAACAAGTTTATTAATTTTATTAAATTTAGTTACCAAATCTACATAAATATTTTAATTAATCAATTTTTAAGAATTAAAAGGATATACAATTAAAAATTAATTTTAGAAAGCAAATTTATTGTTGTTTTAATTATTAAATCTGCAAAAGCATCATAATTCATCAATATTTAATAATTAAAAGGATGTACACTTAAAAATTAATTTTAGAAATCACATTTATAGTTTTTAACTACTTTTATTTTATAAGAATTAATATCCATCGTATTTTATTTTGCATTACTCAAGAAAATTATAATTTTAGTGAACGTGACAGCTCCGTAGCTTATGATCTTGGTATTGTATGGTGGTCTTCGTAGATGTCCTATGTAAAGTCCGCAACTTAAAGCCAAGATATTGGACAATTGTTTGACAGATGTAAGGATACTTGCGATGCAATGCCGACAGGGAATTGAATTCAGGCATCCTTTGAAGTTTTTGTTAAAATTTTCAAGTACACTCTCCAGTATATGATAACACTTATGCAGTTCATGAATCTAATCGGACTTTTCCCACTCAGGTAGAGGTGGTGGTGCACATAAAATCCGTCCTGGGTGCAATGCATACCGAAATACATACCTCTACTAGTTACCAAAGTGAGAGCCATCCCTTTAGTAGAGGATAAAAATTGTTACATCATGTCTCCAGCCCCCTTCTAGGAATGAGTCCCAAATTGGCACAAATGCATATCTATGGGCTCTTCCCACCTGACGTCAGTGGTCACATAATAGAGAAAAAACAAATAGCAGACGAAGTCTTGTTTATCTTTAGCGATTGTTGAAATAACATATTTCCTATTCTTATTTTTGATCAATCGTATTTAATCTGTGTTATTTTTTTATACATCATCACTTTTAATCCATTTTATATCATTATTCATCATCTTTTGTTTGCTGGATACATTTACAATCATCATTTAGTTTATATTTGTTATTGATGTTCATGAAGAACATGTTAAGTACTCTGATTTTTGGTACTGAAATCATTGACAGTGCAATATCGTACGGCGTAAATCTATTTAGACCAGTAACAAAGTTAATTAACTTGTTGTAACACCTTTATGAAATTAAATTAAATGAAAACATTTTAAAATTTCAAATTATAATCCATAAACATTCTGCAAGAACAAGCTATTTATTGCTAGATCAGTTAATGTAACAGTTACACTACAACATACAAAAATCGATTCTTACAGTTGAAAATAAATAAACACATAAAGTGTTTTTAAAAAGTTATTAAATTTACAAATACAACTATTCTACTGTTTACAAATGCACAATATTACTTTAATTTAATTCTATAACATTTTTGTTCTTAACATCTTTGTTCATATTTAATTCAATTGGATTCTCAGAATTCGATTATTTGTTTTCCTCTATCACATGATTGGGCAGACGAAACTGGGAAGAGCCCATTGTGGGACGTTCAAAGCAACTCAACTCAAAAGTGCTTTTTCTTTCTAGTTAAACTGAAGTTAACTATACAGGGTGACCATAATTAAACTGAAGTACTTACAGTATTCTGTAGCGCGATCTAATTGGTAGAATAGCCCCAAACTTTGTACGAAGATTAAACAAGACGGGGAACGAAGGCTTTGTAAAAAATAATAAAAACAAAAACAAAACTTCTAAGTTTTACCGCTAGGGAAATATGTGGCGCTGTTTTTCTTAATAAAGTTTCTCTCGCGGACAAATTAGCGTAATAATCTCTAATTTCAAAATAATAAAGACACAAAAGCATTGCTTAAAAAATTGCATAATTATCAATTTTAAATTATAAATTGCGATTAAAGTTTTACTTGGAAAAGCAGCGCTAGTAAATTTTGAAACTTTATTTATTTATTTTTATTTTTATTTTATTTTATTTATTTATTTATTTATTTATTTATTTGACGAACCCTTCGGCCTCTGCCTTGGTATCCTTCTTGAAATTAATCGCAATACAGAGCAGTGTGAGTACTGTACTTTTAAAAATACTAAATTTTTAACTGTTTCTAAGTCCTTAATTCATTATGTTTGTACAAACACTTTAAAATAATAAAAATATCAGTAGGTTAACCTTACTATAAGATACCTTATGGAGAGTGGCCAAAACGAACTTTTGAGAAAAGAAGCCTTAACCTTTAGAAGTGCAATAAAATTGGGTTTGACAACAGTTATAATTTTGCTCGTAACTTTTGAACTATAGTGGGTAGAATCATAAATGAAGCTTCAAATGTTCAGAATTGTTCATATTTTAATATATATATATATATACTTTTTTTTTTTTTTAAGTCGAATTTTGTTAAGGCTAAGGTACTTTACCCTTTGACCCCTGAAAGATTCAATCTTTTTTTTCTACACGTTCAAATATAGTATTAGAGAAACTTTGCAGATCATGCCTCAAGTAACAAAGAACGAAAAACTGGTAAATGGTCCTTTGACACTTCGAAGCTTCGGAATTAAGCAATTAAAAATGATTAATAGGATTATGTAATCAACGTAGTATCGAAACCTGCTAACGGCAACTAAAAAGAGAAAAATAAAATTTAAAAAAAACTCCAAGATGACCTAAAATCTAAAGCAGAAATTAATTTAACCATAAATATGTGTAAACTTCGCCATTTCAAGAAATATAAAACACCAAATGAAGTTTATAATAAATTGAAAAAAGCTTATGAGTCGAAAAATCCTACTATAAAGACGACTCTCTTAAACTAATTTGCGTTATAAAAACTATGCAATGAGACAATAGGACAATGTATGAACATTTAAGTAATATACTAAACCCAGGAAAAGTGTTTATCGTCTTGAACGCCAAAAAGAAAAATTAAATAGTTAGACAGCTGGTTCGGTAGCATTTAGCGTACCTTATTCAGTGCACTGAAGACTGTACACTAAATGCTACGGAATTCAATGTTTCTCTTTGCTGTTCAAGGCATTAAAGATTATTTTATGGGTTTCGTTATCTAGCGCCATGTCTCCTTTTAATATTGAAGCATTATCTCACACATCGCTTATAATCTCAAGGAAATGAAAATCGATTAAAGATCGACTAAAAATCCATTTTACTTTCTCTTTCCAATATATGGTTGAAAAAATATTGATTTTTGAGTCAAATTTTCAAACTTAAGATTTTGATATACTTACAAGTCATGAAATCCCGTAAATTAAAAAGGAGAAAAAAAGTTTTTTTTTTTTTTTTTTTTTTTTTTTTATAATTGTTACCAGCAAAAATTAACAATAAGTATTAGCAAAAAGTCGAAACCCGATATTCCGAATCTGTATTATAGAGGGGTGCTACATCAAAATTTTTTGTTAAAATAGATCAACTATTTCTTGTACAGGACATCGAAAAGAAATCAATTAAATTACGTCAATGAACAAAATTTCTGATAGGTACAGTACAGAATAGATTTTGTACTAGTAAGAGAAATGATAAAGTGTCTGCTTAAAATATCCAGACACGCCCATAAATAAACAGAGCCATAAATTAATGATTAAAATGATACTTTATTTTATGATAAAAAAAAATAATAATAATATCTTATATTTACTGCTTTGAATTATATCATTTTTTTTTTATAAAAGTATAAATTATATTCAAGCGAAAATAATATATTTCAAGAAGATATAATCCAAGCGGAGATGTAGCAAAAACATGAGACACAAAAATATAGGTCTGAACCGTACGCATGTTGAATAGAAAGTGAGTTTATTCATGGCGATTACGTAGCGATAAAAACCCTCACCACTATTTTACTACTGCCAAATTTAATATTAAACGTCCATATTTAATATTAAACCATATTTAGTATTGAACATCCTCTTAGAAACTTTTTTTTTTCTTTTTAGACGTTATGGTTAAATACATGTTAAGATTTGAAGTGATTGGCGAATTCCTTTCGCCATTATTTGGTCGTTACATTATCAAGAGAACGAGAAGGTTGCTTTTTTTTTTTTCAAAACAAATAACGTAAACATTCCTTCCTGCAACCCAACAATACATGTTACGATTTCTTCGGAAAGCGATGATGTTTTTAGAATCAAAGTTCTAACATCTGTATTTTATCAGATTTCACACTTCACAGTCCAATTTCTGTTTGATAATACGTGAAAGATAACTTACAGATTTACAAAGCTAACTTATCTAACTGAAACAGTCTTATTATTTTGTTAATGCAGGTGGATTTTGCTTTAGAGAAGGAAAAAGAGGGACACGGAGAAATTAATTCGGCTCATAGGCCATCTGTTAACAAAATATCAAAACTGCAATTTCTTTCAAATTGAAATGAGGTACTATTTTTACTTTTCCTTTTAGGAAAAAGTGTTAATTAATTTGAGGGGTTTCTTTTTATTATTATTTACTTAGAAATTGATAAAAATAATTTTTTCTGTTTAATTTTTCTAATGAAATTTACTAAATGGCATATGTGATTTTCCAAATCACATACAGTTAAACACTTTTAGGTCACATTAAAACAAAATGGAATGAAGACATAATTTTACATTTATAAAAACATGTTTCGTACAGAATACGTTATGAAAATTACTCACCATTCATTTAACAGGCCACACAAAAGAATTCGAATACATTAATATTATATTCGGAAATTGCTGGAAATGTATTCCAAATTGTGATATTTGTTTCCAATATTGAACTAAATTTAAGTACGCTATACCTGTATATAAACATATACAAGTTATCCAAAATTAAGCGATTTTTTTTTCTATTGAATATAATTAATGGTAATCTTTTACTAAATTTTACCAAGTCCAGGAAGCTCGATTACGAAGGATTACTTTCATTATTAACATGGTAGAGAAAGTTTGTTTGATGTCCAATTTCCAATGCTGACTTTTCGTTATAATTACCCGTTTTGTTGACGCTTAAATACGAAAATGAAAGATTTTAACGGTTGCTTTACATGTATATCTTTTACCCCTTTCCGACCCAGGCCGTACGATTGTGCGGGTTAGACATCCACGCATGTGATGCCAGATTGGGGATTTTGTCCCCATTTTGGGGATTTTTGAGGCTTCTGGGGACAATTTTGGGGACCAAATGTTTGTGGGGACGTTTTTGGGGAATTCTAAAATTTTTGGGGAGCAATCTGGGGAGTTCAACTTTCTGTCAATGTTGGCAACATAATGATTTATCCCTACGACTAGAGACTTTCAAAGCTTTATTGTTATTTGGGTATTTTTTTTTTTTCAAAAATTCATTTCATTTGGGGAAAAATCTGAGCTCAAATCAAAAAAATCTGCTTGATATTTTTTTTTTTTTTTTTGAAAAAATTTTTATTTTCCCTTTTTCCTTTTTAGTAGAAATCAAAATGGGGATTTTTTCGAAAAAAAAATCCCTGATTTGGGGAAATTTTAAGACCTGTTTGGGGAAATAACTTTCGACCATCTGGCATCACTGCATCCACGAAATCCACTTACATTTTTGCATCTGGAACAGTCGTATGTAATAATATATGGAAAATAACGATCGAGCTAATTATCAGAAAGTGTAAAGTATAATTTTCAATCAACAAATGTCAGTTATAGTCCATATTTTTCTTTCAGTTTGCAAAAACAGAAGAATGTAATGTTTTAAGGTAAAAATGTTTCGGGTTGGGAAAGGTTATCAACATAACTTAAAAACAAATAGTTGTAGAAAATTCAAATCGGATGTTTTGAAAACCAAATCAAGGTGCCATTTGAAAGGTTTAATAAGTTTTAAGAACTAGTGTACGTAAAATGTGTCTGTATAATTTTGAATAACTTTCAAAATTATTATCAAAACTTTAAATTTTTCATGTATATATACAGTTGAACCTCGCTAACGTGAATCTAAAATGGAATAAAAAAAATTTCATGTTATCAGTAGTTCATGCCATCAGTAACTCAGAAACATGCCATCAGTAACCTTCAGTAATCATGCCATCAGTAACCTTCATTGTGACAGGAATTGCGGAAACAGTTCATGTCAAAAGTAATTCACGTTAAACGTGTTCACACTAAAGAGGTTCGATTGTGCCATTTTTAAACAATGGTTGACGAAGCTGGCAGCACCCCTCTCGCTAACACAGAAATATATACTAAATAAGTCTGTTTAAAACTGTTTCTCAAATATATTCATGTACAGTACTGCTTATCTTAACCCTTATTCTATAATATTTCTTACAATATTTAATTACAGGTAAGAAAATATCTTATGAGTTCCACATCAGATATTATTATTATTATTAATATAAGCATATTTTTTAATGACTAATTTTTATTTAATATAAATTCCAAAATCTGTTAACATAGGTAAACATTTACACCATCCATTCTTGAAGAAAAAGAGGAAAATATCACGCGTTTGTAGATTTCAGATTGTTTGTTACAAAGCTATCATCCTTCATCAATCAGCACAAGTGTTTCGATACTTTTTTTCTGAAACAAACATATATACGTTTATTGTATAATGATATGCATCAAGCATTATATATATTATATATAATCAAATTATGAAATAAAATCATTCGGACTTTACTTTTAAAAAGAGAAATAATACTTTTCTATAAAACAAACACAAAAGCACTTAATTCTTTTATTTAGTATTTTATTTATTATTAAACAATGGAAATTTCATTATAGTTTCTAAATGCGAATTTTCTTAGTTTTACAATAATTATGGTATTTTATCTTCGCCATCTATTACAAATCACTATCTCAAAAATTTTGTAATAAGAATTTTCTTACATTTACTGACAACAAAGGGCTTTTATTTTTACAACCTTTTCCAAATCATCCATCTAACAAAATAGAAAGAAAAGCTTTTGCTTTCAAAAGACTCCGTTAAGATAAACAAAAGTTTTAAACACAGATAAGAGGTTCGCGCATTTCTATTGTTTTAATTTAATTGAAAATTTGCTTTAGTATTTATTTAAAAAAAAGTCTAAACAAACACGTGAAAAATTAAAAGCAAGATTATATTAAGAAATCTTCAACCATCAAAATTCTCCTTTCGGAAAAAATAAAAGGTCTTTTTCATATTTTTATCTAAAAATATTTTAACATATTATTTTTTCTTAATCGCCAAAAATTATGCCTTACTCTGAGATAAAACTACTGTTTTCGTGTATGACATGTAAATTTACTTAAAACATATAAATTATAAAAAATGAGATACACAAAAAAAGCTTTTCTAGGCTAAAACATTTTTTAGAGTATTATGGTGCTATTTCTATTTTAGGTATTGTCACCAAGTACAGATTTTTTTTTTCTTTACGTAAAATTTTGACTATTTGACATCTCTGTCAAAAAGGGAAAAAATCTCACCCAGGTAAATTTACGATAATTTAGATGTATTAGTTACATAATACAGCCGATCCTCGTTAACGTGAATTACTTTTTACATGAGAGTTTTTTTTTTTTTTTTTTTTTTTACGTCGCACTAGTGCTGCGCAGATGGGCAATTGGCGACTGTCTGGGACACACCCCTGGAGGTGGTCCGGAGACATGCCATCACAATTTTGATCCTCCACGGAAGGGATCCTTTTTACATGAACTGTTTCCACAACCCCCGTCAATATGAAAATTACTTTGGTTATATTAAGATTAGTTTAGTTATAGGAAGAATAGTTACTGATAAGAAGAACAAATTTTTTCCCTTTGAGGTTCACGTTAACGAGGTTCGACTGTACTTAAAAATCTATTCAATACACAATTCCTGATGATAATAATAATAATAATAATAACTTAAATATAATAATCAAAGCCTATTTTTGTTTTCTAAGAACAGATATAAAATTATGTGCTAAACAGAATTTAATTTAGTGTGACAGGACATTTACTTTTAGTCTAGTCTTTATATAAAGGCTTGCGGTAGCCGTGTCCCGTTTCTAAGTAACGGTTGTTATATATCTATATATACAAATGTTATATATATGTATGTATTCCTTTAATACATCTTTAATACCCCCTTCGCGACTTTTACATTTTTATTGCCATTTTGGCGATGAATTTAAACAGCTATCGCAATTACATAAGTAAAAACCTTGGCGAGAATCCTCCAAGAGGAGCAAATTTCACCAAGAAGATCCTATACTAAACCTGTTCTAATTCTTTAACAATATTTCTCTTAATATTATATTTAATATATATATATATATATATATACTAGCATCATAAAAAGGGTCCTACAACCAGCTCGAAATTTTACCAATCAAACGCAACAATTGGACAGAATTTGGCACGATACTTCACAGGAGCACATCTGCCAACTCTATCAATTAATACCAAGCCGAATAACTGCGTACATAAGGGCCAGAAGTGGACAAACGCGTTATTGACTTGTTTACTTTGTGAGGCCCTTTCTCTTGATTAAATCATTCAAATTTTCTGAAACTGTACTCAATTGTTTTTCTCCACAAGTACATCACATCTACCAATTTTTGTCCCATTCAGACCACCCATTGCACCCCCCCCTTCTACCAATTTTTGTCCCCACTCCTTCTCGGTGCGTCACTTGTTTTGTCACAGAGTATATATTAGAGTATTTAAAGCAGATTAAAATCTAATTTGAATCTGAATTTTGAACTTAAAAGCAAAATAACGATAATTCGATAAAAACAAAAGAAATAATTGAAAATTTATCACTTATCATTCTAAAAGAAAATATAAAATGTTTAGAAAACAAATAAAATAAACTAGTCTTTCAAGCATTTTGCAACTGATTACTGATCAGCTTCATGTAATTTATCATTTGCTACACAATGGAATGACAATAAAATAAATTGTAGCAATGCATCAACATGGCAGTTCTGTTTCAATGTTTGTGACAACTATTTAGACTTTATAGAATTTCGTTGAATACGTGGTAAAAAAGAAAGCCTTCATTTTAAAATATTTTTTTCGTTTATAAGTTGTAAAGAGCAAATTTGGAAAAAAAAAATGTTTAATGATATATGTATATGTGTGTAGTGTAAAACTAATCGATAAAAATTTCTTTTTTTTTTTTTTTTTTTCACAGATTAATAGTTAAAATGTTCATCACTAGCTAGCTTTGCTACTTTCAAAGCACTGAAAAATGCCTTTATTTTTATGCACTTTTTTCCTTTTAAATGCCTAAACTTTTGTAATGAAACATTTCTATAGAAAAATGTTGTTAAATATGTACGTGCAATTTCTTAAAAGTCAATAACGCCATATAATAACATATAGTAATTTATGTAGATGCAGTATCCCTATGTTCTGACCTACACATTTTTTATTCTAAGAGACGACAGCCAGTCGCTCCTCTGTATTGTACAACCGCGATAACTTGGCACGCGAATCACGTGTTTTCAGATGATTCCATTAATGAAATAAGGTTAGAGGTTGTGTTTCCATGGTAACACAGAGTAGAGTGGCTTCCAGATTTGGCGTTGTTAGCCCGTTTCTTAGTGTGAAATTATAATTTGAAGTTGTAGATAAACTTAATGTTTGGAGTTATTTTTAATTACTATTTAAAAGAAGTGTTCGGAGGTACTATTGTTTACAAATTTTAAAGTTTCGGCGATCAAATAACATTCAAAAAGAAATTTTGATTTTTTAAAATAAAGTAATCTTAATGGTTTCCGAGAAGTAATCTTTAAGTACAATCATTATCAGCAGAAAGGGATGAAAGAAGTAACCTAATTAAACTTTTAAAAAGTTCATTTGTACAATTTATGAAATAAAAGAAACCATGATTAATACCATTACAGTTTTGATAAAATAAACATTAAATTATTGTAATTGTCATTAAATAACATGACATAATCATATAATGGTTGTAATAAAAGTAGAAAGGAAGAAATTTAATTAATCACGATAGATAATATTTACAAAACATTCAATTATGATATATTTTTAGATTTAAATAATTGAACTAATCATGATAGTGAATATTTACAAAAAAAAAAGAAAAGAAAAGAAAAGAAAGGGAACTGTTTTACGTATACTTCGAGAAGTTAAAATCTAAACGAGTAAATTTTAGGGATTCAATTTATTTAAATACTAGAAATAAACATACATGTGAACACAAATGATAAGCAATGTATAAAGCTATTTTATTTTATCGATTTTCTGCATATCTGATAAAAAAATATATACGAAATAATTAAAACAATATTTAAATTGACAAAAATTTAGCAATTTTCTATTTAATTAGCAACAATAGATACTTTGACTGCTCGTATAGGTGCCAAAGAAGCTGGTAAGTCAAAGAATTATTTGGCGAAAAGAACTGCCGCCAAGCATCATTTGCATTCCATTCGGCCACCCCTTCTACAAAATGAACTATTCCAAGGTCGTATGCCATCTTTTCGCGGTTGCACAGTAAACGGAAGGCGCTCCCTTGTCGCCTTAAATCCGGGTTGTTCCACTACTTGGTCTCGGAATTTCCGAGTGGCATTAGAAACAACACCAACACCAACAACAGAGTAGTACAATAAAACATATACGCATATAAAAAAAGGATTTGATTTATTTAACTTCTTCCTTTTTTTCCATTATTATTATTTTTTTTTTTTTTTATCTAATTGCTAAGTTGCTCCTTAGTTAGTTTTTAATTTTGGATAATATCTTTAACATTGCGCTGTGTAAAGGTAAAATTAGTTTTAAATAAATAAAGATTTAGATTGGAAAAATGTTAACTTTATTTTTGATAAATCAAAATCAAATACATATATCCAGAAATATATATATATAAATATATATAAATTTATATAAAGTCATCTTTATATTAACTTTACTCTTTTACTGCAATTGTCTAAAATATTTACTTCATATTTAAAATTTAGTATTCTCAGAACAGAAAAAAATGTTTACCTTGCCATATCTGCAGCTGAGTTGTCATGTTGTATATCCAAAGAGATCTCGGGGAACACACACAAATTCTAAAACTTCTATCACCAAATCAAAAGAAAATTCTAAAAAGAACTGTATATATACACCAAATCAAAAAATTCTATATCTCTCCCGCTCTTCCCGAAAATCTCCATCTATATCCTTTCCTCTTCCCTTCCAAAATTTCCATCCCCTCAACTTTAATCCAATCCTCAATTTTGGTAACACCCACTTAACTTTTACTGGTCTAACTTCACCCTCCAGATTATTTTTATTAAATTTTATTTTTCCTCACTCCAGATGTTATAAGAATTTGTTTTTCAGTCCAGGTGGATTTTCAAAATTGTTTATTCGACTGAAAACTCTCTACCACCGGACCCCTTTTTCTTTATTCCCTTGCGTATATCTTTCATAACTATTATATTTCTACTCCCTAACTTTTCATAAAATCTTTTCTTCTCATTTTATATTTCTTATGAGTTTCCCTTCCTTTCTTGTGAGTTTTGTAGTCTCAAAGGTTTGTTATTTGACTACAATTTTCCTGTACGTTCCCACGCATGCTTGGTCATTCGATTTTGAATTTTATGATTCTGTTTTGAAATCGCAATATCACCCTGGTGTAATAAATTCCTTACTTTCTTTTATGCATCTTGACCATTTCCTCTTAAAGTAACTTTTGTGACTTACACTTCTATGTATAACCTTTTATAAAATCGAACAATTCCATTTATACTTTACAACGGGTTAGATGCATTTTGCAAAGTTAGAATGTTTTGAATTTAAAGCTATTTTACTCGTATTCTTTTTTCTTTTCCACTATCCCTTTCTTTACCTATTTATTGGTGTTTTCCCCGATTCCTCGCTGCAGATGTTCAGTTATGCTGAGTTAGTACCTCAACAATATACCGAGTTGTCTGAGAAAGAAAAAAAAAAAGGAAAAAAAAAAAAGAAAATTTTCTAACTCCCAGTAAGACAATGGTAGTCTAAATTGTAAAACATACAATTAACATGGTAAAGGTATAGATATAATTATAACACAAGACAATGAAATACAATATAAAGAGATAAAATTATAAATGTATATCAAGTATAAAATCATGAATAAGTACATGGCCAACTAAGAGGTATTTAGAATTTTCTAACTAATCACAAATAATTTTTTTTTTTTTTTTTTGATCGCAGTATAATATATATAAATACTGCTTTTTACATATGAAATGTTCCCAATAAAGGGGCATACCCCTTAGTTATTGTACTTGTTTCACGGAAATTTATCGTGTATGACAACAACAGGTAATTATCGTTGAGAATATAGTTATTATTACACAAATAATAAAAAGAGAAAAACCTATGAATTTGATTATGTATAATGAAGAGTTAAAGTTCGGGATATTAAAATTGTCCCAAAAGTTCGATGAGGTATAGGTACTAGAAGTTCGTGTATAGTTCGTGTCTAAATTGAGTAATTCTACACTAGGTTCCTCAAGGCAAAATTTCAAAGTCTGGCATTGGACCAAAGTAGGTGCCTTTAAACACATTTTTTCGGTATAACACTTGTTTTCGGCGTAGAACTTTATTACATGAACCGTTGGTTCTGTTGCTAAGTGAAGGGCTTTTGTATGAACACTAATGCCTTGAAATTGAACAGACACCACTCCTGGCTGACATGTACTGTGTGCAGTGAAAGACATCCGAGCTAATACAGGGCAGTCATAGCAGCCTGTAGTAGTTACTTCCGTATCATCGAATTTTGGACAAATCGTGTTCATTTTCACAGAAATTTTAAATTTCTGGAACTGTAGTTGCACGCGAACTGCAGAAGAGAGTAGCAGAGTGGATTGTAACTGTTGCTCATTTATTTTAAATAAATGAACATCTCGTTGTAAGGGCAAAGCGTATTCTTTTGTGTTGCGTAAATTTTGCAAAGCATCGGGTGCCGTAATGCACCTCAGTTGATCTTCAAAGAAATCACAGGTTGTTAAATCAGGGTCGAAAATGAATTTCTTTGTATATGATATATTGGCTTGTACTGCCCCAATTTGTCCTGCTTTAGGAAAATTTTTTTCACTTGCAGGTGCTAAATATGCCTCACTAGGACGTCCCACTCGTTGTATCAACATGTCGTTGATGTGCAATTGGGGCTGATCATAAGCCCCCAAAATTGTGACTTTGATTCCATTTTTCGTAAAAGCCGAATCGGAGATGAGCATTCTTGACACAGTATTATTTTCTGTGTGTTTCACAGAAATTTGATATTGGCATGTATGGCCTCGTATTTTTGAGATTTCATAACTGTGGAGGAGATCTGGTTCATACCAGATTTTGTAAAAATTGCACGATGCTCTCGTTAATATTGTGCATCCGACACCTAAAGATCCAGCTGTGCAGGCTGAGTAACCCGGAAATTCTAGACTTTCCGCTGGTTCTGACTCAAATGTAATGCCTCCTTGTCCGATATGACGTTTAATACAATGGATACCTCTTCCACAATATTTATTAAAAATGCACGATATCTGCGATACTTGTTTTGTCTTAATCGGAAAAGAATAGTATTGGCGTTCAGTATGAAAGTTGCACAATACCGATTCGAGTTTTATGATTAAGGAAAAAAGGTGATTTTCTTTCTCATCCGCAAACCATAAACAGTTCTCAGACGAAATTGTTTTTAGTGAGATTTCCGCTGTAGTGTGGATATGACACGACTTTGTACCGTCGTTTAACATTTCGCAAGTTTTTAGATCGGATTTTATGATTGAATGCGAATTACATTCCGCTGAAACAGTTGTTAAAGTTAAAACACACGTAAGTAAAACCAGTTGCAGAGCATTTATATTCGCTCTATTGTGAGCATGTCTTTCTAAAAGAAAATAACATTTCATCAAAATTTCTCTGATTGTAGATCCTATGAAAACTCCTAATAAGAGTGAACAACGAGCTACAAATTTACATAACTTACCTAAATAGAACAAAAACATAATAATTATTTGAAAAATATATATAATGCTTTTTACGAAGAGTTTTAAACAAATTAATAAAACAGTTATAATTGAAGCAAACACAGCATATAGTGTATATTGTACAAATGACGGAAAACACTTAAAATGTTGGAAAACTTCTGTGCATAAAATACAATATCGTAGCTGACATATGGTTTTTCCTGTAACACTTATGGAGCCCGAAACTGTACGTCCGTCTTTATGTAGATATATAACTTGTATGACAGATTTGTATGCCAATAATTCGAACGGAATTCGAATCATTTTGTCATGAGGAACAGTTAACACATGTTCAAAATCTTCTGTGCGCAATATAACTCTACCATTATCCGGTAGGTATAGAATAGGATCTTGAAATTGGATCGTGAGATTATGGTTTTCGAAAACAGCATTTTCCCCTTCCAGTAGTTTTCTGTGAATGCCTTGTGGGGAATTAATTTTACGATTATCGAAGTAGCAGATTTCCAATATGAGAATATCCGGATTTCTGATTGTTTGTTCTTCATTAATAGCTAAAAGCTCTAATTGTGCGTAAGTGAACTGACAGTAACAAATGTCATTTTTGGTGCAATTTCTGATTTTACAGAAATCCGATGTGCCATCGCAAGTTTTTTCGCAGTCACAGGTTTGTTTTGGTCCTGTTTCACATTCATAAACCGTGGAGTTTGCATCAGTTTTAATCTTTTCTTTTCGTAATAAAAAAGAAGTGGGATTCCTCAAATTAAATTCTTCATCAATTATGTAACTTCTATTTGTAGTGATACATGCGTGACAATCATGTATAGCACAAGCCTCTGGTGGGAGGTTAATTTTTCCCCACAGATGTCTGGACATTGCTCCACATTTATATTTGTTTTGAAAGGAGCATAGAACTCCTTTGTTTTTGTGGCGAGCATATGTGGGTGTTGTAAAGATAATGCATAGACACAAAACTGAAATCAAAAGGAAAACATTTCTTAGTGTTCTGAGTATTATAAAGTTATGCATTTTATATAATGATCTAAAAATTAAATCTAGTGATTTTGGTTTAGTTAAATATATATCCCATTTTTTTTTTTTTTTTTTTTTTTTCGATAAATCCAATTTGAAACAGAAACCATAGCATGAATTTATTGACTATATGAGACATGAGATAAAATGAGATTAGATTGATAATGACAAGTAATAAACTAGAAATATACCATTAACTGAAATTTGGAAAGTTTGATTTACATATATATAATTATTTGTATTGTTATTTATTATCACTATTTTTATAAACTATGGTAATTATATCTCTAGAATAGTAGGATAGAATGATTAACATTACTATTGAAAGATAAATTTGTAAAAATATTGGTTAATATTAAATGGTGCATAATAGAATTATATAGAATATAAATTAATTTTGATGACTACAAACAGCATATATAAAACCGAACATAAATAGTGAATATTCGCCTGCGAATAAGCATTATATATGAAAGAAATGCCAATGTAGTCTATGAAATATAAATAGTATTTTGGTTTAACTGGTATTTATGATTTGTCTTACGAGTGGCCATTTCGTAAAACAATATTCACGTAATTTAAAATATTAGTATTGTCAAATATGAGCATCTTTATTATGAACGATGTACGTAGAGCTAATGAAATATCCTGGTGTTTAATATACCATAGAATATAATTTTATTGAATATTCCTAATATTTTTTGAAAGTAAATGAGAACTAATAAAGTCTTAAATATAAAAGTCCAATGAAAACCATAATGATAATAATATCTACTCTCCCTTTAATTTTCAAGTAATCAAGTTACATGAGAATGGAAAGTTTGATAATCCTATGTATAAGGTTTATTTATTTATTTTATTTATTTATTTATTTATTTATTTATTTATTTATTTTTTTTTTTTTTTTTTTAGGAAAGATAAATTATAGTCAAATATATAATATTAACAAATTAACTGTTTTTGTATTAATAAATAACAAATATAAGAGATTCTAATGAAATATAATATATAAAATTAAATTATAAACTTATCATAATTAGAGATGAACTAAATCAATACTCATTTATATATATACCTTAAAATACTAAATAAATGAATACATTTATATATATATATATATATAAAATACCGATGAAATTAATACCTATTTATATATACATACAATGTCCAATAAGAGAAATATTTCCCTAACTGTTGTTATTCCGTAAACTTTAGGGACCAGTCTAGGAAATTTGAGGCATAGACACGCGGATGTCGAAAGTAATATCTTTCGGATGCATTGTTAGGATTTTGAGTTTGGGGAGAGGACGGGGCGTCCCTTGGTAGATTTTCATCTTCCTGATGATAAATAACGGTACTTTGTGAATCGTCGGTAGAATGTAAAGATGCCTCCCCGTCCGAGGGTTCATTGATTGGTAGAGTTTGTTTCGAGTTTTGAGATGTGGGGAGGGGGGGGTTGAAAAGAAAACTATTGTATTCCGCTTTTTCGAACACTGCATGCGGTTTTGCTAAAAAGCTAGAAGGCGGATTTGTGAGGCTTTGGTTTTCTTTGACATAAGAATTAAAAGGATCTAAATCCGGTCTGCGACTCGTATATGGTATTAATCTATGAGAATGAACTTTTATTGGCTTGCGTAACGGGTTAAGAGCGTCTTCTATGGTATAATCGACTTTGTTATGTCGTTTTACTATTCTCATGGGTCCGATATAATTTCTTCTTTTTGTCGTTTCTATATTTCTATCCTGGTCTGGGTTATATAAATATACTAATTCACCTGGAAGATAATTTCTATAACGAGCTTTTTTATGCTGATATTTCTCTTGTGCTTCTGCAGCTCTTAAAAGGCTTTCGTGTACTTTTTCGTTGGTATATTGTAATTGGAATGCTTTTCGTACGACAAAATCCTCATAAGGTATGTGTTTTTCAGTGCGTGTTTCATTAAGTATATCAGTAGGTAATATTGGATCAAAGCCGAAGTGTACGTAAGCTGGTTTTTCATTAATTGCAGTATGTAAGCTATTATTATATAACATCGCATAATAGTCAAGATAAGTGTCCCATTCAGCTGTGTTTTCTGAAAAAATAGCTAAGGACTTTTTAATTCTGGGATTTAAATTTTCCGAAAGGCCATTACAAGATGGATTGAGAGGTGTTGTTGTTAATTTAGTAACCCCTAATTTCTTGCATAGAATTGTAAATAATTCACTTGTAAAAGAGGGCCCTTTATCTGTTAAATATTTTTCAGGGATTCCAAAAATACCTATAAAATCAAGGAACTTGTCAGCGGTAATTTTAGCGGTTTGATTCAGGGTAGCATATAATCGGAGAAATTTAGAATAATGATCCACAAAAGTTAAAATGTAGCTATTTCCTTTTGCTGTCAAGGGTAAAGGACCAATATAATCTGCAGAAACAAACTGCATAACCCTAGTGGGTATAAAATGTCTTTGTACCGGAACTTTTGCGAATTTATTTGGGGAACGAAAAGTAATGCATTTCATACATGATTGTACGTAATGTTTTGTGTCTGCATATAAATTTTCCCAAAAGTATTTTTCGCGTATAGCATTGTACGTTTTAAAAACCCCAAAATGCGTTATATGTTTTGCCGCTAGAATGTGAGGCTTGTATTTGTCGGGTATTACTATCTGTAAAACCTTCGTAGATTTCCTAAACCGAGGTAAGAATTGAGAATGCATGAGTAAACCATCATGCAAAGAATAGTTTTTATATAAGCTAGAAGTTCCTGTGGATAGATTTTCCAACGTCGATATAATCTTAGCTAATTTATTATCCTCTCTTTGCGCTTTTTTGATATCATTTATAGTAGGGATATCAATTTGAATGGTATTTACAGAAATCTCATTATGAGAATTATATTGGACCGAAGTATCAGCCTTCTCTTGTTTTAGATAAAAAAGAAGGTATGGATTTTGATTCAAAACTTCATCAGGTCTAACTTTTTGTACATAATTGTCGTTCATAACGTACCAATCTCCGTATGTATCTCTAACATAACTATGATAATGGCCACCATCCTGTGATTGCCTCGAGTGTACTATTACAGCATTCAGTACGTACTCAATAGGATTTCCTACGTTATGCGACATGTAAGGACGTAGATTAATTTTTTCAGGGTACTTCACGTTAATCGGTTGTGTATCGAGAACCGATTGGTCATGCGATGACTGTTCAAAGTGAAAGGTCGTCACAATAGGAAGTTGTGATATCGTTGTTTGCTTCATTCCTCCGTTTTCATTTTTACAAATAGGACATCTATAAATGTCTTGTATTGTTTCGAATTGTGTAAAGCTTTGTAATGCATTATCCAGAGTTACAATATTTTCCGGAACATTCATATGTATGCTCATAAATTTGTGAAATTCAACACTTTTTTTTCCACATGTGTTGCACGTGATAAGATTTTGAAAAGAACCTTCAAAAAGTCTTTGAATCACATGTTTTGAGTTACTAGTAGTATTTATCATATGAGTTGTACATTTGTTTATACCGGATAGTTGCAGTTTATTAATAACGTAACTAAAAAACTCCTGCGCGTCTTCCTGTTGGCCCCATTCAAAATGTGGTACAATACTTTTTAAATTATGGTAAATGTCTGTTGGTATTATCACCTGTCCCGTATTCGATAATGCGTTGTTTATATGATATCTCAAAGTACAGATCATACAAAATTTAGTTTGTCGACAATTTCCCACACATTGTACGTTATTTATTATCCAATTTACTAAGGGTGTGCAATGTGTTAGACATTGTAAAACGGAATTCATATAACATGAATTTCCTAAGTTCATTAAACCCGCACCTAAATTATTATTAATATTCCCTTTCATATGAGTTTCTTTTACTGTATATGATTTGTTTGGAGAGTAACCATAATTTCTCCTCTCAGGAATATTAGAGTTAGAGTATACATTAGTAATGTGTTTTTTTTCATTCTCATGGATAAAATAATTTTTTCCACTTTTGAACTTTTCATGTGTCGATTCTTTTTTCGTAGAATTCCAAGTGTTTTGAAAATCCTTTTTATTATGTACAACATTTATAAAAAAATCTCTTGATAATGTGTCAGCTACTACATTATCAGTAGTTTTTATTAAGTCAAAAGTGTAATTGTAATCAGAAAGAAAGGCGAACCACCTAGAAACTCTATTACCTGGTGATTCAAGCTTACTTAATTGGGTTAGGGCGGCATTATCACATCTAATTATAAAAGGTCTGCCATAGATATAATATTTAAAACTCTTAACTGCTTCGACTATGGCCATTAATTCTTTCTCCATTATAGTGTATTTACATTGTGTCGGGTTTAATTTTTTCGAGAAATAAGCAATTGGATGTATAATTCCATCGTTATCTTTTTGACCTAATGAAGCACCTAACGCTTTATCGGAACTGTCTGTAGATAAAATAAATTGTTTCGTGAAATCAGGATGTATTAATATGGGAGGTTGTGCAAGTTTAGATTTTAAAGTATCGAATGCTTCTTGAGCCTCCTCTGACCATTTAAATCTTTGATTTTTTTTTGTTAAGTTAGTTAATGGAGCAGCTATTTCAGAAAAGTTTTTAATAAATTTTCTGTAATAAGAAACTAGTCCGTGGAATCTTCTAACTTTTTTCACTGTGGTTGGAACCGGAAAGTTTTGAATTTTTACAATATTTTCTTCTAACGGTTTGATACCTTCCGAGTTAAGCTTATGACCTAAAAATTGTATCTCCGGTAACATGAAAGAACACTTTTCTGGATTCAGTGTAAGGCCGAACTGTCTGAATCGCTCGAAAAGTTTTCGTAGCTTGCTAATCATTTCTGTAGCATTCTGACTTCCAATACAAAAATCGTCGATAAAATTTGAAATTTTTAAATCTGATATGGGTGCCAAAAGCTGATCTGCTAGTTGACAGAAGACTTCTGGGAACGCTGAAAGACCCTGGGGTGTGGTAATGTACCGGTATGATCCGAATGGTGTTATAAATGTGGTCATGTCTCTATCTTCCAATTTTAAAGGGATTTGCCAGAAAGAGTTTGATAAATCTAATGTAGAAAAATATTTCGCACCTCTTAAATTTTCTAATAAATGGCTAATAATTGGCAATTTATATCTGGGATATTTAAGGTGTCGATTTAACGCACGGAAATCAGTTACGAGACGCCACTTTTGCTGTTTGGGGTCTCCAGATGGATTTTTCTTTTTGATCATTATTAATGGGAAACTAATGTGAGAATTTGACTTTTCAATAATGTTTGCTTCTTCTAATTCATCTAATTGTCTTTTTAATTGTTCTTTTAAGGCGTGTGGGATTGTATACGGACGAGATGATGGTAGCTGAGAATAATCGACTGTAAGATTAGGTTTAATAACATTTGTACGGCCAATTGTGTAAAGGCGTTTACTAAAGATATCCGCATACTCAAATAATAAAGATAATAATTGTTTTCTCGTGTTTACATCAAGATGATTTAAATTAAAATCTGTTTCTTTAAGTTGCTGACGTCGAAGGTTTTTTATTTTATCAATATCTCGTGAATCAAATTCTGATATTATATTTCCTATACGGGTATTTTTATTAATCGGGATATTATGCGTACTAATATTTGTTATTGTAAGCGTAATTCTATTATTTTGTACTGGACAGAAAGTGTGAGAGAGTTTTAAATTGGGATTACGCATACATGGTTTTAATTCAATGATACTTCCCGTACGAATTTCAGAATCTAATTTTAAGTTAATTTCACGTGATTCTCCCGGTAATAGTGTAAATTTACTGGGTATACGAGCAAAATTTACCTCAATATTTGTTTTGTTCGGATCTACCGCGTCTGACATTTTAATGACACAGTTGTCGGAAAATAATTTATTTGATTTTAAGCAAATTTGAAAATTGTGGGTTTTCAAAAAATCGAATCCTATGATTGCTTTATAATGTTGTGAAAATGTATGATTAGCTATATAAAACGGATGGGTAAAGTTTGTACTCCCTAACGAAAACTGTAGTGTTGCATAATGTGATATATCCAACTTGTCTCCAGAGATCGATTTCACTTGCACGTTTGTTTGATATGTTTCGATATTCATGATACCTTTTACTTTCGAAAGAATATCATGTTCTAAAACACATACGGCCGCGCCTGTGTCAATAAGGGTATTTACTATATTACCCGCTATATAAATTGACACAGTCGGTAAACAAGGTCTCTCTTTATTAAATTGTAAAACTTGCGTGTTTACTAAAAGTTCAGTAACCTTTTTATAAGACGTGCTTTGAGAATTCTGTATGCGGGGAGGTCCCTTTGTTGGGTCATCTACTGACCTCCCCTTTTCGAGTTTAAATGCATCGTATTCCGTGATGGGGGAGAATGAAATCCATTGTCCCTTGTATTCGAACTTCTGAAGGAACTGTTCCTCGCTTGCGATTGTTGTGGATAGAATTTTGACCTTTTGTCACTAAAATTTTGTCTCGAGTTTTGTTTAGCGTCTTTAAAATAACAAAACTGGGAAGAGTGATTTGTTTTTTTACAAAAATCACATGGTGGAAATTGACGTTGTCTAACAAATTGGTTTGGTACATAATTTCTGTTATTAAAGGAGCGAGGTGAAAATGCTGCAATTTCAGGTGTATGTCTTTTTGATAAGAGTTTAAGATTTTCAATCTCTTTACTCAATGCACTAACTGTTTCGTGTGTTTGAAGAGCATGGGTTTCTATCAGAGCTTTAATTTCATTATTTGAAATTTGGGTATTAATGTTTCCTAATGTGTGTGGAACATTTCCGTCTGATTGAGAATAAGCTAAATTATTAGATTGTAAGAGCTCTACAAAATCAATAGCTTCTGTAAAAGTTAAAGGGTTTTTCATAAGTGCCGCATGTCTATATTCAGGCAGAAGGCCTTCGAGATATTTAGATAATTTACTTTGTTCGAAAAGTGCTTTGACGGACTGATTTGTTATGTCCGGGTTATTAAAAAATTTTTGAGTTACTAACGAAACTCTAGCAGCATAAACTTTAGCGGATTCACCTGGCATCATTTTACAGTTTGAAAACTGTTGTTGTCTCGTTGCGAGACTTAATTTAGTATCGAAATATGACAAAAATTTGTTTTTGAATTCTGCATAATTTTCTTCTTGACTGAGGTCAGGGGAGTTGATCATATGGGATAGGGCGTCGCCTCTAATACGGGATTTTAAAATTAGAAGTTTTTCCGCGTCCGTACATTTAGCTAAAGTAGTTATAGTTTCAAAACTGTCTAAAAAAAATTGCGGCGTAACCGCCGATACATTGTCGAACTGCGGTATTATTGCCTGTAACCCGGCAAATTTTTGTAGAAGGGTCTCTGTGGCCATCTCGTTTTAATGTAAAATTTAGATTCAAATCAATTAATGTTAAAATTAATCTGTATTAATACTCACATACATTTTTTTTTTTTTTCTCAAATTAAATGTTTTACAAAAGGTCAAATCGTAATTTATAGTAAATATTAAATATAATAAATGGGAAAAAAAAAAGGGTTTCTTATTTGGGCAATAATTAAACTAATTATAAACCATATAAATAAATATATGTGTAGATATAATAGTAGTGTACGCGAGAAATAATAAGTACAAATTAAAGTTTAATAAATAGTTATATTCAATAATAAATAGTTTAATAAATAGTTATATTAAAAGAACATCTGACTTTTATTATCAGAAATGAAAATATACAAGCCGTACATATATGCATGTGTATATGTTTGCTTAAAATATTTTGGAAAATTGAAGTGCAACGAAATAAAACAAAATAATGCTAAATAAGATTTTTTTTTTTTTTTTTTCTTTCTTTTTCAGCTAAATAGAATAGCTTAATTTTGCATATACACATACATACATATATATATAAATATAT
Source organism: Salticus scenicus (assembly GCA_963930645.1). NCBI lineage: Eukaryota > Metazoa > Arthropoda > Arachnida > Araneae > Salticidae > Salticus > Salticus scenicus. Next base: position 28,550,280 of record OZ005650.1, on the reverse strand, counting down.
AAATCAAAGAAAACATATAAAATTCATACAAATTAATTTCAATTGAAAATCTAGTCTCATTTTATTTAATTTTATTTTTAATTTTGTCTCCTTTTATTTAGTTTAGTTTTAATTTTATTTACTTATTTACTTCATTTTATTTTATTATATATATATATATATATATATATATATTTTTTTTTTTTTTTTTTTTGAAAAGATGACTTATTTATTTGAAAAAGATGACTCAATTATCATTCTGAATTTGGAGCAAAATATTACTATACCTAAAAAGGTATACCTGGTCACTGGTACCATTGCTAAGTTGCTCCTTAGTTAGTTTTTAATTTTGGATAATATCTTTAACATTGCGCTGTGTAAAGGTAAAATTAGTTTTAAATAAATAAAGATTTAGATTGGAAAAATGTTAACTTTATTTTTGATAAATCAAAATCAAATACATATATCCAGAAATATATATATATAAATATATATAAATTTATATAAAGTCATCTTTATATTAACTTTACTCTTTTACTGCAATTGTCTAAAATATTTACTTCATATTTAAAATTTAGTATTCTCAGAACAGAAAAAAATGTTTACCTTGGCATATCTGCAGCTGAGTTGTCATGTTGTATATCCAAAGAGATCTCGGGGAACACACACAAATTCTAAAACTTCTATCACCAAATCAAAAGAAAATTCTAAAAAGAACTGTATATATACACCAAATCAAAAAATTCTATATCTCTCCCGCTCTTCCCGAAAATCTCCATCTATATCCTTTCCTCTTCCCTTCCAAAATTTCCATCCCCTCAACTTTAATCCAATCCTCAATTTTGGTAACACCCACTTAACTTTTACTGGTCTAACTTCACCCTCCAGATTATTTTTATTAAATTTTATTTTTCCTCACTCCAGATGTTATAAGAATTTGTTTTTCAGTCCAGGTGGATTTTCAAAATTGTTTATTCGACTGAAAACTCTCTACCACCGGACCCCTTTTTCTTTATTCCCTTGCGTATATCTTTCATAACTATTATATTTCTACTCCCTAACTTTTCATAAAATCTTTTCTTCTCATTTTATATTTCTTATGAGTTTCCCTTCCTTTCTTGTGAGTTTTGTAGTCTCAAAGGTTTGTTATTTGACTACAATTTTCCTGTACGTTCCCACGCATGCTTGGTCATTCGATTTTGAATTTTATGATTCTGTTTTGAAATCGCAATATCACCTGGTGTAATAAATTCCTTACTTTCTTTTATGCATCTTGACCATTTCCTCTTAAAGTAACTTTTGTGACTTACACTTCTATGTATAACCTTTTATAAAATCGAACAATTCCATTTATACTTTACAACGGGTTAGATGCATTTTGCAAAGTTAGAATGTTTTGAATTTAAAGCTATTTTACTCGTATTCTTTTTTCTTTTCCACTATCCCTTTCTTTACCTATTTATTGGTGTTTTCCCCGATTCCTCGCTGCAGATGTTCAGTTATGCTGAGTTAGTACCTCAACATAATTTCTTTTTCTTTCTTATTTACGTCATCTCTAATTTGAAGATATACTTTCTAGTTAAAATACAATGCATTTCATTTAAATAATTTTTGTAAAAATAGATTTATTTCTATCATCTGCTCATATGAGAAGAAAGTGTAGAATTCGTGAAAATTTTCGATTTCCGGTTTTCGACGATTATAGGCGTTTTGAAATATCTTGAATACGATTCGACATTTTTAGAAAATGTCTGTGTTTTTGCATTAGCAAAACCGAGTGAACGCTGTATCTCGTTAACCATTGCATTGATGTTAACCAAACTGGATGTTTGATTGGATTGACTTGAACTGGTGCCGATTAGCTTTTTTTTGCGCTATCTAATTTAACAGGTGACGCTACCACACTGCGATTTCCTCTCATTTTAGGAATCCTCAGCACCAACAAGGTTCTTCTATTATAAGGTTGGGCCATTTGAAGAGTAGCCAATCAGAAGCAAGCAGAAGTGAAACGTCACAGGGCGGAATACAGAAACAAACTACGATGCAAATATACAGCTGTTAGCCCAGAGCTAGCTATTACTTACTAAAAAATATATCTTATAATCTGATATAAATATTACCCAAAAACGAAAATCATGTATGGTATTACATGAAATAAAAGTACATTCGTTAAAATATTTATTTTAAATACATATAAGTTCATAAAAAATTATAAAGCTTTCGCGTTTTCGGCAACATTGCTATGCATTTGTTTACATTTATAATACTTAAATAAAACGATGAGTTTCAATTATATTAAAATGAAATGAAATAAAAATGCAGTTATTTAATTGTTGTGCTCAAAAGAAAGCACATATATTTTTTTAAAAGAATGTAAAATATATACATTTTACTATACGATCGCGATATGTTTGTTTACATTTCAGATATTTCAGTAAAATTATGAATTTTAATTTTATGAGTAAAAATAAAATATAAGTACATTTTTTAAAATATTTGTTCAAATTAAAACACTTATATTTTTCAATTTAAAAAGAAATACACAATATATGAAGTTATTTGTAATATTGATATGTTTGTTTACCTTTTAAATACTTCAATATTGTCATGAATTACTTCAGTAAGACAATGAATTTAAATTACATTAAAATGAAATAAAAATGCAGTTATTTAAATGTTTCGCTCAAAAGAAAGCGCACGTATTTGTTTAAAAAAATCTAAAATATATAAATTTTGCTGTACTAGTGTGATTTGTTTGTTTACATTTCAGATATTTCAGTAAAATTGTGGATTTTAATTTTATGAGTAAAAATGAAATAAAAATACATTCTTTAAAATAGTTTGTTCAAAATAAAACACTTTATAATTTTCAATTTAAAAAGAAATACATAATATATTCAGTTATCTGTAATATTATGATATGTTTGTTTACCTTTTAAATACTTCAATATTATGAATTTTAATATTAAAAGTAAACTAAATATTGGAAATAGGAGAAATTAATATTTATGTCAGACTTTAAACTTATATTAAATTTATTATTTCCCCATTTAAAAAAAGTTTCAGCATAACAATATATTTCAAAACAATTATTAGTATCAGTTTACAAATAAAATAGGTTCCTTAATAACAGAAATTAGAAGGGTACTAAAATCACTTACCGAATTTTTGGTTGTTGAACTCCAAGTGTATTTTAATTATATATAATTACAATTATTATTTCGTCCCATGTAACATGCTGAGTGATTGGTAATTGATCAGCACAAATTAATAATTGATTTATCTTCTAATACAGCTAAATTTTCGCAATCCACTAATCAACAAATCAGTTGTGACAGTGTTTGTTTACATTGCAATTGATATGTGGACTTCAGAGAATTGTGGATTTTTGAGAGATGATTATACTTCACTTTGCATGAAAGAAGAAATGTATGAAATTTTGTACTGCAGCAATCAATAATATGCATGTATGTATCATATGTATTTATGTAATCAGTAATATGCTTAATGTACATGAAAAAAAAAAGATCTTCGGATACAGCTAACTTGTCTTGCATGAAAATCTGTACTGTAGCGGAAAGTAATATGAATATACAAAAAAGTCTGATATGAGAATGGACTCATGATCACTTTTTTCATTCTTGCACCGAAAAGGAGGGAAGGGCAGTTGATAAAACACAATCCAGAAAAAAAAAAAAAAAAAAAATGATACGTGGTGGTGGGTCTAACATTATGATAGCACAGTTTAAAAACAAAGCAAAATGATTTTGCGCTTTCATGTTTAAGCTACAAATGAAAATTTATAGTAGTACTGAAAATTATTTCAACTGAATTATTCATTTGAGTATTCACTTGCTGTATAAATACAAATTTTTCGCATATTTTTGAGTAAAATTTGATAGCATATCAAATATGAAAGAAACGCCTCTAGAAAAGAAACGCCTCTCTCTCATTGAAATCCGAGACAGACAGTTGGATGATGTTCCTTGTAAGTAAAAGAAATCACTGGTATTCAAAGAATTAATTAACTTTCGAAAAAGCTAAAATAGTGCTTGCCTATTTTCGCTAAAATGCTAAAGTAATTTTTTTGCCAGGTTAAACCCTGTCAGTAAATATACTCCAAATTAATAAATACGAAACTTTGAATAAACACCATAAAATGCAAGAACTTGCAACATTTGTTTCAGGTTAAAAGAAAACACAACACTTCATCAAGGCGAATAAAGTAGGCAAGAGTGCTGCCGAAGGGTCATGTTTTCTTTTCACCTGAAACAATTATTGTGAACTCTTGCATTTTATGGTGTTTATTCAAAGTTTTGTACTTATTACTTTTAAACCTCAGTTCTGTGGTGTTTATTTATTTATTTTTTTAATATATATATATAATACTCCAAAATGTTTAAGCAATGATCAACATTTTTTTACAAAAGAAAAATTATATTCATTGTTTAAATATGGGGTATGACAGAAATAGTTTCAAAACATTTTGCTCATGTTGGCTTGTTGGTATTTTTAAAACTATTTTCATTGGAAAACATGTGCTACTACTGACACTTTTAACATGTTATTACAAAAGTTACATTGAAATGTGTTACTACATAAAAACAATTTCATAAAATTTTCAATTATCCAGATACTTTATACAGAGGATTAAAGAAAGAAAAAATTAAAATAAAAAAAAGTACTAAGATTTTTTTTTTTTTTTTTACACTCAAGTTTATTTCATTTTAATTTTAAACTGCAGAAATATTTTTGTGTGTACTCATTTTTATCCACTACATAACTTAATGAGATACCACAATTTGTTTCATGTTTTATAAAGATAATAAATTTTAACAAAATCTTAATTATGTTCCTATTTGAATTTTAAAAAAAGGTCACTTTAAACAGCAGACAACAGGCATTGGCTACTGCCTGCTTTCAAAAGAGTATACTTGAAAATCGAAGGGAAGTAGCATAAACATTTAACAAACATACTTAATACATGATTATTGCTAATTTAATATCCCTTTGATTTATTACTTCTGATCTGGAAAATGTATGATGTAATATACACGATGATATTACTTACATGATTTGATTTTATGAGCAATCTATGTATTGCTATTATACATCCAGTTTTTCAGCAATGTTCTATCACTTTCAATAATGTATTCTTTAAAAAATATATGTGCTCTAATGCGGAGCATGTCAAAGAAGCAACAAAAGACGTAGATTAAGATTATCACACGGTACATTTAAACAAATTCGATTAAAAGAAAAAATAAATAAATAAATAATAAAAAAAGCAATTTAAACACAGTTATTTCAAATGTAAACAAGATTTGATCGATCCGCCTTATGACGTAGTGCGCGAGAAATCTCAAATAGCTAAAAATTCGCGCATCTATGAAATGGCACCCCCCTGAGCACCAATAGTGGATCAAACTTTGTATAAACTTTGTATATATATTTACATATATATGTATATTACATAAAACTTTGCTAATTCAATTTCGGTGCATATTGGCCGACAGGTGACGATATGTTACAATTTAATCACATTTTTAGGGGGACTCTATCTAAGCTTCTATGGCTATATATGTACAAAATTTGGCATCTATGGATACATCTCAGACGATAGAAGGCACTGCGATTCTGAAATAATTTACATTTAAAGAAAGGCTATATCTCAGCTTCTTTGTTAATATAAATGCATCAAACATGATGCGTAAAATATATATTATGGAAAAAATATTCTTATTGAATTTTGTTGCATAGAGGATGAAATATAATACTACTATTATTTTCTGCGGTTTTTGTCTATAGCTCAGCATCTATTGAAATAATTGCACCCAAGTGTATATTATGTAAAATATATTTGGGAGAAATATGTTGATTAAATTGTTGTTCGTATTAACCGGTATGTTGTGCTATATTATATATAATGATATAAAAAAAAGGTATTAGTTTTGGGGAATTTTTCGAATTAGGGTTTTTAATGAATTTACATGATGTCCTAGATATGGTTTACCCATTTTTAGAAAATGTCTACGTGTGTGCACAATGTGTTAGCAAAATTTCGTAACTTATGAACAAATTGGAAGAATTTAAGCAATATTGATCTTTAATTAGACCTAGATTTAATTTGGTACTGATTATATTTTTCTATATACAGGGCCCGATTAACCTTACAATTGAGGGGAAGCACAAATCCATTTGGGGGCCCTCACTGACTTCTCGGTCTAAAGACTCATACAAACATCTTGAAAAATTTATAAATTTTTCATTAAATTTTGTAGTTACCTGGAATTGAGGACAAGTAAATTCGCTTAAAACATAGACAAGCAAATTCACTTCATTTTTGTACCAAGATATAAACTGGTGAAAGCCTATATTCATCACAATATATGAAATTATTTCATTATAAACGAATGTGTAAAAGCTTTATTAGCATATATCCTATATAATCTAGCAATGGTAGTTGTGCAGTCAGGTAGGACTGTGACATTTTATAATCAGACAATGCTTTTAGACCACAAGCTTACAATTCGGGTCCCTTTTTTTTGCTTAATTTGGGGCCTTTTCAAAATTTTCCAGGGGAAGCACATGCTTTTCGTGCCTTTTGGGTAATCAGGGCCTGTCTATATAACCCAATAAGTAGCGCTACTATACTATCTTTTATCCCATTTACATGAAAGCTATAATCTCAACTTCTGTAGTGTATAAAAGCACCAAACTTGTTACATGAAATGGATATTATGTAAAATCGATCTGCATTAATTTGAGTACATAGAGATGCTCAATATTTCCCCTAATAGAATAAGTTATACTATTAGAGTAATTTTATATAATTACTGACAAAACCCTTTTAAACTGATATGCTGTGCCCATCGCAAAACTTTCTTTTATATCATTCTGTGTAACAGCGCCACTTACTGTTTAACAGGTATACACAAATTTAACGATAGTTTCTCACAATAAAAATCTCACACATGGAGTATGACGGAATTTTAATCAACAGATGCTGATATGTAGTCTTGTGAAATATCACAATAGCTGCTACATCTATCGGCCAATATACATCTAAATTATATCAACATTCTTTCTCATAATGTTTATCTCACACATCAAGTTTCGTGCAGTCGATATATGCTATAAAAGTTGAGATTTAGCCATCCTCTTCACGATTGCAGTGCAGCAGCGCCACCTGTTGAGTGATTGTCACGATAAGTCGTTAGATACTAATGTATATCAAGGTTCATCTACATATAAATTTATATGGAAATTTTTGCAGTAGTTCTTGAGAAATTCTCTAAAATTGCAGAAATTTCTAGAAAGCAGCGCCACCTGTTAAAAAATTGGCTCCAAAAGTTGATAGGCGCTAAGTTATGTAAGGTTGAATATATACAAATTTATATACAATTTTAGCTATGCATCAAAATTGAATTAACATGTCTTATAATGGCCTTCTAACACATTTTTCTTTTTATTATATGCAACAGAACCTGAGATACAGCATTCCTTTAAACTGAGGAAATCGCTCTATAGCAACTCCACCTGTTAAGATATTTGTCCAAAAGCTGTTAAGACACTAATTTATGTCAGAATGCATCTGCATATAAATTTATATGCAACTTAGTATAGTAGTTCCTGAGATATGGCCTTCCCTGAAATTGTGAATATCGCGGTATAGAAGCGTCACCTGTTGAGCAATTGACACCAAAAGTTGATAGGTGCTAATTTAAGTCAAATTGCATCTGAATATAAGTTTATATGCAGTAGTTCTTGAGATATAGCCTTTTTTCCCTGAAATTGTAGAAATTGTGGTACAGCAGCGCCACAAGTTGAGCAATTGATACCAAAAAATGACAGACACTAATTTAGGTCAAAGTGCATCTACATAGAAATTTATATGCAATTCTTGGTAGTAGTTCCTGAGATAAAGTCGTCACAAAATTTTTGTTACACACAAAGACAGATATTTTTTTTAAATGGTCAAATCCTGTTTTGGAAAAAACGTGCAAATCCACCGAAAACCAGAAGTCGAAAATTTTTATTAATCCAATACTTTCTTTTATTGAATATAGAAGAAAATAAAAATTAATGCCTCTGTCTTTATATTTATCAAACTAGCGAGCTTCGCCCGCTAGCGGGTCAGTATTTTCAAATGAATCACTAACAGTAACTTTTAGTGTTAAGAAAAGAAATTTATAAAAAAAAATCATTTCTGATTGGGTAAAAAGTCGGCCCGGGTCCCCACTGCCTTCGGCAGCGCTGCACCGTGCGCGCTGCATGCGCGTATTCCTTCCCTGACCCTACGTGCCCCCCCCTAAAAAAAATAATTTCTGATCGTGTAAAAACTCACACCGGGTGGACCACGGCAGCGCAGTCCCGTGCGCGCTAAGGAATACACGTGCTGCGCGCGCGTATTCCTTCCCTGACCCTTCGTGCCCCCCCCCCAAAAAAATCATTTCTGATCGGGTAAAAACTCACACCGTGTTCCCACTGCTTTCGGCAGCGCAGACCCATAAGCGCTTCGCACGCACGTGTGAAGGTATACGCGCGCTACGCGCACATATTCCTTCTCAAATCAAATTTTTATTCTTAAGAAAAGAAAATGAAAAAAAAATCATTTCTCACCGGTTAAAATGTCGGACCGGGTCCCCACTGCCTTCGGCAGCGCTGTCCCGTGCGCGAGGTGCACGCCTATATATCTTCCTCACCCTTTCAGCCCTTCCTAATTAACCTACATATACCAATTTTGAAAGGTCTAACTGAATTAGCTGAGATGCAAAAGAAAACCTAATCAGGACACCTCAAAACGTGCAAATCTGGTTAAAACTTTCGATAATATAAAAGTACTTTAAAATATCTTTCGAATGATGTACTAAAAATAATTTAATCACAGTTAGAATTTGAAATACGCGTATTATAATAACATTTAATTTGCAATTAAATTGTACATTTTTTATTTATTCTCGAAACCCGATGATATTTAAACTGCAACTTCGTCTTGTGATGTTAAAAGTTTGTAGCAAGTTTGAAATAATTCTGAAGAAAATTGAAGCATTTTGAAATTTGCAATTTTTATTTCCAGTACAAAATCAGTAAAGCAGGAAGTAAAATCTATTTATTCTTTCGCCCGGCGCCATGGTAACCGAAATACGTCTATTGCGAAATTAATAAAACTCTTGTGATTTGTTGCCACCTTTTTTTTCATACTTTAGTTAATTTAAAAAAATCTAATTGCCCTATCGATAAGCTATTTAAACCGTCGGATTCAGAAAAATCGGACCTTTCATTTGATATCTTATTTGTAACGATACGACTGATATTTCTAATTTATTTTCCACTTTTTCCGTAAAAATGTCGCTTTTTAAGCATTTAATCATGAATTCTGGGTCATTTTTCGGTAGATATGGGTCGACGTTTTAATTAATATCTCCGCTATTTAGGGTCGCATCGCTTTGCAAATTATCGCGATGTCGACACCGGTTTCGAAGCGCTGCGACCATTAGCGCCGGAGCTTTAGCGGTCACAAGCCATTTCTCACAGACAGACAGACAGACAGAAAGACAGACAGACAGACAGGCAGATGCGCACAGATTTTAATAATATAAGGAGATAATCCAAATAACCCTTCCTAATATCTTCGGTGACTCCTACATACAGCTTTCTAATCTGGAAGAAATATTTGTCTAATATTAGTGTAACTGAAGAAAGAATCATTTTGCTGAATAAATTTGCCGTTCGTTTGCGATTAGTACTACAGTTTATACTCAGGAGGTGCCCCTGCCCAGTGTTTATGGGGCATGGGGGAAAGAATAACAGGAAAGAAGGCTGGTGCTTATTTGAACTTGCTGAGAGCAGCTGCAAGAGATGACATTGAAAATACGTAATCGCACACAAAATATGTAACAGTGTGAACATTTCTATTTATTATTTATTTATTTATTTATTTATGTGGTTTTATATGAAAGGTAGTCTGTTAAAAGGACTTCATTTATAGCCAGTCATTTTTTAGCTATTTTTAGTACGGAGGACTATTAGTCTCAATCTACGGATAAAAAGTTGTCGCCAGTTTTGCGATGGTTGGACATTTATCGAAAATATAATTGAATAATTTGAAATGTTATAATTTGTTATAATTTGGAAAAAATAATAATAATAGTCCTCCATACTAAACTAAATTCTGCTTTTGTCAAAATTCCATCAGAACTGTTTTTTTTTTTTTAAGAAAAAGAAAAGAAAATTACTTCAGTATCGAAACGGACAGTATCGAAAAAGTTGAAAAAGCCTTTTTTCAAACAAAAATGCATAATTTGTTTTAATTTTTAATTGTTGCCAAAAAAGTTTAAGAGTTGATTTTAATTTAATTTTTTTTTTTTTTTTTAATGAAAAGAAATTTACGCGTAAATATTAAAATTGATATTAGACTTTGTGAAAAATTAAACTTGCAGGGTAAAATTGACGTCATTATTGACGACTAAAGCTATTTTTTATTTTTTTCATAAAGTATTTTTATCAATGCTACTTTTGATGATTTAATATGAGTAAAACTGTTAGACTAGTTATTTATGCTCGCATGTCACCATTGGAAATCTGGGAAAACAATCGTATATAGTACTTTTATTGTAGACAAATTTTTAAAAATAAACAACTGCTTCTAATTTTAGAAAAACATATTAACACGTTCATTACCAAACTGAAAATTAGAACTTCATACAAATAGAAAAAAATATATAAATATAGTCAATATAAATAGTACACGCCGTTTCGCTGTGGCCGCTGTATTATTCCGCTTAGAAACCTAATAGTGACGTCCCCGCGATATCGCGTAATCGGCCGTTTGATGAGAACTCGCATCACGCGATATCGCGTAATTGGCCATTAACGTGTTAAAAGCTGTGATAACACTATGCATTCGCTAGATATCACTAATAATATTAATTGCATTGCCGATTTGGAAAGTTCACGTTCTTTCGAAAATTAAGAGAGAGATTCGTCAGTTTAAGATTTGAAATATAATTCCATTTTTTAATAACTATTTTTGAAAAATGTGCTTTATAAATTGAGCATTTTTTTGTCACTAAAAACAGCACTGTATTACTCGATATTATTTAAAATATTCCAGTTTCGTGTTTTTTAGTACGACAGGACTATTTCTTTCTATCTGCCATTTTGCGTCGTTACCAAATTATAGTGTTCCACTTCGAAAATGCCTGCCAACATCCAATTTTACCATTTAATTTCTTTCTCTATCTTAAAATATTTTGTGAAATCCATAAAAACTTATATATATGTATATATATATATATATATATATATATATATAGTAATATATAAATGCAGAAATATATAAACGAATGAATGAAATTAAATGTAGAAATATATAAACAAATGAATGAAATTATACCCCAAAAAACACCGAGATCTTCATCAGGGTGGCCCCTACACTGAGGGGCCACCCTGATATATATATATATATATATATATATATATATATATCTCATAGATGAGGATCCACTTCACAACCTTCGGGTTCGTAATTACATACTCTGACAAAAATAACACACATTTTATATAAAAATTTCACAATTTTAGACTAAAAATAGCTGAAAACACTAGTCTAAATAATCAGCCAAGACCCGTTGGCTCTGTAGTCAGAGTCTGACTACAGAGCCAACGGGTCTTGGCTGATTATTTAGACTAGTGTTTTCAGCTATTTTTAGTCTAAAATTGTGAAATTTTTATATAAAATGTGTGTTATTTTTCGATTTATAAGATGAGTATATTGATATTAATTAAGTTTTTGAGAAATTAATGGATTAATATTAATTAATGTGTGATGAATTTTGAGTATAATTTAAATATCAAATAATTGGTTTATAGTTTTTTTTTTTTTTTTTTTTTTTTTTTTTAATATTATGTTTTATTCTGTAGAAATTGAAACTGTTAATTATTAATAATAAATACGAAATTGTTATTAAGGTCATTTTACTAGTTAAAATATTTAGTAAATGAGTATTAAGCAATTAGGGGAAGCTATTATACAATTAATGCATTCAAATTTTATTAATTTATTTGGAATTGAAAATCAATACATTATTTGAATATGTGCTTAATAATTTTACTAAATTTTACTAAGCGCTTACTACTACTACTATTATTATTTATTTATTTATTTTAGTTTAGTTTAGTTTTTATTTATTTATTTATTTATTTTATTTTTTATTTTTTGAGAGTGTTAAAATTCAAATATAAGTAGTCCTGTAGTACTAAATTAAATTCTGTCATAGATACAGGGATGAGATTAGCAAAACTACAAAAAAGCTGAAACTGTACACAAAGGCAAGACATTGAAATGAAATACGAGAATTTTAAAGACAAAATCTATTATATTAGAGTAATAAATATTTATTTTAATCTTCAATGTATAAAAAAAGAACAAATACACACCAGAAACATAAAAAATTCTGAAAAAACTAAAAAAAAGCTGAAAAGTTAAATGTACAAAAAAGCTGAAATCAGCTGAAAATCTGAAAAATCTCATCCCTGTAGATAGAATTTCATCCGCGTTTTTTTTTTTTTTTTTTAAGTATACTTTCTGGTTTAACAGATTTTTATGTTTATTCACTCGAGCCCTTGTACGATTTTTAAAACTCTGACTGTCACTTTTTTTTTTTAATGAAATTCTACTATTAGATAAAGTGTATTACTAAAAAGCGTCTCTTTATCCAATCTCTAATATTTTCTTGAATGTACTATACTGTTCTTGGTGAAACATTAGTCTAAATTTTATTAGGCAGATGAATTTTAAATCCAGAGTAATTCATATCACACCGATATAAATTTAAACATCTGATATTTGTTTTAGATTTAGTATTAATTTTTTTCATACTGATTATTTTGTATGGAACAATATAATCGTTTGGGTAGAGATTCATTTGTTTTTACAATGATATCAGGGAAAGAATAAGAATGAAAGATGTTTACAGTGTTGCCAGATGGTCGAAAATTATTTCCCCAAACAGGTCTTCTAATTTCCCTATGAAAGGGTTTTTTTTCCGAAAAAATCCCCAACTTGATTTTTACTAAAAAGGGAAAATAAAAATTTTTTCAAAAAAAAATATCAAGCAGATTTAAGCTCAGATTTTTCCCAATATAAAGGCAATTTTTGAAAAAAATCCCCAAATAACAATAAAGCTATTGAAAGTCCCTAGTCGTAGGGATAAATCATTACGTTGCCAACATTGACAGAAATTGAACTCCCCAGATTTGTCCCCCAAAATTTTAGAATTCCCCAGAAAAGTTCCCACAAATATTTGGTCCCCAAAATTGTCCCCAGAAGCCTCGAAAATCCCTAAAATGGGGACAAAATCCCCAATCTGAACTCACTGGATGTTTATGGTTGGGTTGATTTTAATTAATCATGCACTCCAGCTGCCCAGTAGGATGTTTATCTTTGAAATTACTCCTAACAGTTGTGGTTAAAATTACGTAATAGCTTGTGGCATATGTGAATGCGCTTGGCTCGAGAACTTTTTTTTCCCATGTGGTTTTATGTGGCTATTAAATTTAATTTGGAAGAGGTTATCCTATTTATATTTCGCTTTTCAGTTTTTTAATTTTTTTTTTTTTTTTTTTTTGTAGGACTGAGGACTATTAGTCTTAATCTGGATTTCTGCGTTGCCGTTTTCGATAGTCGGACATTTGTCGAAATCATTTTTCGATAGTTGGACATTTATCGAAATCTAAAATTTAGCGAAAATATAATTGAATAATTTGAAAGCGATGTAATAATTTGAAGAGAAAAAAAAACTAATAGAAAAAAAAAACTAATAAACTAAAAAACTAATAGAAAAAAAAACCGTCCTAAACTAAATTCTGCTTTTGTCAGAATTTCATCAAAATCCTTTTTTTTTTTTGAAGAAAAAGAAAAGAAAATTAATAATAATCAGTATCGTTACAAACGATATAGAAAAAGTTTTTTTTTTTTTTTTTTTTTTTTTATAATTTTCAATTAAGAAATATAAAGTGCGCGAGCAATATGAAATAAAAATAAGTACAACAATGAATTTAATGATTTAATTTTCGTTGAAAAAAATAGTTTGTTCGTTCGGTGCAACCTGCACATTAGTCCCGTGAGGTACAACTTTCACATTAGTCCCGTCATGTACAACTTGCACATTAGTCCCGTCAGGTACAACTTGCACATTAGTCCCCTTTAAATACAGTGACCAGCGAAGCTGGCAAAGCATTCGTTGATTCACTACCTTAATTGATTTCACATTCTGTCATTTTTTTTTTTTAAATTTCACTTGGACGTAAAATGCTTTATTGTTACTTTCTTCTATATGTAATATAGAGAAAGTATTGGATTCGCGAAAATTTTCGACCTCCGTTTTTTGACGGATCTACACGTTTTGGGATGTCCTGAACACGAATTGATAGTTTTTAAAAAATGTCTGTCTGTCTGTCTGTCTGTCTGTCTGTGGTTTAGTGTTTTCACCGTATCTCACGAACCAATGGATGAAATTCAACCAAACTTGGTATATAGTTGGATCCTGGCGGGGCATTGTGCTGATTAGATTTTGGGATCAATAGCCCATCAGGTGGCGCTCTGATCACATTTTATGTAAATTTTTAACATGGCAGTATAGGACAAATTTTCGTATTTTTCACCGTATCTCACGAACTAATGAATGAAATTCAACCAAACTTGGTATATAGTTGGAACCTGACGGGGCATGGTGCTGATTAGATTTGGGGATCAATCGTCCAGCAGGTGGCGCTGTGATCGCAAAATTTCGTATGTCACACCGTATCTCACGAACCGATGAATGAAATTGAACCAAACTTGGTGTATAGTTGGACCCTGACATGGAAAGGGTCTGATTAGATTTTGGGATCAATCGCCCGGCAGATGGCGCTGCCATCGCATTTTATGTAAACTTTTAACATGGCAGCATAGGACAAAATTTCGTATAAATGTACATAATGAGCGTTATTTTAAACTTGTGATTGTAAAATTAATATCAATTATTGATAATAGTAGTAGTTAACTACGAAAAAAATTTTGTGCATGTGGGGGCACCGGTTCCCCCCCTGGGGGGGAAGTACCCCCCGGGGGGGTAAATTTTCAAGATGGGTATCTTTCGAAAGATCTCGTCAATAGCTTTAAAACGAATGGTTGAACTATAAATCTGTGATAATTTAAAACAAAGTTATCGATTTTTTTTTACTTTTAACCAAAAAAAAAAAAAAAACTTTGAAAAAAAATCATATATTTTTTTTTTTTTTTTTAAATATTGTTACTGGTTGAATATGTATTACTTTTAACAAAAAAAAAATTAGAAAAAAATCGTAATTTTTTTTTTTTTTTTTTTTTTTTTTAATATTGTTACTGATTGAATATGTATATAGGAAAATATAGAAGAAAGTCTTGTGGTGGCCACAACATACTAGTTTTTAAGTGTGTTCCTATATAAATTAGTTGTATAAATTTTAAATTTTTTTTTTTTTTGTCTGGTGTGAAGAAACTATTGAATTATTTATTTTAAATTGTTAGTTTCTTCTACATGTATGTATAGAAAAAGTATTGGATTCGTGAAAATGTTCGAACTCCAGTTTTCGATGGATTTACACGTTTTGGGATGTCCCGAACACTGTTTGACTGTTTTTAGAAAATGTCCGTCTATCTGTGTATGACGAATTTTGTGGACACTGTATCTCACGAACCAATGAACAAAATTTAACAAAACTTGGTATTTAGTTGGACCTTGACATAAACTGGTGCTGATTATATTTGGGGATCAATCGCTCAACATGTGGCACTGGGATCCCAATTTTTCTAAATTTTTAATATGGCAGTTTAGGACAAAGTTTCGAATAAATGTAAATAATGAGAGTTATTCTTAACGTGTGATTTTTAAAATTTATATGAATTATTGATAATAGTATTAGTAATTTAGAAAAAAAAAATTGTGCACGTAGGAGCATCACTTCCCCCTCCCGGGGGGAGAAGTATCCCCTCTCTGGTTGTAAATTTTCAATATGGGTATCTTTCAAAAGATCTCGTCCACACCTTTAAAACAAAGGATTGGACCATATATTTGTGAAAATTTAAATCTAAGTTACCAAATATGTTCATTTTGGCACAAAATTGACTTTATTTTGGCATTTAGTCTTATAATTCCGTCAGATAAAAATTGTCTGTATTTATCATGAAAAATAATTTTCGTAAATAATTCCCACTAAAAATAATCCAAAGATATTCCTGCGGAAATAGTATTTTCTTAAAACGTTCTTCAAGTATTTTAAAATATTGTGAAGATTTATCTTTTTCCATAAAATATCTGCAGAAATTGTGAAGACATTATAAAGAAATTTTTGTAAAATTACTTAAGAATGGGCCAAATAACTTAATCTATTCTGCAGATATTTTTAGAGAAAATCTTGAGATTATTTTTAGTGGGGATAATTTAGTAAATAATTTGTACTGCATGAATTTATGTGAAATTATATATAAAAAAAATTTTATGGTGTCCACTCATACTAGTTTATGATTGTAATTGTAGTTGAGTGGATAATGAGATTTTACGTTACATTAGTGCTACAGATATTATTATTATAATTTATATAAGTAAAAGATTTAAGAGTAGCACATTATGGGTGTATAGGACCGTTAAATATCCAAGGAAGAAACTAAAAAATTAAAAAAAATTAAGAACATTGAATAATATACTTTATATATATTTTTTTCATTTTCTGGTGTTTTATGAAGAGTAGAATCACATATTTTTTTCAATACTTTTTGAAGATGACACCTTTTGAATGTTTCCTTGTCAGTCGGAAAAATAAAATTTCAATTGAAAAATTGTCAATTTATGTGCATTACATAATAGAATATAGTTATAAACAGTGATTAGTATGAAAAAATATGCAAATTTAAAAGCATTTTGATATTTAGGATCAAAATTTACAAAAATAATAAGCGCTTTTTCAAAACATCATAAGTCAAATTTAAATAAAGGTATTTTCATTCTGTAAATTTTATTTTGATTATTGAAAGGTCCTTAAGGGAGTGAACTATTCTCAAAACTATAACCATGTTATTTAATATTTTAGAAAAGATAACATTTTACATGCTGAAAAAATCATAACAGTTCATAACTTCTATCGACAAAAAATAAAAAAATAAAAAATAATAATAATAATTTAGTTAGATTCATTGTAGTAATTCAATCCCTAAAACAACTCTTCTAGAGTATTTTGTGAAAGTTTCATAAGATTCCAATTATAACTTTTGCGATAAAGCAAAATGTTAAAAATCTCATTCTGAGAAAAAGCAGAGAACGTAATTAAAAACCAGATTTTACCTATTAAATAAAAAATAATTTTAATACGCTTCCTGATTTATTTCAATTTTTTTTAATTCATTTTATATGCAGTAACAAATTTTGATGCTTATATTGAGTATAACATTCATGTAAACAAACATTTACGGTCACTTCCGGTTTCAAAAAACTTGCGAGTGACTAATATTAAAATGCCTGTAACTGACGTTCTAAGCAAGATAAAAACTAAATTCAAACTTATTTAGAAAGCTAAAATGTCAGGCTTTAATACTAAACCAAAAACAGAAAATAGGAGTTTTGACTGAAAATTGCATTTTTAAGGTAGGCAGGTAGGTACCTTAAAGCAACAGCTGTAATAAAACCAAGAGAGCTAGAGGAAGAGAGATTGCGCTTAATTTTAACGGCAATTAAATTGTTAACAATGATGATTTCACTTAAATGACGTTGATATAAGGTTTTTGTAAACAAATATTTTTGTATTGCAGGTGGGTGTTTCAATTTAATAATTAAAACAAAACAGAAAATAAATTAAAAAAAAAAAAAAAAAAAAAAAAAAGATTAAATATTTTTATTTAAAGAAAATAAATTAAAGAAGCGGAAAAAAAAAGACTAGATAATAAAAAGTAACATTTAGTTACTAAATAATATCTTTAACTTAAAATTAATAAAGTTCCTTTTCAGTTTGAATGGATTCTTGTTTGTTGACCCAATCTATCGTTGTCTATAATCGTTGCACTTGTTGTTATAAATGATGCAACATTCAAGCAACCACTTGCTGCAAGTAAAATTTATAAACGAGTCCATGGGATATCGTTTAATTAAAAAATATTTTGTAATGCTATCATTCTATAAAAATTCCTAGAAAGGGTTTTGAAAATTTAAGCAAACATTTTTGAAAACGGGATAAAATAACCACGTTTATAATCTTAGACTTTACGAGCAATGAACATGCACATCTGAGTGGGCACTCGGCTATCGATATTGCAGAACTGCCTGGAGATTCAGAGCACCCATTGTACTCCTTCCTGCCGATCCCCTGTGTGCGCAATCTCTCCTAGCTTTACCTTATACCAATATTTCCCAATAGCTTTTTTTTTGTCTCTTTAAGACACAGATAATACAATTGGATTAGAAGAATAGCGTTCGAAAGTGTTGCCATTCAAAAACATGAATCTCATGCACATGTGTATCTATTGCATATACACGTTACCTAACATGGAACTTATTACCTAATGTAATGTGGAACGAAGTAGCCTATTACTGACAAGTAACAGTTTATCCCATCTCTAGTACATAAAGGACGAAAGATAGCAGCGATATGCTGCAATTACGGACAGGCTATATTTCAGCTTCTATGCTATATATATGCAACACACTCGCTATGTACGATACATATATTATAAAACATTACACTGATTCAATTTGGGTGTATATCACCTGACGGGTGGGGGTGTTTTTATTTTTTGCAATTTTCCAAATGGCTCTATCTCAGCATCTATTGGTAAAAATTGCACCCAAATTAATTTTCAAATATTTCATTCTTAGAAAAATATTAGCAGCATCACCTTTTAGTCGATATATTCACAATTTCACTCAGCATTATTTTTATAATTTATATCTCTCATACCAAGCTTTTTATAACATAGAATCTTAGATATAGCGTTCCCGTAAATGGGATCATTAAATTGCAGTGCTGAAACACCACATATCATATGATATGCACCCAAATTAAATCAACTCAGTTTTACGCATTATACGTCTCCATTATCTAGTTTTGGTGCATTTTTACACTATAGAAGTTGAGCTACAGCTTTTTTTTTTTAAGCACTGTAAAAGAAAAAAAAACTGTTAAAAGTACAGGAAAAATCTGGCAGCTGGGGCACCAGTATTTCTCCGTCAAATACACAGGACAAAACTGTTACTTTTCACAAAAAACCTGTTTGATTTACAGGATTCCAGTGTAAAATATATGTCAGTGACACAATTTTACGGTTTTCAACTGTATATTTGACGGAGAAATACTGGCACCACAGCTGCCAGATTTTTCCTGTACTTTTAACGGTTTTTTTTTTTTTTTTTTTTTCATTGAGGAGGAAATTCCAGCATAGAAACATTACCTTTCGACCATTATATCTCAAACGCTAACCAACACCTATGTCAATTAAAGGTTTCATAAAATATCAAATTTTGATAAAATTCTGTCCCTTGGTTCAGTAGATACAACATCCAAAATATTTTGTTAACATACACAGACGGACAGACATTTTCTGAAAATAAGCATCTGAAAATATCTAAATTCATAAAAAACAGGAAATTAAAAAATTTCAAATATAGATTTTTTTTTCCCTTTCACTGTAAAAAAAAAAAAAAAGGTTAAAAGTACAGGAAAAATCTAGCAGCTAGGATGCCAGTATTTCTCCGTCAAATATACAGTCTAAAACCGTAAAATTGTATCACTGACATATATTTTACACAGGAATCCTGTAAATCAAACAGTTTTTTTGTTAAAAGTACAGTTTTATCCTGTATATTTGACGGAGAAATACTGGCACCCCAGCTGCCAGATTTATCCAGTACTTTTAACTTTTTTTTTTTTTTTTTTTTTACAGTGTATCATTCGCCGTTTGTCAACAAAAGTGAGCATAATTTATTTATTTACATACATATTATTTACTTGTCTAGCAACAGAAGTTGACATAATTTTATTCCTTTTTTAAATTGTTGACTTATCATTTCGATATGAACAGTGATCTTTGATACTGAAATACCCTGAAGAAGAGTCATCGGTCAGATTGATAGGGAAATGCATCGTTACATAAATAAAAATATTGATAGTGATTTTTTATTTACGTATTAATCTTCAAGGATAGAATAATTAGAACATTATTTAGACGGATTTTTTTTTTTTTTTTTTTTCCTTACACTGATTCTTAAAATTTTTAGTCAAACGAATTGATCGAGTTTTGACCACTGGAGGATACTAGTAATATACAGTTACAGAAATTTTTAGAATTTTGTTTATACTGTATTTAGGAATTTCTGAAGATGTTCCAAGCCTTTTTTATTTATTTATTGTGAATTCTTGTTTTTCTTTTTCTTTTCCTTTCTTTCTTTCTTTTTTTTTTATTAATATATGAATGTATTTCTTTTATAAAAATTTAAATCTATTTTAACTACTTCCTTTAAAAATCGAGAAGGGGAAGGAATGAAAATAACTATTTAATAAAAATACAATCAATATGAACACATAGATTACAATAAGGAATCAAATTTAAACAAGAACATTATAAATTTTATTTCTCTGTATATTAAAATAAACACATACAAAGTTTTTTTTTTTTTTAATAACAATTTTGTTACATTTGTTCTCTTTTTTCTTTAATTATACACCAAAAAATTATTATTTTTTTTTTTTCCCATTAAGGAAAATTGTTATTTAATAACAGCAAAAAAATAAATAAATAAAATTTGCCATAATTTCATAAGTCTTGGGTACTAAATATGTATTAATTAATTTGAATACATTGTAAAAATAAATAAATAAATAAATATGATTTTTCAAAGTAATACGACCATTTTGCATTATACACAACCCTGATATTGTAATACAATAACCATTGTCCGCTTTCTAACATTTTTGTTTAATGCAAGATAATTGTATCTAATCTACTCAATGAAACAATATAATAAATACGGTAAAATCGGTATATTATACAACCAATTTGTAATAAACACTCTTATAACAAAATAGTTGTATTTACAATCCAAATTAACATTTCTATTTAATGCAAATTGATTGCATGTTAGCCTAACACCTATTACTAAATTTAATGCCTTACCACTACAGTATAATAAAACCAATTTGCAACTGCACACAATCCTGACAAAGCATTATATAACTCATCTATGCAAAACCTGCGTTTCTTGTATAATATAAGCTGACTGCACATAAACCTAATTGAACACTAAAACTAAGTACAGTTAATTATTATTATTAAATCTAATTTAAAGCACAGCCAACTTGCATTATACAAACAGCTCTTTATCGATACCACGTAATGTTTTTGTGCAATGCAAACTGATTGTAAACTATTTTAGATTATAAACTATATAATATAGATTATAAACTATACACTTATAATGTACTATACAATTCCATCAGCTCTCATCATACATAACCCTGTCAAATCAATATTCTATTTTAATACTTAGTAATGCTTTTGTATGATGTGAGCTGATTGTGCATTAACCTAATTGTCAAAAATATACTTAATTCAACACCTAAATACAAATAACGCAAACCTATATTATCTAATGTACTAACCCTACAGTATAATAAAATCAGCTTGCATGGTCGGCACTCCTAACAAAACCGTACAATAACGCGTCTGTACACAACCCAATCGTTCTTATATAATGTAAGCTGACTGCATACAAACCTAATTGAACATTAAAACTAAATACAGTTATTTTTTTAATATTCAAGCTAATACAAAATACAGCCAACTTGCATTATACATATGCAAAGTAACAACTCTATACCGATACTATATACTATAATTTTGTGCAATGCAAACTGATTGTAGTCTATCCTAGATTATAAACTATACATTTATGATATACTATAGGATTTTATCAGCTCTCATCATATGTAACCCTGTCAAATCAATAAACCATTCAATGCTTAGTATTGTTTTTGTATAATGTGAGCTGATTGTGTATGTATATAGTTATTAAATACATATCTATTTTAGCACCTAAATACAAATAAGAATCTTAAATACCTATATTATGCAATTCATTATCACTACAGTATAATAAAATCAATTTGCACTGCATAGATATCCTGACAAAGCATTGTAATAATTCCTCTATACAAAACCTACCGTTCTTATATAATGAAAGCTGACTGCACATAGACCTAATTGAACTCTAAAACTAAATACAGTTAAATTATTATCATTAAAGATAACATAAAATGCAGCCAACTTGCATCATACATATTCAGAATAACAACTCTATACCGATACTATACACTATATTTTGTGCAATGCAAACTGATTGTAATCTATCCTAGATTATAAACTATACACTTATGATATACTATAGGATTTTATCAGCTCTCATCATATTTAACCCTGCCAAATCAATAATCCATTAGTAGTACCGCTTAGTATTGTTTTTGTATAATGTGAGCTGATTGTGTATTATTCTAATTATTAATTATATACATATTTTAGCACATAAATACAAATAATACATATCTTAAAAACCTATATTATTTTTATATAAAATGTATTTTACCTTTACAATATATACAAAATGTTCATAAAACACCTTGTACAGATTTATTCATTGAAATTGGCCAATTTTCAACGAATAAATTTTTTAACAGAAAAAATTCTTTGTTTATCTAATATACTTCTAATGAAGAACAATTTTAAATCAAAATTCTCCTTTGGTTACATCAAAATTCCACTTAAAAAATATACATTAACATTATCATTTATTTAGTGGGAATCATATATATAAGCACCGCATTTGCGAAAAGAATAAGGGAAACCCACCGAAAACCTTATTCGTGCTATAGATAATTTCTCCGACTTCAAACATGTGAAAAAGGTTCTTTTATATGCAAATACAAACAAAAAGTTGACTCTTTTGCGTGAATAAAGTAGTTCTTAATGTTACTGAATAAATTTTATACAACGAATGTTCTCCAAACAGATGAATGATGAATCTGTCACTTCAGCGAATATTCTCGAAAAGCTGTCATAAATATAACCCTAATCAAGGTTTAATAAATATCCTGAAGGTTGTTCATTTAACAGCCACTTGTACTATAAACAGCATTTATATGTCACAGAACAGGAATTTTATTGATTCAGGACCAATGACCAAGTGTTTGGAGCACTGTCTCTAAGAGACAACCACTCAGACAATCTGCTTCTATTTATCTCCGTAGCAGCTGGAATTTAGTGAAGGTTTCGGGTGAATCTGTATAAGGATCCAACAGAATTTCCCAGAAATTGGTTCCTGTTGAAAAAAGAGGTTCGTAACTTCGGCAATCTCAAACTACCATTTCATGCCAAATTTAGTCTCTAAGTTGCCAAGTTTTATTTCCCCAAGGCCTACTTTAATGCAAGTGAATGGACTGCTATTTGTTTCTTTTCTGACTGCAAAACTATTTCTTATGCAGCAGCACATATTAGGAAAGAGGTGTAATCAGCAATATACCACGTTCGGTTACAATAACAAAATCACTAAAGAGGAGGTCAGGATCTGCAAAATAAATACAAAAAAATGTTTTTTAGGTCAATTGAAAAGATAAAAATATCAGTAAATTTATAAATATAAACAGTGTTATTTCTGATAATTTTAATACCACTACTTCTATACAGAAAACTTTTTCATATTTTTACAAACAAATATAAAATTAAAATGTTTTAATTTTAAAATAGCATTATTTCGATATATTAATAAGTTAATAAATATATATATAGAGAGAGAGGGGGAAATATTTTTTAAATACTACTTTGAAAACTTACATATATTTTAAAACCATACATTGTATTTCTTTAGGTGAAATACACTGATAAATATAAAAACTATTTTTTAGGTCAATTAAAAAGATAAACATATCAGTACATTTATAAATATAAACAGGGATGTTATTTCTGATAATTTAAATACCACTATTTCTATACAGAAAACTTTTCATATTGTTACAGAATTGTTTGTAGTTGAAGAGGGTAGTTATTATTTTTAGGAAATACAGTCGGTAATAAAAGTCTCTGAACACTAGCAAAAATTCCTATATAAAGAAAGTACACTTAATGCAGATTTATTTAACAAAACTGTATTAAGTGTACTTTCTATATATAGGAATTTTTGCTAGTGTTCGGAGACTTTTGTTACCGACTGTGCTGCTAAGAAACAGTCTCAGAAATCATATACTTAATCAATTCTTACATATTTTAGAAAGATAATGAAAATATAAAATTAAAATATTTTAGTTTTAAAATAGCATTATATATATTTTAAATTTATATATATATATATATATATTATGGAAATATTTTTTTTAAATACTATTTTAAAAACTTACCCATATTTTAAAACCATATATTTCCTTAAGTGAAATACACTGTTAAATACGAAAACTTTTTTAGGTCAATTAAAAAGATAAAAATATCAGTAAATTTACAAATGTAAACAGGGATGCGATTTCTGCAAATTTTAATACCATAACTTCTATACAGAAAACTTGTTCATATATTTACAGTATTTTTGTTGTTTAAGAGGGTAGTGATTATTGTTAGGAAATACTGTGAAGACACAGTCACAGAAATCATATCTCTGATCAATTCTTGCATTGTAAAAAATATGTTCTATTTGCTGCCAGAAATTCTCTGTAATTTGAGAAAATACACGTAATTTACGAACAAATTACGTTGTCAGAATGTATTTTCTCAAATTATAGAGAATTTCTGGCAGCAAATAGAAGATATTTTTTACAGTGTACATGTTTCTGAAGAGACAATGAAAATAAAAAATTAAAATATTTTAATTATAAAATGGCATCATTTCGATATATTAATAAGTTAAGAAAAAAAACATATCACTGTTTAAAAAAAAAAAAAAAAAAAAAAAAAAATCAACTCTGCTGCCAGAAATTCTCTGTAATGATAGAAAAATACGTTTTGTCAACGTAATTTTTCCTTAATTTGCGACTATTTTCTCAAATTACAGAGAATTCCTGGCAGCAAAGTTGCATATTTTTTAACAGTGTAGAAATATTTTTTAAATACTTTTTTAAGAACTTACCCATATTTTAAAACCACATATTGTTTTTCCCTAGGTGAACTGCACTGATAAATTTAAAAAATATTTTTTAGGTCAATTAAGAAGATAAAAATATCGGTAAATTTATAAATATAAACAGGTGGTTTCTGCAAATTTTAATACCATTACTTCTATACAGAAAACTTTTTTATATTTTTACAGTATTTTTGTTGTTTAAGAGGGTAATAAATATTGTTAGGAAATACTAATGAGAAACAGTCACAGAAATCATATCCCTGATCAATTCCTACATATTTCTGGAAAAATAATGAAAATATAAATTAAAAAAATTATTAGTTTTAAAATCGCATTATTTCAATATATTACCCAGCTAAAACAAATCTTCAAAAAAAAAAAAAAAAAAAAAAAAAAACTATAAAAAATGAAGAAAAACTGCAGATAATCTGCAGGTATTTGAAACAATCGCAGCTTAAAACTGTATCCAAAAAAACTATAAAAATGAAGGAAAAACTGCAAAAAACTGCAGATAAAATGAAGGTATTTTGAACAATACGTTTAAGGGGGGAAATGTTTGGGGGGGGGGAGTTACCTGCAAATTTTTTAGCTGTTCCGTTCCAACTACCTTCAGTTTACCTGCAGTTCTTCTTCATTTTTATAGTTTTTTTTTTTTTTTTTTTTTTTTTTTTTTTTTAAGAATTTTTAAAGCTGGGATAGTTCTAAATTTCCTTCAGATTATCTGAAATTTTTCTTCATTTTTTATAATATTTTTTACAGGTTTTTTTTTTTTTTTTTTTTTTTTTTTAGCTGGGTTAATAAGTTAATAAAAAAACATATATAAAAAAAAAGAAATATTTTGTCAATACTACTTTAAAAACTTACCCGTATTTTAAAACCATATACTGTATTTCCTTAGGTGAACTACGCTGATACTGTAGGATGTTGACTGAGGACTGCTGGTGGGACTGGATAGTCGCTCTACAGCACAAGACAATCAGTGGAATCAGCCAAATTTCCTTCCCTATTCAATTAGTTTTTAAATGATAAAGAAAAATAATTAAGATTTTTACACTTGTAAATTGAATTTAAAAAATAAAAAAATTAAATTAAAAAATATTTAGTAAATACTGTTTTTAAAACTTACCTACTGCATTTCCTTTGGTGCAGCATAAGGATGCTGTAAGATATTGGCTAAGGACTGTTGGTGGGACAGATTGGGACTTTAGAACATGGAACAACCAGCTGTGTCCGTTTTCCATCTAAAAATTTTCTTCCATATTCATCTTTGTTTTCTAATATAGAGAGAAAAAAAATCAAATACCTTAAAAGTTCATGTATATTCAATTACAGCTAATAAAAGAAACTATGTAGGGACAGAGTTCACATGGATATCAACGATTAGTCAAGTCTAAAATTACTTTATAAAAACAGTGATATTCAAATTTCCCTTTGTGAAAAGCCTGATACAGATCCAAGAAAAGTATTTTGGGGCCTTCATAATATTAATATTAAAGAAAAAAAAAAAAAAAAAGAAAGAAAGAAAAAGAAAAAAGGAATAGAAATAGAAATAGAAAAGCGCTTTCAAAAATTTAGTTTTAAGAAAATCTTATACTTTTTCCAAATCCTGCATTTTTTTTTTTTTTTTTTTTTTTTCAATCAAACAAAATTACGCATCGCTGAGCTATAGATATTAAAAATAAAATATGAAACAGCTAAAACAGAAGATTTTCCATAAGAATTCTTTTTTTAACAAAGCTAAACAGAAAAAACACAAAATACATTTTTAATTTTACAAAAAATTTTCCCTAAAATCAAAACTTGGATCTGTCCTGCACTTCTTTACCTAAATACTTTTTATTTTATTTATTATTATTATGTTTTTTTTTAATCGCGTGTAAATCAATCTCACCACATTTTCGGGGGGGGGGGGGGAGTGAAAAGCAGACTGTCAAAGTAATTATGTAATTACCATAAATTCCTTGAAAGAGAAAAAGTATCATTAATTCAAATTTCTTATTTAAATAAAAAATATTTCAAACTTGTCAAAAATTAAAGTAAATTCAACTAAGAAATCTTCGTTCATTAGTAACCATTTCTCTAAAAGCACATTCAAAATAGCAAATTTTCATAAATACCATACATTTTTTTTTTTTTTTTTTTTTTTTTTCAAATGCTAACAGTCCTACTATACATTTTAAAATGACATGCTAAAATAAACACTACGTATCTTGTAAAATAATAATAATAAGTTTTTTTTTTACTTTTTTAAAAAGTGAAGCAATAATTCTCATAAATCTCTACAAAAAGAAAATTTTTGCAACCTAGAAAATAACCACTAAGTTTTATTAAACACAAAGTTCTATTAATAAGTACAAAACTTTGAATAAACACCATAAAATGCTATAAACTCGCAACAATTGTTTTGGGTCGAGTGTTTACTCGACCCTTCGTCAGGCGAATAAAGTAGGCACGAATGCTGCAATCAAAGCGGCAACGCTTGCAGAACTCGTGCCTACTTTGTTCGCTTGACGCGTTTATTCAAAGTTTTGTACTTATTACTTTTAAAACATCAGTTCTGTGGTGATTTCTTATTACAAAGCTTTCTTATTATTCAATTGTAAGAGAAAATACTGCAGCATATAAAGTACTGAAATAATAATTAAGCTTATAAAACACACAAAAAAACGTACTATAAAAGAAGCCCAAATGAATGAGGCAAGAAAGGAGTTCAAAAAATAATAGGGAAAAAAAAATTAAAAAAATAACTTTTTATAACTTAAAAAATAAGTAATTAAATAAAAAGAAAAAAAAAAAAGCATTTTATAATCTCGCAGAAGTAACCGTTTACTCCCGAAATCTAAAAAAAAAAAAAAAAACAAAAAAAAACACGAATCATTTTTTTAAAAGGCTTACAACTACATTTATAATGACAAAGCTATTAAAACTAAAAATAATAACGTCGAATTTCTTGCAGAAGTGGTTATGAAATGTTTACAAGCGTTTTTAAACAGTAAATTGCAATTAAAAAAAATATATCATTATTGTGTTTTAAAAAGCTTAAAATATAGCAATACAAGTTTTTATTTTTTATTTTTTTTTAATGACGATTTGATTTTGTTAATCCTTTTTAAAAGCGTAAATTCCCACAACCAAAATTGTAATTATCAAGTTATAGAAGCTAAAAATAATAAAATAAAAAATCTTTCAAAAATAAACATGTAATTTTTATAAGCCATTTAAAAGAGTAAACTTCTAAACAAAATGTATCATCATTAAGCTTTAAAAGTAAAAAAAAAAAAAAAAAAAAACGCTAAAAATAACGACAATATTTGACAAATCTAATAAAGAGGAAAATCTTACAACAAAAATTACGATTACTAAATTATTAAAGCTATTACACTCAAAAGTCTTCCATAATTCTTATAAGCCTATTAAAATACTAAATTACCGGAACAAAATTATTAAGCTCTAAAGTACAAAAAATGCACGCACAAAATATATTTAGACAAAAGGCAAAATAATATTGACACAAATATTAAAAGTAGAAATTACTATAACAAAAATTATAATAAATAAACTATTTAAGCTAAAAATAATAATTCTTAAATAACTTTCATAAATCACAAAAAAAAATACACTCACCTTTAAAGACAGTAAAATCCAAATTCAAATTTGTAATCCTTAAGCATGAAAAGCTTAAAAATTTGAATAGGCTTTACCACAGTTTAAGTTGTTGACGAAGTCAGTCAATTGTTAAATCACAAATTGAATTCAATCTTCAACTACTTTTATCTGAAAAATAAAATAAAATAAAATAATAATAAGCATCAAGTGTATATTTGCTTACAGGACATACTTGTACGGTGTTCGGATACAACTACATCTAGTTCTGTAGTAAAAAGGGGTGTTGCAACCTGGAGTCTCCGCAGAGTGACAGCTAACTCTGTTGCATAATCTCTGCACTATTTTTAGTGTAATACATACTTGAATTTATCCGTTTTGGGAAACTGAATGGGCCTTTCCACAGTTTGGGATTTTCTGTGAGGTCGATCCATTGCTCCTTAACAAATTCCTTGCAATTTCCTTCCTCGATTTCTCTTTTATCTGAAAAATAAAAAATAAAGAAAAAAATTAAAGTTCAAGTACATAAGAGCTTACATATAAATATGGAAATTTTGATCCAGTCATAATTGTGGGACCCATCACACAAATCCAGTTTTTAAAAATGGACTTTCTAGAAATTTATACGTAATTCCGATCAAATAGGGGAGAAAAATGGATCTTTAAGAAAGGTTGTATGAAGAAAAGTTGTGTAATAGCCCCCAAGAATTAAAATCTGGACCTACCCTTTTCGCTCCGTAAAATCATTAAGGGGGCCACAACTCCTAATTTTTTTTTTTTTTCCTCAGATCCTTTCACTAGAATATTGAAACCATAATTTTTACCTTATCCTATCGTGAAAAGGAAAAAATAGTAATAAAATAAAAGGAATTAAAAAAAGTGTTTCGTACATACTTTTGAAAGGAAAAAATCTTACAACAATCCATGTATTAAAAGTAAAAGGGTTAAAAAATGCATCATCTGTTTGCAAAGCTGACCGAATGATTCTAAGAAACACCTTTAAAAAAAGTTATCCCAAAACAAAATATATAATATAAAAATTAAATTAAGAGATAAAATATTGTCGAATTATCTAAAGAAGACAGAAAGCTCCATCATACTTTACGAAAAATGGAATATAGATTTTTTACTCGAAATTACTAAACAGTAGAAATTTCTCGTTAAAATAATAATAATAATAGAATTAAACTTACTAATACTATTTTACATTGTTATCCAACTGCAATAGAACATTTAACACAGACAAATACAATATAAAATTTTAGAGTAGTACACAATGAATCCATAAAATTCGCAATGAAAAACCATAATAAAGTTAACAATTGCAGTAAACCCATTATAAAAATAGAAAAATGTTCTTGCTAGAAAAATAATGAATTTTGACGATCAACTGCAATAGTCAAAAACATTTATCATAGACAAATACAATATAACACATTCAATCAAAATATTTCCCATATAAAATCTTAATTCAAAAGAATCAAACTCTAAAATAGGCAATGGGACCATAAATTCCTTGCGAAAAACCCATCTTAAAATCTTAATTTAAAAATTTGACTAAATTGCAGTAAATTCATTAAAAAGGAGAAATAATTTTGCGAAAAACACAATGTGTATGAAATAACGTTATCCAACTGCAATAGTCAAAATATTTTAACTTGGACAAAAATGAAAAAGGAGCTAAAATTGGCAATGAGCTACTAAATTCCTACAGATAAAAGCAGCATAAAATTTTAGTTAGAAAATTGACTGAACTACAGTAAATCCATTAAAAAATGTGAAAAATCTTATGAAAAACACAATGTGCATAATATGGTTATTCAACTGTAATAGTCAAAAACTATTAACTTAGACAAAACAGAATAACGCTCTAAAATAGAAAGTGAGCTATTAAACTTTTCAAGAAAAATGCAGATAAAATTGTAGCTCAAAAACTGAATAAATTGCTGTGAACCCTTTAAAAGGGGGAACATTTTCTGACAATGCAATATCACTAAACAACTACAATAGTAAAAAATATTATAACAGAGACACTATGTAGTAAAAGTCTCTAAACTAAGATATAAGTCACTATATATATAAAAATCAAATCGAGTGTAAAATCTTATTTCTAAAACTGACTACATTGCAGCTACTCCATTTAAAATTCTTGCTAAAAAACATTAGTATTGTTATCCGACAGCAAAAAGTATAATATAGAAGCTCTGAAAAAATAATGGATTGTAAAAATTAAAACATTCAATGGTAGGAGACAATTAAACATGAAAATTTCAAAGCTACAAACACAATTTAAAGAAAATTATTCAAATGTTTTAGTTGAAAATTTTAATTAAAAAAAAAAATACAGTATAAGGCTCAAAAACAGTCAATGAGCAATTAAATTTCTAAAGACAAATGCAGCGTAAACTTTCTATTCGAAATATGACTAAATTGCAGGAAACCGTTTAAAAAAGTAACGTCCTTGCTATAAGCACTATTCCGTATAAATATCCAACTGCAATAGTCAAAATTGTAACTTAGTTAAAATATATATTAAAACTTTAAATCAGGAAGTAAGCCACAAAATTTACAAAGAAAAATGCAGTGTAAAATTTTAGTTTGAAAACTGACTAAATTGCAGGAAGTCAATAAAATAAATAGGAAAAAAGTATTATTAAAAATACAATACAATAGTGTTATCCAACTGCGATAGTAAAACTCTCAACTTAGACAAATGCAATATGAAGCTCTAGCACAGGCAATGAGTTACTAAATTTATAAAGCCAAAAGCATTGTAAAATCTTAATTCGAAAATTCACTAAATTACAGTAAATCAATTAAAAGAGGGGAAAATCTTGCTACAAAAATTCAATACTATGTTAAAGCCACAGTGCTACAATGTTATGAAACTGCAATAGTCAAAAATGTTTTATTAGAAAAGACAGCATAAAGCTCTAAAATAGGAAATGAACTAATTTCTTAAGACAAATGCTCATAAAATGTTACTTCGAAAATTGACAAAGTTACATTAATCTAAAAAAAAAAGAAAGAAAGAAACTGAGATGATTGCCAAAATCAGGCCAAGTGTTAGCTGCCAACAGTAGTTGCAGCTGGACCATTGGTGGCAAAATTAACGGTGCCAAAAGGAATTTCTTACACGCAATAAGGTATTAATCTAGACACAATAAAGTATAAGGCTCAAAAATAGACAATGAGCCACTTTATTTCTAAAGACAAGTGCAGTGAAAAATCTTTGTTCAAAAATTTACTAAATTACAGCAAATTCATTAAAAAAAAAAAAAAAAGAAGAAGAAGAAGAAAACGTCTTGCCAAAAATACAATCCGATAAGATTATTAAACTACAATTGTCAAAAGAATTAAAATCAGACAAAATATAGGGTAAGACTAAAATAGGCAACGGGACCTGAAATTTCTTAAGTCAAACCCACCTTAAAATTCTCATTTTAAAAATTGACTAAATTGCAGTAAAT
This sequence comes from Salticus scenicus, assembly GCA_963930645.1. Classification (NCBI taxonomy): domain Eukaryota; kingdom Metazoa; phylum Arthropoda; class Arachnida; order Araneae; family Salticidae; genus Salticus; species Salticus scenicus. The sequence goes on along the minus strand of OZ005650.1, from coordinate 28,518,065 downwards.
CCATTAAAAAGAAGAAAACATTTTGTGTAAAATACAATCTGCAAGAAATAATGTTACAACATTCAAAAACTTTTAACTTGGACAAAACAGAAAAAGGCACTTAAATTGAAAAGGGCCACTAAATTCCTTAAGATAAATGCAGCATAAAATTTTAGTTAGAAAATTCACTTAAGTACAGTAAAGCCATATTCAAAATGGTGAAATGTCTTGTGAAAACACAATGTAATGTCGTTATTCAACTGCAACAGTCACAAATGTTATAACTGAGACAGTGCATAGTAAAATAGTCTAAAATAGGATATGGACCACAAAATATTTAAAATTAAATCAAGTGTAAAATTTTATTTCTAAAATTGACTATATTGCAGTAACTCCATTTGAAACTCTCCTAAAAACATTATTCAGTATTGTTATCCGACAGTAAAAAATATAACATAGAAGTTCAATAATAAATAATGGACAACAAAAATGAAAAAAAAATGATAGCAATGAAGAATCAAAAATGAAAAATTTCAAAGCTGAAAATACAATGAAAAAAATTTATTAAAATGTATTAGTAAAAAAATTCAATTTTGAAAAAAAAAAAAAAAAAAAACAGTATAAGGATCTAAAACAGACAATGAACAATTAAATTTCTAAAGACAAATACAGTGTAAAATCTAAGATCCAAATATGACTAAATTGCAGTAAGCTGTTTTTTAAAAAAACTTCTTGCTAAAAACACTATTCCGTATTGATATCCAACTGCAATAGTCATAATTTTAAAGTAGTAAATATATATATATATTAAATTTCTAAATCAAAAATTAAGCCACTAAAACCTCTAAAGAAAAATGCAGTGTAAAATCTTAGTTTGAAAACAGGCTAAATTGCAGGGAGTCCATTAAATAAACGCGAAAAAAATGTTATTAAAAAGACGATACAATCGTGAAATTCTACTGCAAGAGTAAAACTTTCAACTTAGAAAAATGCAATATAAGGCTCTAAAATAGGCAATAAGCTACTAAATTTACAAAGCCAAAAGCCTTTTGTAAAATCTTAATTCAAAAACTGATCAAACTGCAGTAAATAAAATAAAAGAGAAAAAAAAATGCTAAAAACACATGTGCTAATGTGATAAAAACACAATCCTACACCGTTATCAAGCTACAATAGTCAAAAAAATTTTATAAGACAAAAACAGTATAAAGCTCTAAAATAGGCAATCAACTACTACATTTCTTAAGACAGTTTTCTTAATACAATACAATAGTGATAATAAAATGTTCAACTTCAACAAATGCAATATGAAGCTCTAACACAGGCAATAATCCACTAAATTTATAAAGCCAAAAGCATTGTAAAATCTTAATTCAAAAATTCACTAAATTGCAGTAAATCAATTAAAAGAGGGGAAAGGCTTGCTAAAAAAATTCAATAATGTGTTAAAACCACAGTGCTATAACGTTACCAAACTGCAATAGTCAAAAATATTTTATTAGAAAAGACAGCATAAAGCTTAAAATAGGCAATAAACTACTACACTTCTTAAGACAACTGCACATAAAATGTTACTTCGAAAATTGATGAAATTACATTAATCTCAAAAATCATGAGGTGATGGCCAAAATCCGGCCAAGTGTTGGCTGCCAACATTAGCTACAGCTAGCCCACTGGTGGCAAAAATAACAGTTAATAAGAATCTGTTACGCTGGCCGTGAGGTGGCCACACCAGAAAAATCCAAATCTGACTGCAAATACGATTGGAAGCATTTAATAGCCCAGTGATGAGTTGCTGCTGGCAGGTAGCAGTAAAAAGGAAATAGTTAGTGGATCACATCTGGTAGCCAGCAATAGGATGGAAATTTTATGTGGGCCAGTATTTGGGCAGCTCTGCCAAACATAAACATTTTATAATCTGGGTGGCAACCTATTCTGGGGTCAGCTCTGTGACTAAAATAGACAATGAATCATTAAACTTAGGAAAATAAATGCAGTGGAAAATCTTGGGTCGAAAATTAACTAATTTGCAGTATATTCATTAAAAAAGAAAGTTTTCTTGCTAAAAACATAATTAATGCAATATTATTATCTAACTGGAAAAGTTAAGTATAAGGCTTAAAAAATATATAAGTCACTTTATCTCTAAAGAAATGTATAGAGTAAAGTACTTGTACAAAAATTTACTAAATTACAGTAAATCCATAAAAAATGAAAAAAATTTCCCTGCCAAAAAGCACACAGAATATAAGAGTAAGATTGTAAATTAAGCAATGGGATCCTAAATTTCTTAAGACAAAATCCATCTTAAAACCTTTAATTTAAAAATTTGACTAAATTGCAGTAAATTCATTAAACAGGCAAAAATAAATTTGCACAACACTCAGTGTGTGTGTGTGAAATAACGTTGTTATCCAACTGCAATAGTCAAAAACTTTTAACTAGGAAAAACTGAAAAAGGCGTTAAAATCTGCAATGAGACACTAATTCCCTTCAGCTAAAAGTGGCGTAAAATTTAATTTGGAAAATTGACTAAATTGCAGTAAATCCATTAAAAAGGGTGAAAAATCTTGTGGAAACAATGTGTAATATCGTTATTTGACTCCAATAGACAAAAGCTTTTAAGTTGTACGAAACAGAATAACACTCTAAAATAAAAAGTGATCTGTAATATTTTTTTAGACAAACGCAGCTGAAATTGTAGCTCGAAAATTGTCTAAATTGCAGTGAATCTATTAAAAGGGGAAACATTTTCTGCGAAAAACACAATATAATATTCATATACAACTGCAATAGTCAAAAACATTATCACTGAGATAATGTATAGTAAAAAGGCTTTAAAATAAAATGGGCACACTAAATATTTGAATCAAGTGTTAAAATCTTATTTTGAAATCTGTCAGGTATTTTCCTTGCATTAAGGAGAGGAATATATGTATTAAAAATTTTTCAAATCTACAAACACTTTTTTTTCCACGAAAAGACTAAGAATAGAAGAATACAAGTATATATAACTATATATCTCAAACTTTGCTTTTCGATGTCTTTCCTATACTTCAAAATAGAAAATATTCTGAATTAGAAAAAAGTAGTTCATTCATTTACACATTAATACTGTTTTGATTAACAAAATATTTTGAGCATACGTATATTTTAGAAAATTTAAATGTTAAGTAAAAGAAATTCAATTTTTTTTTTTTTTTTTTTTTTTTTTGGGGGGGGGGGGGACAAATATTAGAATGTCTGTAGATTTTCATAGAAGACAATTTTGTTTTTTAAAGATATGTAAATGATTACACTAGGTTTATAATCATGCTTATATATTTACACTACTAAATAATAGTAACCTGAAAATCGACCTGAACTCACAATAGAGAATTTTAATGACCCACACCCGACTCAAAACCTCAAATGAAAATTAAGAATTCAAATTAAAAATCTTACAATTTGAGTTATGAAGTAAATTTTTATTGCTATACAACTGGTTAATAATTTAAAATGTAATTACTAATGCGCCAAGTTAAAAGTTTAAAAATCTGAAAAATGGATGAATAATAATTTTTAACAATACAATAGTGTTATCCAGCTGCGATAGTAAAACTCTCAACTTAGACAAATGCATTATGAAGCTCTAACACAGGCAATGAGCCACTAAACTTATAAAGCCAAAATCATTCTAAAAATCTTAATTCAAAAATTCACTAAATTCCAGTAAATCAATTAAAAGAGGGAAAAGTCTTGCTAAAAAAAATTCAATAATGTGTCAAAACCACAGTGCTACAAAGTTATCAAACTGCAATAGTCAAAAATGTTTTATTAGAAAAGAAAGCATAAAGCTCTAAAATAGGCAATGAACTACTACATTTCTTAAGACAAATGCACATAAAATGTTACTTCGAATTGACGAAATTACATTAATCTAAATAAAACCTGAGATGATGGCCAAAATCAGGCCATGTGTTGGCTGTCAACAGTAGTTGCAGCTGGACCATTGGTGCCAAAGAGAATTTGTAACACGCAATAAAGTATTAATCTAGACACAATAAAGTATAAGGCTCAAAAATAGACAGTGAGCCACTTTATTTCTAAAGACAAGTGCAGTGAAAAATCTTTGTTTAAAAATTTACTAAACTACAGCAAATTCATTGAAAAAAAAAAGTCTTGCCAAAAATATAATCCGATTAGATTATTAAACTACAATTTTCAAAAGATTTAAAATCAGACAAAATATAGTGTAAGACTAAAATAGGCAACGGGATCTGAAATTTCTTAACACAAACCCACCTTTAAAATCTTAAATTTAAAAATTGACTAAATTGCAGTAAATCCGTTAAACAGATGAAAACATTTTGTGAGAAATACAATCTGCGTGAAATAATGTTACCCAGTAGCAACATTGAAAAACTTTTAACTTGGGCAAAGCTGAAAAAGGCGCTTAAATTGGCAATGAGCCACTAAATTCCTCAAGATAAATGCAGCATAAAATTTTAGTTAGAAAATTCACTCAAGTACAGTAAAGCCATATTAAAAATGGTGAAATGTCTTGTGAAAACACAATGTAATGTCGTTATTCAACTGCAACAGTAAAAAATGTTATAGCTGAGACAGTGCATAGTAAAAAAGTCTAGAATAGGATATGGGCCACTAAATATTTAAAATTAAATCAAGTGTAAAATTTTATTTCTAAAATTGAATAAATTGCAGTAACTCCATTTAAAACTCTCCTAAAAACATTATTCAGTATTGTTATCCGACAGTAAAATATATATATATATATATTGAATATATAATATTCGATAATAAATAATGGACAACAAAAATGAAAAAAAATTAATAGTAATGAAGAATCAAAAATGAAAAATTTCAAAGCTGAGAATACAATGAAAAAATTTTATTAAAATGCATTAGTAAAAAATTTCAATCTTGGAAAAAAAAAAGTATAAGGATCTAAAACAGTCAATGAGCAATTAAATTTTTAAAGACAAATACAGTGTAAAATCTAACATCGAAATATGACTAAATTGCAGTAAATTGTTTTTAAAAAAAACTTCTTGCTAAAAACACTTTTCCGTATTGATATCCAACTGCAATAGTCATAATTTTAAAGTACTAAAAAATATATATATTAAATTTCTAAATCATAAATTAAGCCACAAAAACCTCTCAAGAAAAATGCAGTGTAAAATCTTAGTTTGAAAACAGACTAAATTGCAGGGAGTCCATTAAATAAACGGGAAAAAAATGTTATTAAAAACACGATACAATCGTGAAATCCAAATGCGAGAATGAAACTCTCAACTTAGACAAATGCAATGTAAAGCTTTAAAATAGGCAATAAGCTACTAAATTTACAAAGCCAAAAGCATTTTGTAAAATATAAATTCAAAAACTGTTCAAACTGCAGAAAATAAAATAAAAGAGGAAAAAAATCTTGCTAAAAACACATGCGCTAATGTGCTAAAACCACAATCCTACACCGTTATCAAGCTACAATAGTCAACAAAATTTTATAAGACAAAAACAGTATAATGCTCTAAAATAGGCAATGAATTATTAAGTTTCTTAAGACAGTTTTCTTAATACAATACAATAGCGATAATAAAATGCTCAACTTCGACAAATGCAATATGAAGCTCTAACACAGGCAATAATCCATTAAATTTATAAAGCCAAAAGCATTGTAAAATCTTAATTCAAAAATTCACTAAATTGAAGTAAATCAATTAAAAGAGGGAAAAGGCTTACTAAAAAAATTCAGTAATGTGTTCAAATCAGGCCAAGTGTTGGCTGCCAACATTAGCTGCAGCTAGCCCACTGGTGGAAAAATTAACAGTTAATAAGAATCTGTTACGCTGGCCGTGAGATGGTCACACTAGAAAAATCAAAAACTGGCTGCAAATACGATTGGAAGAATGTATTAGCCCAGTGATGAGTTGCTGCTGGCAGGTTTCAGTACAAAGGAAATAGTTAGTGGACCACATCTGGTAGCCAGCAATAGGATGGAAATTGTATGTGGGCCTGTATTTGGGCAGCTGTGCCAAATATAAACTTTTTATAATCTGGGTGGAAACATATTGTGGGGTCAGCTCTGTGACTAAAATAGAAAATGAGTCATTAAATTTAGGAAAATAAATGCAGTGGAAAATCTTGGGTCGAAAATTAACTAATTTGTAGTAAATCCATTAAAAAGGAAATTTTTCTTGCTAAAAACATAATGCAATATTATTATCTAACTGCAAAAGTTAAAACCTTTTTACCTAGACACAATGAAGTATAAGGCTTAAAAATATACAATGAGTCACTTTATTTCTAAAGAAATGTAGAGAGTAAAGTACTTGTACAAATATTTACTAAATTACAATAAATCCATAAAAAATGGAAAAATTACCCTGCCGAAAAGCAGACAGAATGTAAAAGTAAGATTGTAAGCAATGGGATCCTAAATTTCTTAAGACAAAATCCATCTTAAAATCTTTAATTTAAATATTTGACTAAATTGCAGTAAATTCATTAAACAGACAAAAATAAATTTGCACAACACTCAGTGTGTGTGTGCGAAATAACGTTTTTATCCAACTGCAATAGTCAAAAACTTTTAACTAGGAAAAACTGAAAAAGGCGTTAAAATTAGCAATGAGCCACTAATTCCGTTCAGATAAAAGTGGCGCAAAATTTAATTTGGAAAATTGACTAAATTGCAGTAAATCTATTAAAAAGGGTGAAACATCTTGTGGAAACAATGTGTAATATCGTTATTCGACTGCAATAGACAAAAGCTTTTAAGTTATACAAAACAGAATAAAACTCTAAAATAGAAAGTGAGCTATAAAAGTTTGTAGCTCGAAGTTGTAGTAAGTTGTAGCTTGAAAATTGTCTGAATTGCAGTGAATCTATTAAGAGGGGAAACATTTTCAGTGAAAAACACAATATAATATTAATATACAACTGCAATAGTCAAAAACATTATCACTGAGATAATGTATAGTAAAAGGGCTTTAAAATAGAATGGCCCACTAAATATATAAATCAAGTGTAAAATCTACGCCATTAAAAATTTTTGCCAAAAATCACTATTCAATATTGTAATCCAACTGCAAAAATATAACATAAAAGTTTTAAAATAGGTAATGGAATATAAAAATAAAACTATTCAATGGTAATGGACAATTTATAAATAAGAAACTTCAATGTTAAAAATATAATGAAAAAATTTTATTCAAACGAATTAGTCAAAAATTTTTAATTTAGGAAAATAGAGTATAAGACTGTAAAACAAGCAATGATCTCAGTTCGAAATATGACTAAATTGCAGAAAATTCTTTAAAAAAGAAATTTTCTTGCTAAAAACATTATTCCGTATTGATATCCAACTGCAATAGTCAAAATTTTAAAACCACAAATTAAATTAAGGATTAAAACAACAAAATTTTAAAGAAATATGCAAAATAAAATCGTAGTTTCAAATTAGTTAAATTTCAGTAAGACCATTAAATATATAGCAAAAAATATTATTAAAAATGATTAAATAATAATATCCAACTGCAATTGTAAAACTTTTAACTTAGATGAATGCAGTGAAAGCCTCTAAAATGGGCAAAGAGCCACTAAGTTTCTAAATCCAGGTGCAGTGTAAAATAGTAGTTAAAAAATTCCCTAAATTGCATTAAATCCGTTAAAAAGGGGTAATCTTGTTAAAATTACAATGCCATAACGTTATTAAACTGCAATAGTCAAAAACATTTAACATAGAGAAAATACAGTAAAAAGCTCTAAAATAGGCAAAGAGCCACCACACCTCTCTAAGTAAATCCACTTGTAACTCTGGCAAATCCATTTTTCAAAAAAAAAAAAAAAAAAAAAAAAAAAAAACACATATACATATATATATATATATATATATATATATATATATATATATATATATATATACTAAAAACACCCTTGCAACGTTATCCAATTGCAATAGTCAGACAAACCTTGATATAGATTTTCTAAAATAGATAATAGAGAATAAATTTTTTTTAATGACAAATGCAATGTGAATTCTGAATTTGAATGTTTACTGTATTGCAGAAAAATTTGCCACTAAATTTCGGGGAAAAAATGCAGGGTAAAGTCATAGTTCAAAAATTAATTAACTTGCCATAAAAATCCATCAATTTTTTTTTCCTTCCTAAAAATATAATGCAATATTTTTATCCAACTGCAACAGTCAAAATCTTTTAACCTACACACAATAAAGTATAATGCTCTAAAACATGCAACGAGCCACTTTATTTCTAAAGACAAGTATGGTGCAAAATGTTTGTTCAAAAATTTATTAAAGTAAAGTAAATCCATTTAAAAAAGGGGGAACAAATCTTTCCAAATAAACAATCCATTAATTTTAACAAACTGCAATAGTCAAAAGTTTTAAAATTAGACAAAATAAAGTGTAAGACTCTAAAATAGGCAGTTAGACTCTAAATTGCCAAAGCCAAATTTATCTTAAAAAAATCTTAATTTAAAAAATTCACTAAATTTCTCTAAATATAATAAACAGCAGACAAAAAATTTGCAAAAGGCATGATGGAATAACGTTATCTAACTGCAACAGTCAAAAACTTGTAGATTAGACAACGTTGAAAAAGACGCTAAAATTAGCAATGAGCTACTAAATTATTTAAGTTAAAAGCAGCATAAAATTTTAGTTAGAAAATTGTCTAAATTGCAGTAAATCCATTGAAAATGGTGAAAAATCTTGTGAAAAAATACATGTAATATCGTTATCCAACTGCAATAGCCAAAAGCTTTTAACTTAGACAAAACAGAATAACGCTCTAATAGAAAGTGAGCAATTAAATTTCTTAAGACGAAAGCACCTAAAATTGCCTAAAATTGCATCTCAAATATTGATTAAATTGCTGTGAACCAATTTCAATTGGGAACATCTTTTGTAAAAGTCTCGAAAATAGATGAGGGCTACTAAATATTTAAAATCAAATCCAGTGTAAAATATTATTTCGAGAATTGACTAAATATTAGTAGCACCATTAACAATTCTTGCTGAACCATCAGTATTGTTATCCAACTGCAAAAATATAGTATAGAAGTTTTAAAATAGATAATGGACAATAAAGTGAAATAATACAATGGTAATGAACAATTAAAAATGAAAAAATTCAATGCTAAAAATATAATGAAACATTTTACTCATACGAATCAGTCAAAAAGTTTTAATTTAGAAAAATAAAGTTTAAGGCTCTGAAACAAGCAATATGAGCCATTTAATTTCTAAAGACAAATACAGTGTAATATTTTATTCCAAATTTGACTAAATTGCAGCAAAGGTTTTAAAAAACAAAACTTCATGCTAAAAACACTATTCCATATTGATATCCAACTGCAATAGTCAAAATTTTAACTTAGATAATATATATATATTAGAGTTCTAAATAAAGAATTATACCATAAAATTTTAAAGAAAAATACAGTGTTAAAATCTTAGTTTGAAAATTGACTAAATTGCAGTAAGTCCATTAAATAAACAAGAAAAATCTTATTAAAAACACAATGCCAAAACCCTATTCAGACGCAAATGTAAAACTTTTAACTTAGGCGATTGAAGTGTAAGACTCTAAATAGACAAGGAGCTTTTAAATCCCTAAATCCAAAAGCAGGGTAAAATCTTAGTTAAAAATTGACTGAATTACAGTAAATTCATTAAAATGAGGAAAATCTTGCTAAAATTAGAATGCAATAACGTTATTAAGCTGCAATAGTCCAAATTATTTAACATAGAGATAATACAGTACAAAGCTCAAAAATAGGCAATGAGCCACAACACATCTCTAGTAAATCAATTTTAAACTCCAGTAAATCCATTTCTAAAAAACAATTCTTACTAAAAATATCCTTTTGTGAGAATATCCTTATTAAAAATATCTTACGACAAAAGAGAAGGCATTGCCATAATGAAACTTCCCCTGTCCATGTAAGCTAATAATTTGAAAATTTTCCCTTAAGAGGAAAAAAAAAAATCTTAATTGCAACGTATATTTCTTTAATCTCAACATCATATTAAAACCCCCTTAATGATAAATGTTTCAAATATAAATTAAAAAAAAACAACAACAACAACAAAAAAAAAAAAAAAAAAAAAAAAAAAGAGAGAATAATAATATAAATACAGATTACAAAATACAGTAGATTCTCAAAAATCTGCATTTCTGAACTTCGTAAACTCCAAAACTTCGTATACTCCAACCGATATAAAGAATGAAATTTTCTAGAAATAATTCAAGATGATTCTGATGAAAAAAAAAAAAAAAAAAGATTTATCCAAAACTATTCTTATTAAGTAAAAAATGTGAAAATGGTAAAACTTTTGGTGGTACAATACATTCGAGTTTTTTAATAATAATAATAATGGTAATGGTAATATTAATATTGAAATAAATAAATGAATGGGTAAAATAAATAAAAATAAAAATTGGTGTTAAAATTTAAACATGTAAAATTTTTTCACTGCATTAATTATTCTCTGATCACTTTTTTTTTTTAATAGCTTACCTATTTCGTAGGCTTTAATATTATATGCATGTAATTATCTTTTTAAGGCATTATTCCTTTAAATGTTTTGCATTAAAAAAAATAATAATAATTAGCCGTCTTTAGTAGAGCTGTGCAGATTTCTGAAAATCTTACTTTAAATATTATTTTTAACAGAAATGTACTTATCTTTTAGTTTCTTCTGGCCTTTGATACCTAGAGTGAGAATTCCATAGGACTTGAACAAGAAAGCTGACTATGGGAAATATCTTTACCTGTAAACAGCAACTGGCAGTCTTGTAACTGACTATCCACCTATTATAATAAATTTAATTTATTATTCTTAGATTAGACATTAAGAATATTTTATTTGTATGTTCAAAGGGTATTGAAAAAAACTTAATTCCTTAGATAAACTTTGAATTTCGTAAATATTAATCTTTTATCTAGACAAAACTAACAAATAAAAATATGTTAAAAACAATCTGGTGTGAAACAACCACATGACTTCCATTTCGCACTATTACACGTATTATATGCATTTTTTCAGATAATGTGATCATAACATGTAAAAGTGACCTAAAGAAGTAGAAACCTAAAGTTTTTCCGATAAGAGAAACTTTATACACATATAAAACGAAGCTTACATATAGCGAAGTAAAAAATAAGGGGGGGGAAATGGTAGAGTTATTTTTTGAAAGACCAATTTCCGAGATCTAAAACTGACCTACCTAAACAGGATGACTGTTATTTTTCCTCTAATAACCACGTGATACATGAGAAAGGAATGGATTTATATAACAATTTTCAAGAAAGAAAATCGTTAGAGCCGTTTTTGAGATACCAACTTTTACCAAAATTCAATGACTGACCGGAAAACAATAATTACATACAAAAGGTTATTTGAAAGTGAGTTAATATGGCGAGTTTGAAAAAAATCCGTACAGCCATTTTTAAAGGAATGCGCTTGAGAGACCTGAAATTGAGTTATTTATACAGGATGCCTATCAATTTTCCTGAACTAACCAACTACATCTTTCGAAAGGTCATCTAATAGTGTTTATTATATAGCAAATTCGAAGAAAATCGTTAGAGCCGTTTTTGAGATACGGACTTACGGTCTCACTTCCGATTTCCGATGTCAAACTTCTGGTTTTTCAATTTTCACCAAAATTTGAAAAATTCATCTGTACACCAGAACTGTCTCAATTCTGAAGTTTTGTAGTTTTATCTTTATTAGTTTCGGAGATATGATAGCCAGAGATTCCACACATACATACACACACACTGACCAATTGCCAAAAACAACTTTTTTGGACTCAAGGGACCTTAAAACGTGTAAATCAGGTGGAATCTCGATAATGAATTTTTGGACCGACTTCCATTACCTACTACTGGAAATAGGGTAATGGAAGTAAACATACTAGATTTATTTTTTGAAACACTAGTTTCCGAGATCTAAAACTGACCTACCTAAGCAGGATGATTGTTAATTTTCCTCTAATAAACACATAAAACATGAGAAAGGAATGAGTTTACATAACAATTTTCAAGAAAATCGTTAGAGCCGTTTTTGAGATACCAACTTTTACCAAAACTCAATTATTGACCGGAAAACAATAATTACATACAAAATGATATTTAAAAGCGAGTTAATTTGGCGAGTTTGAAAAAAATCCGTACAGCCGTTTAAAAAAGAAAAAAAATGCACTTCCGAGAACTGAAATTGAGCTATTTATACAGGAAGGACGCCTATCAATTTTCCTGAACTAACCAACTATATCATTCAAAAAGACATCTAATAAAGTGTTTATATAGCAAATTTGAAAAAAATCGTTAGAGACATTTTTGAGATACGGACTTACGGTCCCACTTCCGGTTTCCGATGTCCCACTTCTGGCTTTTCAATTTTCACCAAAATTTGGAGAATTCATCTGTACACCAAACTTGTCTCATTTCTGATGTTTTGTAGTTGTATCTTTATTAGTTTCGGAGATATGATAGTCAGAAGATTCCACACATACACACATACTTACTTCCATACATACATACACACACACTGATCAATTGCTAAAAACCACTTCCTTGGACTCAGGGGACCTTAAAACGTGTAAGCCAGATGAAATCTCGATATCGAATATTTGGAGCGAATACAATACTTCCATAACCTACGGTTATAGGGGAATGGAGAAAAAAAAATATCTGATGTGCAACTACTACTACTACTACTCAATATATTATAAACTTATTTAGAAGATAGTGTAGACAGAAGAGATAAATAGTTCTAACTAATTGCATGCCTACCAATTTTCCTGTAAAAATCGCACTTTAGAATGTATAAAACTGTAGTTTAGAAAGTATAAAATGAGAGAAAAAGCCGAAAATCCATGGAAAAATCGCATTTTAGGAAGATGAAATCGGGGAAAATATATCCATTGGAAAAAGCATGGAATGAAAACGAAAAAAACTCACAATTAGAAGTACGTGAGGGGAAAAAAAAAAAGGCTAACACCGTAAGCAATAAGAAGCCAAAGTTCGCTACAAAAAAGTGATCGGGCTAAAGACCCTGAATCCATGTCGAGGTTTTGCTACGTCTCGCCTAATATGTGACATAGCATGTATATAATACATGCGTCCTAAAAACATTTAAAAGAGACTTTACATAATAATATTAACAGAAATCAGTAGAGCCGTTTTCTGAGACACTCATTTCTAGAATATAATACTGACTTCAAGAATCAGAACTACTATCAACTTTCATGAACTAACAAACTTGAGCATACAAAAGGTCGTCTAAAAGAGAATTTGTGTAGTAAATTAAAAAAAAAAAAAAAAAGTGTAAGAGCCGTTTTTGCGATACGATTTTCGGACACGTTCTTATTTTCACCGAAACTTCGCAGACAGAAACTTCGTACACTGGAAACCAACTAATGCACATGAAAAAAAAAAAAAAAAAAAAAAAAAAAAAAGAGAGAGAGGAAAAAAAAATCTGTAAGCCGTTGTTTAAGACACCCACTTCCGGCACATAAAATTGGACCGATTTTCCTGCAATGACAGCGGCCGAGCAGTTTTGCGCTCAAAGCTGGTAGAAGGGAAATACCGGGTTCGATCCCAGGTTACGCCAATCAACCTAGTCTTTCGGAGTTTTCCGTGGTTTTCTCCGAAACTCTCGTAAATAAGGGTTAGGACCCCTTAGAAAGACCTCCGTGAAGGGCATTCCATTTATATACCTAAGACCCTAGCGTAGTCAATCGGCTTTAAGGGCCCGCTTCACTCGCCGCCGCCGGAAGCCGAAGCTAATGTTATTCTATGGGAATTTTTTCTTTACAAATAACTTATTAACTAATACATATTTTTAAATTCTGTTTTCACATTCTGAAGATTCCCAGCCGTTAAATTGACGGACCTTTTTTAAAAATGCATTTTTTAAATTTTTCACTTTCTTCTACATGCAATATAGAGAAAGTATTGGATTCGCGAAAATTTTCGAAGCCCACTTTTTGATGGATTTACATGTTTTGGGATGTGGAGAACACGAATTAATAGTTTTTAAAAAATGTCTGTCTGTCTGTATAATTTTTTTGTGGACACTGTATCTCACGAACCAATGAATGAAATTTAACCAAACTTGGTATTTAGTTGCACCCTGACATGAACTGGAGCTGATTAGATTTGGGGATCAATAGCTCAACAGGTGGCGCTGTTATCGCATTTTATGCAAATTTTTAACATGGCAGCATAGGACAAAATTCCGTATAAATGGGCATAATGAGAGTTATTTTAAACTTGTGATTCTAAAATTAATATGAATTATTGATAATAGTAGTAGTTAACTAGGAAAAAAAATTTGTGCATGTGGAGGCATCGGTCCCCCCCCCCCTGGTGTGGGAATTACACCCCCCCCCCGGGGAAGTAAATTTTCACAATGGGTATCTTTCGAAATATCTCGTTGATAATAGTAGTAGTTAACTAGGAAAAATTTTTGTGCATGTGGAGGCATCGGTTCCCCCCCCCCGGGGGGGGGGGGGCAAAGTTTCAAGATGGGTGTCTTTCGAAAGGTCTCGTCAATACCTTTAAAACGAATGGTTGAACTATAATTCTGTGATAATTTAAAACAAAGTTATCGATTTTTTTTTACTTTTAACAAAAAAAAAACTTAGAAAAAAAAATCGTATTTTTTTTTAAACGAAATTTTACCAAACTTGGTATTTAATTGGTCCCCGACATAAACTGGTGCTGATTATATTTGGGGATCAATAGCTCAACAGGTGGCGCTGTGATAGCATTTTATCTAAATTTTTAACATGGCAGTATAGGCAGGCCCTGACTAACGGCAGGGCATACGGGGCAAATGCCCTGGGCCCCCCTTCTGAAAGGGGCCCCCTACAGGCGTATGCAGAAATTCTGCAACCTAAAGAGCTCTTATGCCACTGTAAGGGGGCCCCCCAGAATAGGCTTGCCCCGGGGCTCCAGGTAGTCTAAGTCGGGTCCTGAGTATAGGACAAAAATTCGTATAAATGTGCATAATAAGAGTTATTTTACACTTGTGATTGTAAAATTAATATGAACTATTAATAATAGTAGTACGTAACTAGGAAAAAAATTTTGTGCATCGGGGGCAGTACCCCCCCCCCCCCTCGGGGGGGGGGGGTAAATTTTGAAGATGGGTATCATTCGAAAGATCTCGTCAATAGCTTTAAAACGAATGGTTGAACTATAAATCTGTGATAATTTAAAACAAAATTATCGATTTTTTTTTACTTTTAACAAAAAAAAAAAAAAAAAAACCTTAGAAAAAAAATCGTATTTTTTTTTTTTTTTAATATTGTTACTGATTGAATATGTATAGGAAAATATAGAAGAAAATCTTGTGGTGGCCACAACATACTAGTTATATTTTATTTTGAAGCTGCAAAATACGAATTTTGAATATGTGAATTTCTTTCATTTTGCAATTTGAAAATAAAATAGTAAAAATTAAAAAAATACATTTTTAAAAAAGGTCCGTCAGTTTAACAGTTGGGAATTTTCTGAACGGCAAACAGAATTTAAAAATATGTATTAGCTAATAAGTTATTTGTAAAGAAAATTTCCCCATAGAATAACATTGGCTCGGGCTTCCGGCGACGGTAAGTGAAGAGGGCCGTTAAACCCTACAACAAACCAAGTCTGCAATAACAAACTAATACTTGTGAAAGAAGGTCTGAAAAGGAGCATATATAGCAAATTTCAGAATAGTTTTTCAGATATGGACTTCAAACGCAGTCTCATTTCAGACTTTCCATGTCGCAATTCTGGTTTTCCAATTTTCGCCAAAGGTTGGCATATGTAATAAATAAATAAATAAGGAAATTCGATTTTTTTTTTTTTTTTTTTTTGACAACATAAAAAATAAAATAAAATAAAATTAGAAATTCTAACTTCTAAACTTTTAAATTATTTATTTTAATTTATAATTGTTGCCAAAAAAAACTTACGAGTGTTAATTTATTTTTCGATATATAATAAAATATATTTTCACGCGAATAATAATATAATTATTAAATAAATAAATAAGCTTTAGTATAGGACTCCTTTGGCGAAATTTGAAATTTGGCACAGAAGTAACTGGGACGTTTCTCGCAAAGATCTTTACTAGCGCAATCATGATATCCACATTTTAATTTGTTAAAAGCAATTTACAACAATAGTTAGTATATCAATGGCATCCTTAAATTACCAACTCAAATTCAAACTTAATTATCTTTTTTTTTTCCCCATTTTGCACGCACGCTTTTTATTTCCTAATTAAAAATTATTAAAAAAAAAATCTTGATAGCGTTTGTTTCGATACTGATTATTATTAGTTTTCTTTTATTTTATTTTCCTTTAAAAAAAAAAAAAAAAAAAAAAAAAAAAGATTTTGATGAAATTCTGGCAAAAGTATAAATTAGTTTAGGACGGAGAACTACTAGTTTTTTTTTTTTTTTTTTTTTTTTTTTTTTTTTACCGAATTATAACATTGTTTTCAAATTATTCAATTATATTATCGATAAATTTTAGATTTCGATAAATGTCCAACTATCGTAAAACTGGTATCGTAAAAATCCGCAGACTGAGACTGATAGTCCTCAGTCCTAATAAAAAAATTTTTGGGAAAAAAAAAAAAAAAAAAACTTTTTCGATACTGTTTATTTCGAAAGTGATTATTATTAATTTTCTTTTCTTTTCCTTTCTAAGAAAAGAAAGAAAAAGAAAAAACTATTTTGATGAAATTCTGGCAAAAGCAGAATTTAGTTCGGAGGACTGTCAGTTTTTTTTTTCCCAAATTATAACATTCTTTTCAAATTATTCAATTATATTTTCGATAAATTTTCAATTTCGATAAATTTCCAACTATCGTAAAACTGGTATCGTAAAAATCCGTAGATTAAGACTAATAGTCCTCTGCCCTAAAAACGCGGCACTCGACATAATTTTGTTGCTAATCGATGCACAAAACTTTAATACGTACCATTCGACGAATAATTGTGAGTACCTTTAGAAAATGAAATGAAATTTTAAATTAGGGGTCGTCTGTATATTAAAACGTGCACCAACTTCGATTTTTTCAATGGTCATACCACACTTTTATTTTATGTTTGAATTCCTGGAGTCCGCAGCTATGCGAAAAAGTGTATTCGTTATATATTTCACTTATTTTTTTTATAGAGTTGTAAGCGTTGAAAGTTTGAAGGTGTTAATGTTAAATTCATTTCGCAGACTTTTATTAATATATTCACAAAAAATAATCTAATTCTTATGATTTTCTTTTATTTTTCATTAGGACTGAGGACTATTAGTCTCAATCTGGGATTTTTGCGGTGTCATTTTTCGATAGATGGACGTTTATCGAAATCTAAAATTTATAGAAAATATAATTGAATAATTAAAAAACAATGTTATAACTCGAAAAAAAAAAAAAAAAAAAAAAAAAAAAAGCTAATAGACCTCCGTCCTAAACTAAATTCTGCTTTTGCCAGAATTTCACCTTTTTTTTTTTTTTTTGGGGGGGGGGGGGGAGAAAAAGCAAAGAAAAGAAAATTAACAATAATCAGTATCGAAACAAACACTATCGAAAAGTTTCTTTTAATAACTTTGAATAAGAAATAAAAAGTGTGCGTACAAAATGAAATAAAAATAAATAAAAAATAAATTTAATAATTTAATTTTTATATAAAACATGATTGCGTGCTATCTAAAAAAGTAGATATAAAATTTAAAGTTTATGTGGTGCGTGTGGCATCTATAAAAATTGTTTTAAGAAATAGAATAAAGAAAGCAACGATGTTGGTTGCATTTTGTTATATAGTTTGAATTTTTGAATTTTATAGAAGTAATATCTACTATAGGAATAATTTCTTATGTTTAAACTATAGGGAATTGTTATGCGAGCACAAGCGTTGCTACTTTATTTTTTATTTATTTATTTATTTATTAATAGATACAGGGAAGAAATTTAAACACAATCCATGATCACTTTTAATTCCTAAAAATATCTTTAATAATAAAAAATATTAATAAATTCATATTCCAAAAATTATGAACTATGACCTATATTAATTTTTAAATAAAATGAATCCTAATGCTGAAAAATATGGATATGCAAAATTGCAGCTTATTCTAATTATTAGTTTCCGAGATATAAACAAATCTTTCTTTTGGATATGCTTAGAGGGCCACCTCTTATAAAGTTTTGCATGATATAACAGTGAAATCTTTAAAAATAACAGAGAAAATTAAACAAAACATTTTTAATTTTTGTATATTGTCAAACAATAAATACAACAAAGCCAAACGTAAATAGTTAGTACTTTTTATTTTTTATTTATTTATTTATTTGTTTATTTTCTTACAACTTTCACCAAAAAAATGCTTTTCGATATTTCCGGTGCCTAAAAAAGTCACGCGTGGGAAACCTGTAAATAATTTAGAATTTTTTTAACAACCTCGAAAATTCATTTTTAAAAGAATGAAGTAGAAGGCTTTTTTTTTTTTTTTTTTTTTTACCAACTATGCGAAAAATACCAGAGCCGGGAATCGAACTCCGTGCCTTCCGCTTAAGCTCAGTGGTTAGAGCATCCGCGCTTTAAGCGGAAGGCCCGGAGTTCGAATCCCGGCTCTGGTATTTTTCACTTAGTTGGTAAAAAAAAAAAAAAAAATCAGCCTTCTACTCTATCCGCGATTGTAATGAAATGCTCGCCCTCTGGTGGGCTAAGGTGAAATTATCATACCACTGGAAGCTTTCACGCTGAAACTATGATAGAACAACAAGAAAGAACAAAATACATACACGTGGATGTTATATTTACTAACAACTGCAGTGTTGAGAAAGCGCCATCTATCGTTCATTACAAACGCGGATACTATCAAAAAAAAAAAAAAAAAAAACTGTATATAGCTATATTATTTCATTTCTTATATTATGTCACACCTACAAAATAAAGTGATAAAAAATTTAAGTTTAATTGGTGAACACAATATACTCATAATAAGCACTTTCTAATTAAAAAAATATCGCACATTTTTCAAAGAGCATTGTCTGACTAAACTAGTAATATATTTAGGTATACCTAAAATGTATTCCTTACAGTGGCGGATTTAAGGGGGGCTAGGGGGCTGAACCCCCCCCCCCCCAAAAAAAAAAAAAAATAAAAAAATTACTGACATTCCCAATTGAATAGTACAATTGCAAACTTTTCATTTGGAATTACATCTTGAAAAATCTTAGCCCCCCCCCCCCCCCCCCCCCCAAAAAAAAAAAAAAAAAAAAAAAAACTTAAGTTCTGGATCCGCCACTGATTCCTTAATAAAGTATTTAAGTATATACTTGTCTAAAAAAAAATGAAATCAGGAATAGCCAAGCTTCAGTAAAGAGGATAGATAACATTAAATTATCATTTATTTTTATAATACTTTCTTTCTTTTTTTCTTGAAAAATTTCTGGTGTGAAAGAATAAATTTTTGTCGAATTTTTATACAATCTTTAGTTTTCAACCTATACAATAAAACCTTTTTCTACTTTTCGCGCATGCGTAAATAAAACGATATTTACTAAAAATGCTTATATCTCAACGAATATTACATGTATAAATTTTATGATTCAGAAAAATGTTTCTCTGATACTCTGTCAATTTTTCAGCATGTTTTGTAAATTTTTACGGAAATCCGTTGTAGTTATAAGCAAAACTCTTGTAAAAAAAATTAGTAATTTTTGGAAAAAAAAAAAAAATTATATATATATATATGTATATATATATATATATATGCCTAAGTAATTCCGCGATTCCTGAAACAAAGCATACAAATATTATACATAGTATGTACAATAATGTATTAAAGTTATAAGCCATTAGTAGCTTTTTGTGATACAGGGTGATCCAAAGTATTTTCGCTCTTCTTCAATTTGTGGTTGGTCCCCTACTTGCACTTTGGACTAAACCGATGATGGAAAATATAAGTTATTAAACGTTCTGTGTGTGTATGAAGTATTAGACTATTTCGTCTAATAGTTTTTCAGATAATCGAAAAAATTAAAAAAAAAAAAAATTATAATTTGAGCACCTATTGTACTATGATTTTAAATTGTTCAATTGAAAAGAATGGGGGAAAAGAACACTGATGTAATATAATAACAACAATAATAAATTAGGTAAAACTTAAAAATTAATGTAAAATTTCACAGAAATATGATTTAACCCATCACAGTTTTTTATAAAATTAAACTGAATATTTTCAGTTTAATACTTATATTTTCAGTTAATATTTTCAGTTAATATTTTCAGTTTAACACTTAAATAATATATAAAAAATTCGTTCATACAAAATAAAAATAAATATACAAAATAAAAAATAAAAAATAAATGTCTTGAAAAAATATTATGAAAGTGAATTGTTTTCTCAGTTTTCTCTTATACAACGGATGGGTTAAACAATTAAAAAAAAAAAAAAAATTAAAAATTGAAATAATAAATGTAAAAACTTTGCTTAAATTATTTAAAAATTTTAATTAAGAGAAAAAAAAATGGACGCTGATTAAAATAAAAAAAAAGAAGAGGCAAAAATGTAAAATGTTTATGAAATATTTGCATTTTAGATATAATTAAATTCAGTACTGTTAACAATTCAGAAATGATGCCATTTTAACATGAGTGATATAGGAAATTTTTCTTTATATAATTTGAGAAAAATTTTATATTAATTGAATTTCTTAAAAAAAAACTATAATGTACATAAATTGTTTTCTTATTTTATTTTCTATGCACCCCATAAGTTAAAAAAATAAAATAAAATAAATAAATGTAAAAAAAAAAAAAAAAAAAAAAAAAAATTAATTTTCATAAATGATTTCAAATTTTTAATTGAATGAGATGGGTGAACAGAACACCCTTTTCTTATGTATAAATATGAAATTTTAAAATTAATACAAAATCTTACAAATTAGTAATTTATAGATCACCATTAACGTTAATCATTAATTTTAATTATCATTGATTGAATATAAAACATTGAATGATTTTAGTGATTTACAAATCATATTTAATTTAAAATATTATAGAAATACTCATTTAATAACAATTAATTTTTTTTAGGGAAAAAACACTTAATTAAGAATTTAAGAATTATTCATAATAGATTTAAATTTTAAAAAAGATTGTGTACAGATAAAATACTGTTTATATACACTGCATTGAAAAAAAAAAAAAAAATTGAGACAAAAAAAAAAAAAAAAAAATCTATTAATTTAAGTATAGTAGTCCTAAATATATAATAAGTGATAAAAATACTAAGTGATTAAAAAAAAATTCAAAATATTATTTAAAATTAATACGAAATTTATGATTTTTTATTTTATTATTATTATTATGGCTTCAAACTGTTTTAATAAAGAGAAATGAAAAACAATTATTAGAAATAAATGAAAGTAAAAGAGGCAAAAGTTAAAAATTAATATAAAATCTTATTGAACACTCATACAATATTTTTATTTTATGATTACAATAAGTATCAACACCGTAATTTTTAATACAATTAAAAGTTTAAATAAATACAGGTTAACTTAGAAAAATAATTTTGTTTCATTATTAAAAAGAATTTACAGTCTTAGTTAAAAAAAAAAAAAAAAATCTTAATAAAACTTGCTATTATTATTATTTATTATTTATTCATTTATTTATTTATTTTTATTTGAAGAATTCTATACTTAAAAAAGTATTACTTTGTATATATACAAAATAAAGTCATAACCTGCTATTTAAATTAATATAATAATATTTTACTAGAGAATAATATAAAATTATTATTCAAAAGATATTTCTTCTGTGAAAATTACTAAATTTTATTTATTTTTTATTAATTATCGATAAAAAGCACAGATATAAAAATTTTGTTTATCTACTTTGAAGAATTAAAAAAAAAAAAAAAAAAAAAAAAAAAACATAAACTTTTCTATTATGTACTGCAGTAGAAATAAATATAATACATTTCATCAAGTGATAAACATTTTAAAGCATTATTTAAAATTGATACGAATTCTCAGTTATAAATTAATTCTTTTTGTTTCATTAAAAGAAATGTGAAGGAGAAAAAAAGGAAGAAAGAGACGAAAATTTAAAATCAATTATGTAGTCTCATTGAAGAATAAGTATCAGTATGGTAGTTTTTGAACGATTAAACTGAAATTTTTTAAATAGTTCACAAATCATGTGAAAAAATAAAGAAAGAAAGAAAGATGATTTTAAAACAAAATTATTTTTTAAGAAATTGAAATATCTATTTAAAAGTTATTTGAATAAGTAAAATACATATAGTTTTATAAGTAAAATACAGTTTGAATAAGTAAAATACATATAATTTTATTCGTAGAGAAAAAAAAAAAAAAAAAGTTTTTTTTTTTTTTTTTTAAGTTATTGAATTGAATTTCTTGAATTAATGCGGGTTAAATTAGAAAAATATTTTTTAAAAGTTTCTAAAATAATCTAAAAATAATTAAAAAAATAATAAGTTCTAAAAAGAATTTAAAAATTTTATTTATAAAAAGAAATAAAAATAAAAAGAAATGTAAACATTCAATGCTTAAAAATAATTACTTTAGAAAATTTGCATATAACTATGTGCATATAACTGTACTATAATTTTAAATTGTTTAATTAATTGAAAAAAATGGTGGGGGGGGGGAAGAACAGTCTTGTAATAATAACAACAATGATAAATTAGGCAAAATTTAAAAATTAACCCATTAACCGCCAAAATTCGAAATAATGATTTTTTTCTAAAACCAAACACTAATACTCATCATTTTGTTCATATACAACAATAATTTAAAATAAAATTATTAAAAGTAGTCTTATCTTACTAAATACACAGGGTGTTGTATTTCTACAACTTCAGTGGAATAAGAGTAGAGCATTAATACAAATAAATGTTTACGGAAATTTCTTGAGGGAGCATAAAACAGAAGAAACTACAGATAACTACAAAAGTAATTATTTTATTACGAAAACATTTTTTTACAAGTTAT
Organism: Salticus scenicus; assembly: GCA_963930645.1. Classification (NCBI taxonomy): domain Eukaryota; kingdom Metazoa; phylum Arthropoda; class Arachnida; order Araneae; family Salticidae; genus Salticus; species Salticus scenicus. The sequence continues at coordinate 28,495,018 of OZ005650.1, read as the reverse complement.
GTAAACAAATTAAAATATGAAGATTTTCAAAATTTTTCACTTGAAATGTGTTTCAAGTTTGAAATCCATTTTTAAACTTAACTTTTTTTCAGATCAAATTTTTCGTAATAAAATAAACATCTATCCCTTTTTTACTTAAAAACAATACTTAATATAAGAAACCTTTTTTAGTTAACTGTTAAACGCGATTATTTCTAGTGTTGCATGAACGCAACACCAGCAGGTAATGGGTTAATATAAAGTTTCACAGAAAAATGTCAATGTCTTCAAAAACTATTATTAATGTGAATTGTTTTCTAAGTTTTCCCTTATGCAACGGATAGGTTAAAATATAATAAAATAATTAAAAAATGAAATAATAAATGTAAAAACTTTACTTTACTTTTTTTTTTTTTTTTTTTTTTTTTTTTTTTTATTAAGAGAAAAAAAATTGGACGCTGATTTACAATAGAAAAAAAAAAAAAGAGGCAAAAATGAAAAATATTTATGATTTTATTCGCATTTTAGGTATGAGTAGTTTTTGAAAAAATTAAATTCAATACTATTGTCATTTTAACAAATAAGTGATACAGAAAATTTTTATTTATATAATTCGAGAAAAAATTTATATTAAATTAATTTCTTAATAAAAGCTATCATGTACATAAATTGTTTTCTTATTTTCTTTTCTATGCTATATGCATATAGTTTATTAGTAGGGAAAAAAAAGAAAAGAAGAAAAATATTTTTTATTATTATTATTATTATTATTGAATATTTTGATTTAATGCGGATTAAATTAAAAAAAGATTTTTTAAAAGTTTCATTCCTAAAAAGAATTTAAAACTTTTATTTATACGAATCAAAAAAAAAAAAAAAAGATATGTAAACATTCAACGTTTAAAAAATAATTACTTTAAAAAATTGGCATATAACAATAAATTAAGTAAAATCAGAACGAATAATTTAAATATTAAAAAGAAATTGATTTACCTTAAAAGTTGGAGTTGGCTAGAGTCGACATCGCGCTAGAGTTGAGTGGCGTCGAGTCGCGCTTTGAGACTAAGTCGTTGCGCTAGATTTCTAGGCTCGAGGGGTTGTGCGCTCCAGGGTGGTCTTTTTTACCTTAAGAAACAATATAAAATTATTATTGAAAAATAAATTTGTTATAATTAGTAAATTGTAGAAATTATCGATATTTCATTAGTTATCGATAAAGAACATAGATGAAAATATTATTTATATACTTTTTACGAAAAATAAATTAAAATTAAATAATTAATAAATTTTCTATTAATTTAAGAATAGTAGTCATAATATTATTATATAAGTGAATACTTAAAAAATAATATTTGAAATTAACATGAAGTTTAAAATTTTTAGCCTATAATTTTATTCAAAAAAAGGAAAAATAGAACCCTTATTATATAATAATAATAAGTCGAAATTTAAAAATTAATGAAAAATCTCATACAACAATTTACGCATCATAGTTTTCCATAACATTAAACTGAATATTTCTAAGAATTGAAAAATCGTATCATTTTAACAATTACATATTATGTAAAAAATTTGCTTATGTAATTTGTAGAAAAAAATAAATAAATTTCTTTAAAATCTATTACAAACATGTTTTTTTTATAAAACGCACAAGTTGAAAAATAAAACGTTTTAAAATAATAATAATAATAATTAATTTAAAAATAATTAAAAAAAAAACATTATTTCAAATGATCAATTAAGAGAAAACAAAAAATAGAGAGTTGATTAAAAAAAATAAATAAATAAATAAATAAATAAAATAAAACAAATTATGAAATTATTATAAAATATCAAAGAACAGTTATTACCATCGCATCATAGCGATTCGGTTTTTTTTTTTTTTTTTTTTTTTTCTTGATAAAATTAAATACAATACTTTTAATAATTCAAAAATCATGTCATTTCTCTTTAGTAAATAATATGCAGGAAGAAAAATTAAATAAAATAAATTTCTTAACATGTATTTAAATTGTTTACTTATTTTCTTTTCGATACAATGCATAATTAAAAAAAAAAAAAAAAAGAGAGAGAGAGAGAGAGAGGGGAAGAAGAAGAAGAAGAAAAGAAATTATTGAAACTATTTGAAATTTACAATTAATAATAATAAAAAATATAGAACGCAGATTTAAAAAAAAGATTAAAGAAAAAGGTAAGAAATGGAGGCGAAAAGTTAAAATTATTGTAAAATATGAGCACAGCTGCCAACTGTTACGGATTTTTAGCACCGATATCTTCTTATAGAAAATTTTCATAAAGTTTTCTAGCAGTTTTCTATGAATAAATCCGGACAAAAATTCTATAAAAAAAAGAATACCGATGTCAAAAAAAAAAAAAAAACTAGCGACTGCCGCATTTTTGCAAATCCTATTTTTTGATAAAATTAAACTCAATAATTAAAAAAAAAGAAAAAAAAAGTCATTTTAACAAACAATTGGTATAGAAATATTTTATTTATATAATTTGCAGGAAAAAAAAAATGATAATAAATTTCTTTATAAAACCATAACATATATAAATTCTTTACTTATTTTCTTTTCTATGCCAGTTAACATATAAGATTAAATAAATAAATAGTAATAATAATAAAAAATATTTAATTACTTAAATTATTTCATTTTTTAGTAACGAAAGGAAAAATATAGAAGATTTAGTATTGTTTTTTTATAGTTAAATTTTAAAATAAATACTTACAGATCAATAATTTATACATCGGAGCTTTTTATAAAATAAATCATTTCATTATAAGAAATAAATGATGTAGAAAAATTCCTTTTATGCAATTTTCACTGTAAATTAATTTCTTAAAAAGGTATAATGAATAGGAATAGATTTCTTAATTTTTTTATTATATGCAACACATAAGCTATTTTAATTTAAAAATAAAAACAGAAGACAAAAAATAACAAAAACACTTTTAATTATTAAAACTCTAAAAACTTTAATTATTATTTTTTCTAATCATTGAATTCTTTAATTAGTCAATAAATTTTAATTGTTAAATTATTTGAAACTTACAAAAATAAAATAAAATAAAATAAAAATAAGCGAAAAAAAAAATAGAATGTTGGAAAAAAAATGGCAGACGATAATTTAAATTAATATAAAATATTATAGATCAGTGATTAGCAAATCGTTCTTTTTGATAAAATTAAATTCAATATTTTTAATCACTTACGAATGATGATATTTAATTAAAGAATATTAAGGAAAATTAAAAGTTACTGAATTACCAACAATTAATATTATTTATTTTTCAGAAAAAAAAAAAAAAAAAAAACACATATTCAAAAATTATTCGAATAGTTTTCAAAATTCAATTTTTCAAAACCCAATAACTTTTGACAGGCTAAAAAATTTCGAAATAAATTTTAATTAATGCCGGTTACATTAGGAGAAAAAAAATAGAAGCTTTCATATGTAAAAAGAATTACATTCTTTAGTTTCAAGAAGAAAATAAGACATAAAATAATAATAAATTACATTATATTAAATAAATAATTCAATTCAATTCAATCAGAAAAAAAAAATGTTGCTTTGAAAAACGCATATGTATGTTTCAAATAAAATAAAATCTGGATACGTAATTTAAAATAATACAAACGCAGTTACCTTAATATATATATATTAATAATAATAAGTAATTGATTATTAACTGATTTTTAATTTATAAAAATTAAATAAGTAAATAAAATAGAAACACTCGATATTTTATTATTTATCTATAAAGAGTTTGTAAAAATATATATCTGAATATTGACAACAAAGTTAACAGACTTAAAATAAAATTTAAAAAATAGATTTACCTCCATTTTACAGAACTTTACACGAAAGAAAAGCGTATCTTTAATTATTAAATTTTAAAAGAAGACGAAGAATAGAATGGCGGGAAGAACTAATTTTAGCCCATTTATATAGAGAAAGGGTTGACAATATGATTGGTTAGAACTTAATTCAACATAGTTACTAGATTTGGCGAGATTATCATGTGAATTTTAATTATTAAATTTCTTTATGATATCGTCTGATAGATATAAAAATAAATAATTTACGCATGCACGTGTGTGTGAAGAAGGATGATTTTGGCGTGATACCCAACTACATAAAAGCCAAGACTTAAGAAAACAGTTTTATCAGCTGCTTTTCTTTAGCCAATGAAAAAAAAAGAGGGTTGGGCTTTTTAAAGTTGCAAGGGAGCTAAATTTATTTTTATTTTTTCCCTTCTATAAGGCTTCTTCTTCTTCCTCAAATTTAGTAAAATCAGTTTCACAGGTCGCCATATTGAAAACAAAACTCTACTTCGAAAAATCGGAAAAGTGTTATTATTATTTTTTTTTTTTTCATGTTTTATCCTCTCACGATAAGAACTGAAATATTTATGAATATATATATATATATATATACTGAAAATTCTATAATGTATATATTAAATTAACATCTTATAATAAACAGAGAATATTTGACAATTTTTAGAATTATTCTACTATACGTATAAAATGTATAATCATTCTATATTGTTTTATTGTAACAAATAAAATACAAACTTTTGGATATAATTAGAGAAACATAAGATATTCTACGAATCGATTTAGCACTGTCTAGTGTTAAACATATTTATTTTATATAGAAAATTATTTAAATAAACAAATTACTTATTAAAATAAATTCATTTATTCCAGATGAAAAGCTTTATTATTAAAAAATAAAAATCCAGTTAATGAATTATCTTTAACCTTGAATTATAAAATAAACTAATAGGAATTTTCATTATTATTATTATCATTATATTCACTTTAATCATAAAAATATGATTCATAGATAAACATCTACAAAAGTGTCAAATCTTAATTTTAATATTTTAGTTCGTAAAGAGCGTGCAAAAAGTCACATTTATTTTCTAGTATTTAAATTATTTTTTAATAATACGTTTATTTAAATTAAAAATAACTAGTATGCTGTGGCTATCAAAAAATTGTATTGTATCATATTATATAACAGTACTTCTTACCTGTTAACATGCACAAAATTTAATCAATGTATCTTTTCTATGTTAAAGATTTCCCATATACATTATAATGCAATTTTAACTTATAGATGCTGCGCTATAACCATTTGAAAAAAATCACAGTGAATAAAGGTAGCACCGACTGTAGTTTTATGTATACACCCAGACTGAATCAGCATAAATTTTCATAATATATATCTAAAATACCATGTTTGGATTATTTAAATATCATAGAACCTGAGATATAGCTTTTCCGTAAATGAGTAGTATTGCAACATATCAGTGCCACCTGACATATAAGATATGCTCCGAATTTAAATGAGCAGCGATTTTCATAAAATTCATTTCACATACTTGCGTTTGATTGCGCCTGTAGTAAATATATATGTATATGTATATAATTGAGTAGAAATGCTAACAGCTTGATAAAATCTTCACCCCCCCCCCCACACACACACACACCACCACCACCACACACACTTTCTTTTTTCTTTCTTTTTTTCTTTTTCTTTTTCTTTTTTTTTTTTTTTTTTTTGTCATTTTCTGGTGACGATGAAAACGTTTTACAGCACGCAAATGGTTATCTAGAAAAAAACGCAATTTATTTGCTAAAATTAATAAATGTCATTAACACATTAAGAGTGAACTAGCTTGAACTTAAACTTTACAACACTATTTCAAAGGTCTAGAATATATTTCAGAGAAATTCTCCCTCGAAAATTTTTCACTTTCATCTTTTGCTCTAACAAAAAAAAGTGTGAATAACAAAAAGATGAGTAACAAAAGAATTCCAGGGAGTAATTCAGAAATATTAAAGATTTCATTCTTATCTACATATTATACTGCAAAAATGTACATCCTCAGCTGAATCACGTTTATTTTCCTTAACGAAAGAAAAGGGAAGATAAAACCGAATTCTTTCGAAACATTTTATATAAACAAAATTTAACATCTACAAGTATTGTTTAACCCTTTAACAGTAGTAGAATACATTATATCCCACCTAATTTTAATTCCAAACTGTAAAAGCTTATCCCGTAATTTTTTTTATAAAATTTTACTTTTATAATGTAGATGAAAAACTTCATTTATATTTTTTTCTTTTAGATATGTTTATAAATTCTGGTGGCAGTTTATTTAAAATGATCAGAACCTCACCAAAGTACAAGCGTATCTGCGCTCAAAGCTGGTAAACGAGAAATGCCGGGTTCGGTCCCAGGATTGACCTTGCTGTTCGGAGTTTTCCGTGGTTTTCTCCGAAACTTGCATAAATACGGGCTAGGACCCCTAAGAAAAGCTCCCAAGGAGAACACAGCACCTCAGGCTTAGGACACTCGCGTAGTTAATCGGCCTTAATCCCAAACACCAAATGCTATTTAAATAACCAAATTTATCTTGCCCTTAAAAGAGTTAACTTGCACAAAAATTTAGTCATAACTTCTAATAATAAAGATTTTACGCACAGAGATTTCTGCGGTTTTAATAAATAGATACTGAGGTGCAGTCAAGCGGAAAATCACAGAAGGTGAATAATATCAGTGTCACATGTGACTGATATACACCCAAATTAAGTTAACATCCGTTTTTATATTGGTTATCTCACATATCAAGTTTGATACATTTTTCTATCATATAAATGGATATTAGTCACCCTATTCGCAGAGTAAATTGCAGCATGGCAGTGCCACCTGTCGTCGGATATATATACCCAATCTGAATTAGCATAGTGTTTATAATTGCGTCATGATGGTTCTCTCGCATACCAAGTTTCATGAAATTATACAGAATAGAACGTCTGGTACAGTGCAGCCACATATCCTAAAACTAGCAGTGAGGACGCGTCCAAAATGTTGGAGGGATGCCAGCTTGTCCGACAGTTTGAAATTTGGAAAACATCCAGAAATTCTGCGCCCTGTTATTGCTCATTTTCTCTGAGTCAGATGACTGTCACCCCTATTTTGGCACTGGATTCGTATAGTTCGCACTTGCGCAGCTGCTTCCATGGTTTCATGAAATGTGGTCGAAGAATATGTACCCTAACTGAATGAGTGTAATGTTTCATAATGGCCCGCTCATTTATTAACTTTTTTTATTATACATTATAGAAACTGAGCTATAGCTAAAATGGGAAAAATCGCGGTTTAGCAGCACCACCTGTCGGCCGATTTATACCATTCGTTGACAGACCCTAATATTTATCAAGATGCGACTGCATAAAAATGTATATAAAGTTCTGAACCTTAACTATTCATCTACAGCTGCCACAAAATATTTGTCACATACACACATAGAGAGGTACATAGACTTACACGCACACAGGCAGACAGGAATTTTCTAAAATTGATCAAATAGTTTTCTCATCCCCTCAAAATGCATAAATCCATCAAAACCGGAAGTCGGATATTTTCAAAAATAAAATACTTTCTTCTATTGATTATAGAAGGAAGTAAAAAGTACGATGGATACTGAAGAAAAGGAAGTTTTTGTAGAAACGCCATAAAATGCATGAACATGAAACAACTATTTAACCCCTTAACGATCACGTCATTTTCAAGAAAACAGTGAAAAAAGAAAATATTTTTTTATTCAAGAAAATTGTGTAAAATAAAGTGTATGAACAATATCTATATAATATTTCTCTAACGTGGACCAGTTTCAATTATTTTTTGTCGAAACGATACGATACGCGAGGATAAAAAAACAATAATATTTATACATGAACAATATTTAAGCACGCGGAATTAGCTCAATGTACTAATAAGAAAAAATGGCGACATTTGTCTGATGAGATTATTTTACGAATAAAATGTATTTTTAACGGTTGTTTCTTCAGAATCTCTGCAAGCGTCATTTTAAATCTAGCAATATTTTAAAGATATAACAGAATATGAACTTTTGTGTCATAAATTGACTAAAAAAACACAATCATAAAAAAATAATCAAAATAGGAAACATTTTATCTTATTTTATTTATTTATTTATTTTTGAACAAAACAAACAAACAAATATATATATATATATATAGTTACCAAAATTAATAAAAACTCATCGCCAACATGACGACAAAAATTTAAAAGGCGTCTTGGGAGTCCTATATTAAAATTGTACTGCCTGTGGAAGTATGAAAATTGGGTCGTGAACCATGAATTTTATTTGGAAACCTTTCTTTGAATGATTTTGGTTTCACTGCTGTACATAGAATATTAATTTGGTTTTAATAATAATTTGGCGTCTGGTAAATTAAAGTTTAATTAAGTGGTGAAATTGGTGTAACATTTGTGAGTTTCAAATTATAAAGGTTAATAAGAAAAGAAATAAAATGCGAATATTTCGCACGGGTTTGCTAGTAAGTATTAATTTTTAATTTTTTGTTTAACTTGAAATCAAGAAAATTTAATTTCGAAGAAAAATCAACAATAAGGGTTGCTTATTGTTATAAAAGTTACTATGACTGAATGTTGGTTTTCCAGTAAGTAGAAAAAAATAAATAAAAGATACGTGTTTTAAACATTAAAAAGAAATTTTATGAAAAGAATTTTACGTAGGGTAAGTGCACCAATGATTGACACTTTTAGAGCAATCTCTGATGTTTTTAATGTTCTGGTCATCAAAAAATGTTTTTAGAAATCTTAAGTTAGTACATATGGCATGAAAGACATTCAGAACCACATATATGTTAAAATATATACATTTGATAACAATTATATATATTTTTTTATGAAATTTTATATGACATTCACTGAATGTTCCAGTAATTGACACTGCCAGTTTTTCATTTTATCAGTAATTGGCCCCCTATGATCCAGTGTTTGACACTGCTAGTTATTCATTTTACCAGTTATTAGCACTCTATGCTCCAGTGTTTGATATAAAATGTTAAAATTCTTATATGTAATATATATGCTTTTATTATTTTTCTTATTTATTAATTATTTTGGGATAGATGTCAATTACTGGAGCATGCCAATCACTGGAGGACCTACCCTATAATACAACACCATGTTGTCAGATTCGCTATCCAAACTTCATAAAGATAACTTTATTTCCGAATCACTCTCAGATGTATTTATATTAAAGAGTTCGAGTCACTTTGTTATTCTGACTCCATAATATAAACAATATTTAAAAAATATATTTTACCCCAGAGCATAAAACCACGTGCATTCAAAAGCCTAAATGAACTAAGATTAAAAAATAAAAATAAATAATAAGTATTACAATTTTTTTTAATTTGGATAGTCCTGAAATCTAGTTTAAAATGAACAGACTATCCCCAATTGCATTTTAAATAGTCTACTGTTGTGTAGAGAGTAAAATAAGAAATGAAAAACTTTTCGGATATCTGTTTTTAAATCTTCTTAAGTGCAGTTTCCACTGAGGTAGGTTGGAAGTCGTTTCGAGCGGCGCTATTCAGAATCCTTTGATGTGGTCAAGCGGTTGGAGGAGGTTCAACCGGTTGTTTCGAAGGGAGAAAGTGCCTACCTCTAACCCCTAGCTGAGATAATTGAGGAGCCAGAGGCAGATATCTTTGTCAATTTTGCATGCTTTTGAAGTAACTGCGCAATCTGATAAAAAAGGGCTACAACTGATGACAAGACATTTGGCTCTCTGCGTCGGAAGCGCGATTAATGACTTTTGAACCTTGGTCTTGAACCTCCAGTGAAAACCAGCCTTAAGTGTGTTACTTTTTAACACTCCAGGGGTAGTGCGTTACTTTTTAACACGCCAGCACGGAAATATAACGAGCACGAGAAATAGAAAGCGAAACTCCACACCGTCATTTTCACAGGCACGAAAAGGAAGGGGTTAAAGGTCGAAATAACAAGGAAAATGAATTCGATGAGTCAATCGTTTAAATTCATTTTCTTTTCTTTTCCCCACCCCTCCACCTTTCCCATCAAATGACAACATTTGCACAAAATCCAAATTTTTATATGTTTTGTTTGGAAAAAACTTTATCTATGCATGATCGAACGCTATCATATTTATCGTTGCGCGCTTGTTCGTGTTCGTAAACTGAACACAAATAGAAATGAAAAGGTTAAATTAATGAAAGCAAAATATATTTTTTAATAAATATTCATTGTTGTTATTTATTCAAAGAGTTCATTCAAAATTTTCATATCTGCTGTCAAAAACAATTTTTCATGGATTGTCCGAATTACTTTAAACCAAGAGGGATATTCGACAACCTGGAATTTGAACCTGTTTCCTTTCCCGTAACGGGTCATAATTCCCTACTATAGTGGACTTCGATATTCGCTCCCATGAAAGTTAGACTTTTTTTCACGCATACAATAATACAAGTTAATTCATTTGGTAGAGTCGAATGCGTTACGCAAAAAATTGTAATCCTGGCCGAATCATTTGTTTTTGCTGCATCAATTCCGCTTTTCCTTCAAAAAAATCGTGTACAAAGTTGTTACTCTAATCAGAAGTAATTTATTGCTTTCATACCAAACACGTTAACACGATTTATCTGCGATAACACTGAAAAAAAAAATCGAGTCCTGGTACTACTTTTTACTGATTCTTATGTAAAATGACTCCTAAATCCGAATATGACACCCATGCCCAATCACCCACAGTTTTCTTAAAACGCCATCCCCTCCCCTATTTTTTATCAGTGTTCGGCGATGAACTTGATTTTATGGCCATGATTTTGATTTGGAGAATGGAAAAGAATTATTTTAACGCTTAAAAACAAAACTAGTATGTTGTGGCCACCACAAGACTTTCTTCTATATTTTCCTATACATATTCAATCAGTAGCAATATAAAAAAAATACGATTTTTTTTTTTTGTTAAAAGTAATACATATTCAATCAGTAACAATAGTTTAAAAAAAACAAAAAAACAAGTACGATTTTTTTTGGGGGTTTTTTGTTAAAAGTACTCCCCCCCCCAGGGGGGGAAGCGATGCCCCCACATGCACAGAAATGTTTTCCTAGTTAACTATTACTATTATCAATAACTCATATTAATTTTACTATCACAAGTTAAAAATAACTCTCATTATGTACATTTATACGAAATTTTGTCCTATACTGCCATGTTAAAAATTTAGAAAAAATACGATCACAGCGCCACCTGTTGATCTATTGATCCCCAAATGTAATCAGCACCACTTTATGTCGGGGACCAACTAAATACCAAGTTTGGTTAAATTTTGTTAAAAAAAAAAAAAAAAAAAAAAAAAAAATGCGATTTTTTTTTTCCTAAGTTTTTTTTCGTTAAAAGTAAAAAAAATCGATAACTTTGTTTTAAATTATCACAGATTTATAGTTCAACCATTCGTTTTAAAGGTATTGACGAGACCTTTCGAAAGATACCCATCTTGAAACTTTGCCCCCCCCCGGTGGGGGGGGAACCGATGCCCCCACATGCACAAAATTTTTTTCCCAGTTAACTACTACTGTTATCAACCTGATCTTTCGAAAGATACCCATTGTGAAAATTTACCCCCCTTGGGGGGTATTTCCCCCTAGGGGGGGGAAGCGATGCCCCCCCATGCAGAAAATTTTTTTCCTAGTTACATACTACTATTATCAATAATTCATATTAATTTTACAATCACAAGTTTAAAACAACTCTTATTATGCACGTTTATACGAATTTTTGTCCTATTCTGCCATGTTAAAAATTTAGATAAAATGCTATCACAGCGCCACCTGTTGAGCTATTGATCCCCAAACATAATCAGCACCAGTTTATGTCGAGGACCAACTAAATACCAAGTTTGGTTAAATTTCGTTAAAAAAAAAAAAAAAAAAAAAAAAAAATGCGATTTTTTTCTTTTTTTTTTTTTTTTTTTTTTTTTTTTTTTGTTAAAACTAAAAAAAAAATCGATAACTTTGTTTTAAATTATCACAGATTTATGGTTCAACCATTCGTTTTAAAGGTATTGACGAGACCTTTCGAAAGATACCCATCTTGAAAGTTTGCCCCCCCGGGTGGGTACTCCCCCCCCCCCCGATGACCCCACATGCACAAAAATTTTTTCCCAGTTAACTATTACTATTATCAACGAGACCTTTCGAAAGATACCCATCTTGAAAATTTACTTCCCCGGGGGGGTACTTCCCCCCCAGGGGGGGGGGAACCGATGCTCCCACAAAATCTTTTTCCTAGTTAACTACTACTATTATCAATAATTCATATTAACTTTACAATCACAAGTTTAAAATAACTCTCATTATGCCCATTTATACGGAATTTTGTCCTATGCTGCCATGTTAAAAATTTTCATAAAATGCGATCACAGCGCCACCTGTTGAGCTATTGATCCCCAAATCTAATCAGCACCAGTTCATGTCAGGGTGCAACTAAATACCAAGTTTGGTTAAATTTCATTCATTGGTTCGTGAGATACAGTGTCCACAAAAAAATGATACAGAGAGACAGACAGACAGACAGACATTTTCTAAAAACTATCAATTCGTGTTCAGGACACCCCAAAACGTGTAGATCCGTCAAAAAACGGAGGTCGAAAATTTTCGCGAATCCAATACTTTCTCCATATTACATATAGAAGAAAGTAAAAACATAATATATAATTATATAATAATAGTAATAATAATTGATTAATAAAATATAGTAAATGTAATATATGATTTCACTGCCAAATCCCCCCTAATTTTTACTTTCTTCTATATTCAATAGAAGAAAGTATTGGATTCGTATAAATTTTTGACCTCGGGTTTTTGATGGATTTACATGTTTTGAGAGCTGCAGAACATGATTTGACCATTTTTAGAAAATGTCTGTTTGTGTGTGTGACAAAATTTTGTGGCAACTGTATCTCAGGAACAACTGCACAGAATTTCATACAAATTGGTATGTAGTTGCACCTTGACATAAATTAGTGCCTATCAAATTTTGGTAAAAATTGCCTTACAGGTTGCGTTGCCATCCAGCTTTTTCCAAATTTTTAACATGGTGGTATAGGACAAAATTTTGTACAAATGTGCATAAAGAGAATTATTTTTTAATAATCATTATGAAATTTACCAGAATTATTTATAATAGAGATAGTCAACTGGGAAAAAATTCCTGCCCCCCTCCCCCTGGGAGGAAGTCCCCCCCTCGAGGGGAGTAAATTTTCATGATGGGTATCTTTCAAAAAAGCTCGTCAGTACCTTTAAAACGAATGGTTGAACCATAGATCTGCGGTAATTTAAAATGAAGTTATCGATTTTTTTTCATTTTTAACAAAAAAAGAAAAAAAAAATGTAATATTGACAATAAAATTGACTTTTTTGGATAGTTAGTGTTATACTACTTCTCTAATATGGAAATCGTCTGCATTATCATGGAAGATAATTTTTTTTAATAATAATTTTAATAAATTATTATTACTGGGTGAATTTATATAGGAAAATATAAAAGAAAGTCATGTGGTGGCCACAACATACTAGTTTTCCCTTGCTGCAAATGCCCATGTTTTTTAATTTTCCAACTCTGTAGCCCCTTAGAATATATTTAACAGTTGAAGTAATCCTTTCTCACTTACAAATCAAATTTGTATCCATAAAATTGATAAAATGAAAGTGAAAAAAATAAGGGGCGTTCCTAAAATAACGGTGAGTGGAAATGCAAAACGGGCGTCATATTCGGAATCAGGAGGTCATTTTTCATAAGAATTTTCAAAAATGATGATGGGGTCGATTTTCATGCAGAACACAGTAATTTGTATGAATGAATCTTATACCACTGACAAATGGGTCAGCTGCTATTTACCTTCCCTCTAAGCTAAAAAAATCTTCGAAAAATTTATAAAAAATGAAGAAAAACTTCAAAAAACTCCAGATAATCTGAAGGTATTTGGAAAAATAATAAGGATAAGAGAGAAAAAAAATATATATCTGCAAATTTTTTGCTTCCAAATTGCAATTAGAATAATTCCACAGTTGGAATAATTCCACAGTTACAGTTAGAATAATTCCACATTTTAACTCAATACCTGAGTCTTATACAACTTTTTTCTTTCAAATATATCTATGTTCTTTTCTTACAAAAATAACAAAATGCGTTTTTTAACCATTCTTTCATACACGTGTAAATTCACCTAAAGCAGACGATTTTTAATTTCCTGACTGTTTTTAAACTATTCATGATAAATTCAATGCGGTTAAGGAAACACGCAGCTGTTTTAATAATGAAGCTCTATTTAGTTATCGTTTGCAAAATTATTTATTTAACAAAACAGAGTAGTTTTTCTTTTATTTATCGGAAGCAAGCGATTTTTAATTTCAATTCTTCTATATTGAAATGAAATGCATTTGGTGATTTCATTGCCATTAGAAGTGAAGAATAATTTCTTTATTCTAAGGATCTATTCTTATCCTGTTTCACGAATTTTCTGGAATCGAGAAGCATTTAAAAACCTATAAATTAGTCTAGGCACACAATATGCAATTTTTTTCGAATTATGTTACAATAATTAAGTTGAATATTTAAATGGTAAACTCTCATTTCCTTGTCAATACGTCAATGTATAGAAAAATTTTTCACTTTTTTCTACTTAATTTTGGTAGAATATTACTTCGTTCGCTAATTCAATGAATCAGCAATTCGAACGATTGATTGACTTACACTAGAGATTGAATAATATTTAGAGTACCTTATTGAATACTGAAATTTACTTAATTACAATAATCTTAATATAGATATATTTAGTAATAGTAGGATTATATCACTTTTGCATCTATATTAATATCAAACGAATTTCTGTATATTATTGTATATACGAGAGTATGTCATTAAGTAACTCACATAATGTAAATATATATATATATATATATATATATATATATATATATATATATATATTATCATCAGCATATATAATTGCGCTCATCAGTACCTGACTCTGTCTCCGAATTTTCATACTTTAGTTAATTTTATAAAATCTAATTGTCCGATCGATAATCTGTTTAATCCGACGGATTCGGAAAAATCGCCCCTTTCATTTGGTACCTCATTTGTAACGAATTTTTGATTAGAATTTTTAAAATTAATTAAAATATGATAATAAGAGTTTTAAAATAGACATTTAAATTTTTAATTGTTGATATACTGTTAAACCGCAGAAGGATGATCCCTGGCGTCTTCTGCGCATGAGTGAAAAGGGTTGGTCCATTTGTAAAATAGGAGTGTCCATAGTACTTAGGGATGTGTTCGTTTATTGGTATGAAAAAATTATAAACTCACTGATTGCATTTCTTTTCCTTCTTTGAACTGATTCTTGAATATCTGGTTATATAAATATTTTACGATTAATTAAAAGAAAGAAAAACTGATAATATTATAAAGGGGATAGTTTTAAGGTATAACTTTAGTATATCCCCATAGCTGAATTTGGCGATTTTTCTGTGGCGATATAATATGGCAGCCTATATGTTGTTTATTTTGGATTTATGATTTTATGATTTAGATTATGATTTTATCATTTTTGATTTTTAGATTTATGATTTAGCCATAATCGCCAACAAAAAATTGCCAAATGTCGTTGTGGGGATATATTAAAGTTGTTCTTTGAAGTGTGTAACACTAATTTAAAAATTATGTCAATTATTATTTACAAACTAGTATATAACCCCTTAAAAAATGACTGAATGTGAAATCAATTAAGGTAGTGAATCAACGAATTCTTTGCGAGCTTCGCTGGTCACTATATTTAAAGGGGACTAATGTGCAAGTCGTACCTGACGGGGAAGTTAAATCCTATTTCGTGAAGAATTCTTCTCAAAGTTTCTCTTTGATATTTAAAATTTATCTTTTCTTTAAGTACAGGAATTAATTTGGGAATTGTAGGTACGATCTTATTTACTGCGTAAAACTCATGTACTGTTCTTCGAATAACATCGCAATCAAAATTATCCAGAGAAATGTTTTCGATGGTACTGTTCTTTTGCCGCTTTTTTGGTGATACAAACATTGGAATGTCTTCTCCTTTTGATTCCCTACGTATTCTTCATCGTGGCTTCTGATATATTAGTTATTTCACTCGTGCGTTTCACTGATTGGGAAAGTGGAACAATAGCTTCTCCTTCTAAAGCTTCTTTATCGCAAAACTTAATGACATCATGTACAATACGCTTCGTTTCACTATGAAGAGGTTTAATCCGAGAACTCCTACCACATGTAGGATCCATTTCCAATATAAACAGACTGTTATACAGTAAGAAATAAAAGGAAACAAAGCAGGAGTATTAATTATTCTACACATAACAGAGGAAACAAGAATAATATAAAAATTTCCCCTCTCTCTTCATTGCTGTGTCTCCCAGAGCGTGCGTGGAATCGTCCTGGCACTTTGCCAACCAGGTATCAATCTTCGGCGGGTCAACAGTATATATATATATATATATATATATATATATATATATATTGATATATATATATATATATATTTTTTTTTTTTTTTTTTTTTTTTTTTTTATTATTATTATTTTTTTTATTATTATTATTTTTTTTTTTCGTATAAAATGAAATATGCTTTCACGCGAAGAAAAAAAAAATTATAAAATATTAAATTTGCTCAAACATATGAAAAAAATGACGTCTATAAAATAATAATTTTAAATTTTAAAGTTAACGAAGAGATAAATAAAGTGCGAAAATTTCGCACGGGCTTGCTAGCAAATGAACTATTTGAAGTGAGAAATAAATAAAATGAAATGATCATTTTTCAGCGGGCGCCGCAGTCGCCCTACAACTAACTAGTAAATGATAGAGCAATTAATGACAATATGAAACAAAATTTAATGCATTAACTACTTATTAGTTCATTATACTAATAGGTATGGGGAACTTAGGTAATCGTGAAAATTTTCGACCTCGGTTTTTTTACTTTTTTACACGTCTTCAGGTGTGAGGAATCCGAAAATGACAAAATTCGTATGGTGTCCGTCTGTAGGGTGTCTGTTAGTGGGTTAGTCCGTTAGTTTGTTAGTCTGTTTACATGATATCTCACAAACAAATGATCGCAGAGAGGTCAGACTAGTTTTAAAATATTACTGTCGATACTGGCAAGAACCCTATTCTTTTACAATATTCGAATTAAAAAACTTCGTAAGTTATTAGAAATTTACGATTTTCTTAACATGGGAGAATAGCACAAAAATTCACTTAAACGTGCATTAAATGGAAACTTTTTACTGTAAAAATGTCAGACCAGTTTTAAAATATCAGTTTTTATGCCGGAATGAACATCAGTAACTATAAATATGCTATTTTGAAAATCTCGCAAGTTATTGGAAATTTACGAATAACTTAACACGGCAGTATAGGGCAAAATTTCACATAAACGTCAATTTTGAGAGATATTTTCATCGTAAAGATGTCAGACTACTTTTGAAATATTATTTAGGACACTGGCGTGAATAGTAATGACTATGAATTTTTCAATATAAAAATTTCGTAAGTTATTAGAAATTTACGAATTTCTTAACATGGCAGAATAGGGCAACATTTCGCACAAGCGTCAATCTTGAGCGATATTTTCATCTTAAAGGTGGCAGACCACTTTTGAAATATTATTTAGGATACTGATATGAATACCATAGAGTATGAATTTTCTAATTTAAGAAATTCGTAAGTTATTTGGAATTTACGATCCTCTTAAAATGGCAAAAGAATACAAAATTGAGCATAAATGGCCATTTTCAGGGTCATAAATATATCAGACAACTTCAAAATAACATTTATGATACTTGTATGAAAATAACTGATTACAAATATTCTAATAGGAAAATTTCGTAAGCTAATCGTTATTTAAGATTTTATTAACATAAGAAAATTGAAAATTTTCCATATAAGTATGCATTTTGAGGATTGTTGCATTGGAAATAGTAGCATGAAAACTAAACTACGAAATTTACCCTAATAAATTAATAGATTAGAATAAGATAAATATATCGAAGTGAACGGTGGATAGCCTATTAGGCGGGGATTTCATTCTGTCACTGTGTCAAGCGTTTTTTCAAATTCATTTCTCTTAACATGATAACTATGTTAAGAGAATGTCCTGTTCTAGAAATTTATGAATATATATATGATGGGGAACTGAGCACAGTGTACCTCTGCCAACTAGTTAATTTTATACCCATGTAGAAATATATTTTAGTGACGGCACTGCAGGATACTTCTACTACTGGACATGATACTGTTCGTCTCAATACAAAAATTATATCTTATAAGGTTTTAATATTTCTTTCAATAAAACAAACTTTTTTTTATGCATGTAGAGCGAAACTGTTATTTTAATTCCCTGAAAATGAATTGTTAGAGCAAAATATAAGATTACCCAATTATAACAGATTTCGCAATTTAGCTTTTTTTTTTCTTCCACAAAAGACTTTCTATATTTTGAGAGGACAAAATATTTCTTTTTATATGAATTTTCTGTTCGTTTGTTTCAGCTGCGATGGAATTTCGAGTTTAAACTAGTATGTTGTGGCCACCACAAAATTTTATACTATATTTTCCTGCACAAATTTACTTAGTGCAAATAATTTAATAAAACTATTATTTATTAAAATTATTTAACATGATGAATGCAAATCATTTTCATCTAAGGGAAATCTAATACTAAGTTTCCAAAGAAAGACAGTTTTATAGTCTATAAATAACAGCTTAAAAAATGCATTGTATAATGGTCATCTCACATATCAAGATTCGTAAAGTTATATGCCATAGACGTTGAGCTATGGCTATCCCGTTAACGATGAAATTTGCAGTATAGCAGCGCCAAGTATTGGCCGATAATCATTCCAAATTGAGTCAGCATAAATTCTTGTAATGACCTTCTTTACATATCAAGTTTTGTTTGAGGATACACAATAAAACCTGAGGTGCAGTCTTCCTTTAAATTGTGGAAATACCTGTGTAGCAGCGCCACCTGTTGAGTGGTTTACACCAAAAGTTGACAAGCACTAACTTATGTTAAGATACATGTACATACAAATTTATATGCAATTCTGTGCAGTAGTTCTTGAGATATAGCCTTTCTTTAAATTGCGAAAACCTCTGTATAGTAGCGCCACCTGTTGGCCGATAAGCATTCAAATTGATTCAGCATAATATATCATAATAGCCTTCTCACATACCAAGTTTTGTTTGATTATACGCAATAGAACTTGAGATATAGGCTCCCCTGAAATTGAAGGAATCGCTGTATAACAGCGCTACCTATTGAGCAGTTGGCCCCAATAGTCATTAATTTATGTCAAGGTGCATCTACATATAAATTTATATGCAATTCTGCGCAGTAATTCTTGACATATAACCTTCCTTTAAACTGCTGAAATCGTTGTGTAGCAGCGCCACCTGTAGACCGATAAGCATTCAAATTGATTCAGCATAATATCTATTAATGGTCTTCTATATATCAAGTTTTGTTTGATTATACGCAGTAGAACCTGAGATATAACCTCCCATGAAACTACGGAAATCGCTGTATAGCAGCGCTATCTATTGAGCGGTTGACATCAAAAGTTGTTAAGCACTAATTTAGGTCAAGGTGCATCGCCATATAAATTTATATGTAATGCTGAGTAGTAGTTCCGGAGATACAGTTGCCACAAAATTTTTGTCTCACACACACATACACACACAGACAGACGGACGGATAGACAGACGGACATTTTCTAAAAATGCCAAATCGTCTTCTAGACCTCTCAGAACGTGTAAATCCGTCTATTATTATTAATATTATTATTAGATTATTGTTAATATTATTATGGTAATATAATTTTCAACAAAGTAAAATACATTGTAAAATAATTCCGTTAACTTTCTAAAATGCTTATCCAGAATGTCTGTAAATTTTTAATAGTATTCTTTTAAAAATAAGCATTCGAGATACTCAATCCTTATCACTTTTATCACTTATAAATCCCAATTCTTTTCACTTTTATTCCCTATAAATAGGGAATAAAAGTGAAAAGGATGAAAATAGATTTAATTTTTAATAGTATTAATCAGTTTTAAGACCTTTCTACATTATTTGATGTATACAAATATTTCGGTTTGATTTTATGTCTTTCTGCGTACATTTTGTACGTGTGTAATAATGAATATCTTTTCATATTTAATTTTCTAAAAGAACAATAGTTTTGTTTATGAATATCCTATTGCTTGGCTATATGAAACCTCTTAAAAGTAGATAATAAATTTTGCATGGAAGTGCATGCAATTTTTTTTTCTTTCTCTCTCTCTCTCTCTCTTTTTTTTTTTTTTTTTTTTTATCGGACCAAGATGAGTAAGGTCTGATTTTATCGTTTCTTTTTTCAAGGCCAGGTTATATATTTAAAATATTTAAAAATCATTACGTCTCGTAGTTAAATTAAATTTTAATCACATTAAAAACTGAGACAGATAATATACACTAAAAATATACATTTTAAAATATTAAAAACACAAAACGTAAATTTATACGTTTCGAGCCGTTTTTTACTGATGCGGAGCCTATAAAAGGCTCGAAACGTATAAATTTGTGTTTTGTGCTTTTAATATTTTAAAATGTATATTTTTAGTGTATATTAGCTGTCTTAGTTTTTAAGGTTATATATTGATAGAAAAAAAAATGGCCCGGGCTTTAAAATTTCGGCTCGTGCAAATTTCTACAATGCGTTCAATGCTACCGAAACAGCTGTCTGCAGTTTCCTTTTGGCATTTTACGCATTGAGGTCTTTTCCTGTATTCACTTTTTATTTTCCTCGGAAATTGTTGAAAACGCTAAAAATTCTAGCAATGGTCATTTACATCCATAATACATTTAAATATTTTTGTGTGTCAATCATTATGGCTTATAATACTACATTCTAGAAGAAATATTCTTTTGTGCACCTGAGTAATGTGTGTTAATTTAGTTAAGTGTTGTGCAGAAGAAAGATACTAAAAATTCATTTTAAAGGAGTACTTCTCGTAGAGCGTAATTTATTCCAACTTTTTTTTGAATCATTATACATAATCGAGTAGAGCTTCTTTTTGTAATCAGAAACATGGTATAATGAACTTTAATATCATCTAATATCAATTTAAAACAATCTAAAAGTATTTTTAGGAAAAAAAAAAGCACGATGTAGATATAGCATAAATAATCATTTTATTAACTTTGTTAGAAAGTGTGTGTGTGTTAAAATAAATGAATATGCCTTTTTTTTTTTTTTTTTTTTTTAGGTACGATAGGACTATTTCTTTCAATCTGCCATTTTGCGTCGTTACAAATTTATAGTGTTCCACTTCGAAAATGATTGTCAATATCCAATTGTACCACTTAATGTCTTACTCTATCTTAAAATATTTTGTGAAATCCGTAAAAATGTTTTATAAATATTTTTTTTTCATTTCCCATCGGTGAAGATCGAACTCACAACCTTCGGGTTCGTAGTTGTGTACGCTTGACCATAGAGACAACGGGTCTCAGTTGAATATTTCCTGATTATTTAGACTAGTGTTTTCAGATATTTTTAAAATAAAACAGTGAAATTTATCTAAAATGTGAGTTATTTTCCGATTTATAAGATGAGTATAATGATATTAATCATCTTTCTGTGAAATTAATGTATTAATATTAATAAATCTGTGATTAATTTTGAGTATAATTTAAATATCTAATAATTGGTTTATAGTTTTTTTTTTTTTTTTAATATTATGGTTTCTTCTGTAGAAATTGAAACGTTAATTATTAATAATAAATACGAAATTTTTATTAAGATAATTTTACTAATAAAAATATTTAGTAAATCTTATACTATTAAGTGAGCAATATTTGTATATATATATATATATATACTAGCAGACCCGGCCACGCGTTGCTGTGACTAAGTTATACGTTGAATTATACGGCTGTAAACTATTTAATACAGTCAAATTATTATTTACGAACAAAGACGAAAACGTTGTAGCCGATGTAAAAACCCACAGGGTTGAGATTTGAAACTTAGGTCAAAATTTGGAAGCGATTGATAAAAATTTTCGTAGTGTTGATATTAAGCACAAATTAATTTTGTATTGTAGGGTCCTATAAATTTTAATGGAGAAGTGATATATATTATTTCTAATGCTACTTTGGATAAAATTGCTAAAATGACTAATATATAAATTAAATTCTATTAAAATTCTATTAAAATAAAAGTATAAAAGAAACAGACGATTTTAAAATCAATTTTTATGGAGGAGTGAAATATAATATATGCTATAATGGATAATTTTACTATAAAATGACCTCATCATTTTAAATATTTTAAAGAGGGCAACAGCTGTAGTTATAAAAAGGAAAACAATAAGGCTAAACCAGAAAAATAAGTAAATTTGATAAATATTTTAAAACTTTAAAATTGGAAATCTTATGAAATATTGGACATTTAAAGTAAATACATGTATCATTTTAAATAGAAAAAGATTTTGGAAAAGTTTAGTGTATTTTAACGAAGTGATGAGAAGTTTTTGAGTATGTTAAAATTTTAATAGTAAATTCAAGTTAATAAATATGGGAAACATTGAGGATTAAGATAAGAATAATTATAAGATTAAAAAAAAAAAAAAAAACCTTTTTATATACCATGCTTTTAAATTTTAATATACTAATAATATACTAATTAAAAGGAAAATGATAAATATTCTATCATAGTTTGAAGTCAAATTTGTTTTCAAATGTCTAAATAAAATATCTGATGTAAGATACTAATATTTTGCAGCGGAATGGATTTCATTTCTGTCATCCTTGGAGAAAAAAAAAGAATATCGCCAAATTATCTGGCGAAAATATTTAATTCCTTTCAAAAATCATGGTTATTTTAACAACTTATATTAAAAGAGTAAGGAATAATATGAAACAATATTTCGTACAATACATATTACATGTCATACATACGTACAATGAATAATACATATTACATTTCGTACAATGCATACATCTGGCAGTGTATTTTTGTGTTACGCTTTTGATCGCCAAATAATAATAATAATAATAAAAAAAGCCAAGGGCGACAGAGTTTTGAAATTTAAAATTAAAATTTTGTCAATTTGACAGCAAAATATTTCAATCTAACACCCGCGATAACTAATACATATCTATACCCAAATATAAGGATTAAAATCGGGAAATAAATTTCCTCGATTTTTAATAATTTCTTACAAAAAATCCAGTGGGCAATTAACATAGGAAATCTTTTTCTTGGCTGCACAGACGGTCAGTGAGTCACACTTCGCTTGCGTATAGAACTCATAGGTATAGTATAGCATATATAGAATAGAGTGATCATTGGAGAGAAAAAAGTTATTCCTTTTCATTTGGGAAAAGAGGACGTTTTTACCAAAATATGGCCGTCTCTCCCCGAGTGAATACACACGGGGATACATACTAATATTTTAGCAAATAAAATTTATGAATAATTTATTTGCTAAAGGGGAATGGAAGACTCCAGATACAGTTTCAAATTAATATTTCTTTCTTTTTTTTTTTTTTTTTTTTTTTTTCAATACCACTTAATGCCTGTTTCCAAAGCTTTTTTTTTTTTTTTTTTTTCGGCATCAAAAATCTTTGTACGATAACATGGGGATGAGAGATCTATATATATTACTATATCTATGATAGAACTACATTAGCACTTTATCAATGTGTATAAAATCTTTAAATTGATTATGACGTCAATTTTCGTGAGATGCATAATTTAACTTTTTATAATTTTTTAACGTTCACGTTTGATTAAATGTATTTATTTTTATGTCAAAAGAAAATGAACTCGTATTATTATTATTGTTATTTATTTATTTTTTTTTTTTTTGGCAACAATTAAATTAATGGAACTCACAGATATTTTGGAGCAACTTTAATAAAGGTCTATAATTAACAAATAATTGCAATAAAACAATATTGTGACAATAAATTGAGATAAAAACTATCCTATCTCTCAAGTTGGACCAAACTGCACACAGAGTGCAAAATTTCATTAAAATCGGTTCCTTAGTTTAGGAGTTTACCCCGGACAAACATCGTGACACGTAATTTATATATATATACATATATATATATATGTGTGTGTGTGTGTGTGTCTGTGTGTGTGTGTGTATTTCACTGTTCTCGAAAACGGTAGCTCGGACAGTCACGTGATTTAACACAAAGGTGCCCCCGAAGGGTCATTGTGCACATCGAAGTCAGATTTTCGTATTTTCGATTAGTTTTCTTTTAATTAATAGAAATATGAAATTAATAAGCTAATAATAGCAAAAAATTAGCCATTTAAATTTTATCCATAATTTAATAGTTGCCAAAAAAATTTACGTGTTCATTTTTTTTTTCCCGACAAGAAAATAAATACATTTATCAAAACGTGAACAATAATATATATATATATATATATATATATATATATATATATATATATATAGAATATGCATCTCACAAAAATTGACGTCATTATCACTTTAAAAATTTTCTTACACACTGATAAAGTGCTAGTTTACGATGCTAATATGTGTAGTACTAAAATCAGTTTTCGCAAAGAAGTTTAATTTAACAAAAGCGATTTTAATCTAGGTAGCGCATCAAAAATATAAAAATTATAAAATATTACAAAAATAAAAATAAATAAATAATAAACCAAAATAGTAATCACATAAATGATATATTTGTATCTGAGAAGATAATTTTATAGGGAAAAAATGCAGTTTTAAAAATAGAAAATTTATTTCAGCAAGCACTATTTTAAACCTAAAAACCATTAATAAAATAAACAAAATATGAAGGACTCTTATATATTAGCGAAAAGGTGTCCGATAAAAGTATTAGCAAAATAGGCTTTCGATTTTTATGCAAGAAATTATACAAAAAAAAAAAAAAAATCTATAGCTAATATGGCGACAAAAATTCAAAAGCCGCCAAGGGCCATGTAATAAAGTTGTGCAGCTCGATAATGTTTACTTATTTCTTTATTTTTTATATACCAGTCACTACGCTAATTTAACATACAAATAAATGAGATTCTGTGTGTGACTGCCCTTACATGCTGTCGGGCAGAAATATTTTATTAATTCAAATTAATATTTAAATAAATAAATAAAAATAAAAATATGTTTAATGGGAACTATGTATAACCATAGAAACATTAGTTGTCTAAAATACGGCAGAAATAGTACTCATAGCATTTTGATATAATGGATTAAGCCTTTTCTGCATCAATTGTACTGTTGCAATGAAAGTAGTTTTACAGGCAAAGGAAAAGTAAAAGGGCAGATCATTCACTTCCAGTTGGGTCAGTCTTGGCGACAAACTTGACGAGTGGGTGACCAAATTTGGTGAAAAATGGTAGTTTTGGGTTCACGAAGTTTCGAATCTCTCCGACAAACGGAAACATAGATCTCGAGCTTACGAAAGTTATAAATAGGAGTGAGTTGATTTTTGTGAAAGAGTGTGTAGTCACTGCGATTCAGAGTTATTCAGAGACCCATTCTGGGTGATTGCACTTTAGTGATTGATCTCTAAGCGACTGGGTATTTTTCGTGAGTGAGCGAAAACTTCTGCTCTGGAGTATTTGATGTTATTTGCTTTACTCCTGTGGAACAAGTGAATATTTTTTGAACTGTTCCAGACCATTCAATGACTAGTGACTTTTACTGTACGAGTAACAGCTTCAACTGTTTCCAGAATATTCAAAGGATTAACATTTCTATTTGACTGTTTTCGAGAATATTAATTTTAATAATAGTTTTGTTGCATAGATTCGAGAAGTTCAAAAAATGCTTGATATTGTCAAGGAGATCCCATATTAAAACTGTGACGAAAATAATCGCCAATCGAAATATATTTATTTAAACGTTTCAATTATTCAATTAAAAAGAAGTCCTTTAAATATAGTGCCCAGTAAAGCGGACGAAGCCTGCTAGTGAGTATTAAGCAATTAGTGGAAGAAACTATACAATTAATGCATTCAAATTTTATTAATTTATTTGGAATTAAAAATCAATACATTATTTGAATATGTGTTTAAAAGTTTTACTGAGCGCCCTCTATTATTATTTTATTTATTTATTTTATTTATTTATTTATTTATTTTTAAGGGTATTAAAATGCAAAAAAATGTAGTCCTGTCGTACTAAATTAAATTCTGTCATAGACAGTATTTCATCCACAGTTTTTTTTTTTTTTTTTTTTTTTTTACATATTTTTAAATAAATTGGTAGTTTATTTGTTTTTCTTTTTTTTTCTTTTTTAATATCTTCACAAACATTTCAGATATAAGTGAACAAACCTTTTTTCACGCAAAAACCTTCGGTGACCGCAACCCTAACAGCACACTTATCCATAGTACATCCTGAGGATGGCCATTGGATGTACTTTCATCCATAGGATATCCTGAGGATGTCTTGTGGATGAGATGTGCTGGTAGGGAAGATACAGCTTTCAAAAGTGGTACCCTAAGTGAGATCTCGCTGATGGCGTCGGTATAACTGTTCGTAGCATTCGGTGGCTTTTCTTTTTTTTCCGAAACTTACATAAATACTGATTTTAGAAAAAAACAATACTTAAGAGGAGGAGAACAAACTCAGGCTTAGAATCTCACGTGTACATAATCAATCTTAATACAACCCCTGTATTGTTATTTCATGAGGTATGAAGAGGTACATTAAAAATATTAAAATAGAACTAAATAATAAAAACAGCCTCCAGATGTTCACGAAAAACGCAATAAATGAGATTAGTTTATTTAAGTGTCAGATAATTTCCTGCAACGTAATGAAAAAACAAACAGACAAAATTTTAGGCTAAGTCATGATAAATTAAGTTACCACAAAAACTTTTAGTGCAGATGTTTTTTAAAATCTAAAGATAAACTAAACTGTTCAATGTAAATAATTGACAGACGACTTGCTGTAAAATCTACTAAAAACAAATACAATGTCAACGTTGACCCAAGTTAGAGTAAATAAATGTATCAAATGAATAGTTTTCTAATCATATATAAAAATGGCTGACAATCCGCCTCCCCCTTCCTCTTGAAAAATATCATATATGCATATTTTTGTTTGATTAACATTAGATAAGATTACTCGATTCAATTTATTTAAAAAAAATTACACAAAGATCGGAGTTACTGAAACTAAAATTTCAAAGATAATTTAAATAATCTGGTGTGGCTCTTATACGACTTATCATACATTTGAATATTAGAAAGGCAGATTACATATTGAAGGGATAAGATAACAAGTACTGTATAAAAACGTACGTTAAAAGCAGTTGAAAATATTTTTAGAAGCATTTTTACTGGACATATATTTCGTCCCCACTAAACCCCTGAATGGGCAGAGTACATACTTTCATAAAATATTAAAAATATTAAATTTAAAAGATTATTCTGAATTATTCAGACAAATTTCACACTCATCACTCTTTTAAACTTGCTGATCTAGATCAAACTTTACAAGTGTCATTTTCATATAATCTTCAGACTTAAAGATTTTAATTTCTTGCAGTTATATATTTTTTTTAATTACGCTGATAACAGTCGAATATATAGAGATCAATCGTAAAAAACTTAATTCTTGTATTCAGGGCACATCAAAACGTGTAACTATAACAAAAAATCAGCGTTCAAAATTTGAACCCAAGCTAGTACATTGTTTAACATAAAATATCAGAAAGAAATTACCATTCTTTATAAGTTTTTTTCTGAATTGAGTAAAATTTAGTGACGAGCTTTGATTAACTACATTCAATAGGTAAGACTATATTCATTCAATTTTGGGTAGTTCTGTATATTATAATAAAAATGAACCAGAGAACTGGTGTTCGAAAATAATCAGTAAAAATTTTTTAATTAAATATCATAAAATAAAATAAAATAAAATAAAATAAACCAACAACAATTGTTTTGGGTCAAAAGACAACACGGCCCTTCGTCAGGCGAATAAAATAGGCACGAGTGTAGTAAGACAAGCGGCATTGCAGCTTTGTTTGGTTTAAAACTTTCATACATGATTTTTTTTTTTATAATTTAGAGTATTTGTATGATTTTTTCTAGGAATTGCACAATTATTAAGTTCTTATTATTATTCGTATTGTTATGGCTTTTTCTTTCTTTTTTTACTTTCTCTTACCCATGAGGTAGAGAAAGTATTGTTTTAGGGTCAAATTTTAGAACGTGAGTTTTTGTTATATTTACACTTTTTGAGGTCCCCTGAATACAAACATCATGTTTTTAACGAATGGTCTGTGTGTCTGTCTGTCTGCGTGTCTGTCTGTGTATATGTTATCAGCATAGCTCAAGAACAAATAGTAACAGAAAGTCCAAAATTGGTATTCTAAATGTGTATGATATACGGATGCTACACTAAGCGTTTCGTTGAGATGAAGCAAATAGTTCGTGTACAGTGGCGCCCAAGAGAATTCAAATACATTACGTCTATGGGGAAAAGTGCTGATAAGTAGAGTTTAACATCTATACACTATACTAAACCAAATGAAACGAATATATATTTATTTATATGCGTAAAAACATGTCTCATGTAGAATAGGGTAGGGAAATCATCCACTAGTCGTTTACAGGGCTACACAAAAGAACTAGATAAAAGTGCGACAATAGTTGCAAATTGACGAAAGTGTACTTCAGGCTGGGTCATGTATTATTATTACTATAGGATAATATTTAGGTGCACAATGTACTCTGTATATAATCTTCGAAAGATATACAGGGCTGCAAATATTTAAGCGATAACATTCTTTTTTGTTGTTAGTGGATGTGCTTTACTAATAATATTTTACCATTTCCAGGAAAGCTGTTCGGGAATTGAAATGAATTCCTCATAGAGATATGGTAAATAATTTATGTTTTTAAGCTAAATATTCATTGCTTGTTTTTTGTATATTTACACGTTTTGAGGCCTCCTGATTACCGTAGTCAAGTTTTTTAACGTTTGATCTTTGTCTGTGTATCTTAGAGTGACTTAAAAACGAATAATTTTAGGAGATCCAAATGTTGTATTTTGAAGTTAATATAAGTTTTTTACTGTAGAAGTTTGATCAAGATTAATAATTTTCAAGGAATGTTGCATGTGAAAGTTGTCTGAATAATTTTAAATGAACTTTAATTTTAATAATAGATTTAAATTCTAGATAAATAGGTGCAGTAATAAAACGGGGGGTTGAGAAGGGTGGTAGCTCCCCCCCACACACACACACAGAACTAAAATTACCATATAAAACTCTTCCGAAGCCTGATTGGAATTGTTTTAACATAGGTTTACATAACAGTACTCGGTATGTTACCTCTTAATCTTCAACATGTATTTATAGTATTAAATTTCAGGGTAAGAGAAAGTCGTGTGAGTGACACACCAGATTTTTTTTTTATTATTATAACCAGAATGGTTTACGTGTGGAAATTGGTCGTGCATAAATCGATTAGAGGCAATATCGTGTGAAAATCTGTCAGACTGAAATTGTTTATTTATTTAAGAAAATATAACAAACACAATCATACAGTCGGGTTGTGATTACGACGCTCCGTTATTGATTAGTTTATACTAAAAACACCTTTTAAATTTAGAAATCAAAGGCAAACATTCAGATTCTCCTTTATACTCAAATTTTGTAATGTAACTGAGAGTTTTCAAAAATTTTATTATTATTATTATTATTATTATTAGGACTGAGGGCCTATTAGTCTCAGACAGCGATTTTTGCGTTGTCGTTTTCGATAGTTGGACAATTGTCGAAATCATTTTTCGATAGTTGGACATTTATCGAAATCTAAAATTTAGCGAAAATATAATTGAATAATTTGAAAGCGATGTTATAATTAGGAAGAAAAAAAAACTAATGGTCCTCCGTGCTAAACTAAATTCTGCTTTTGCCAGAATTTCATCAAAATCTTTTCAAAATGACATTAACATGAGTCTCCTCCCCAAGGCACAACTATGACATGAGTCCCCCCCAAGGCACAACTTTGACATGAGTCCCCCCAAGGCACAACTTTGACATGAGTCCCCCCCCCCAAGTTTTATATTATGGTTGAAAAAATTAAAATAGAGGCAACAATTAAAAATGTAGATGTCTATTTCAAAGGAGGAAATGTGCTGTCTCGATCCACTCCTGTAGAAAAGTGTGGAAAGTTCCGGAAATTTCCGTATCTCAACAGCCAGTGAGATTAGAGCTTCCATATTTGGAATATCCCTAATAAGGATTTTCTCGCCAAGGTCGCCAAAAAAATCGCCAATGTGGGAAAAAGTCGCCAAATTTGGCGCCAAATCCATTACCTGCCTTATTGGGGCTTTTTAATGCGTTTTTAAGGGAAAATAAGGCAATTTTAACGCTACAACGACTAGAAATGCACAAAATTAGCACTTTATCAACTTACTAAGCCTCTTTGAAAGAATTTATACAAAAATAAACACAATTATCTACAATTTTGTAACAATATCTATACTGTAAACAAAGTATTAGGGCTGAGGGCCTATTAGTATCAGACAGCGACTTTTGCGTTGTCGTTTTCGATAGTTGGACATTTGTCGAAATCATTTTTTTTAGTTTTCTTTGTTGAAAAAATCAAATGTTTCACATGTTACGGTTTCGAGAGAGGAAAATTTATAAAAGAGTAATGTACAAATAATACACTATCTAACCTCTCCTTTCCCTTATTTGTTGTATTAAATTCGGTCATAATATTTTCAACGCGCTTGTCAAATTTTATTAATTGTTTTCTTTTCCGTATCGCCAATTTATTTTGCTTTTATGAGAAATGAAACAATTAACGCAATTTCAATAAAACATTTTACCAATAAATGGACATTTGATTGTTTTATTCCCATATATCCGTTTAATGTCACATTCCATCCTTAGACAGCATTGCTTTTTCGATGGCATTGTCCATGCAAATTCCATATCTCCAGAGGCATTTTAGAGTTGTCCATCCACTGAAAACAAAACGGTCAATAAAATTTGACAACTTTTCATTAAAAAATACACTTTTCACAGGCAAAGTGTTATCTGAAAAGCAAGTGTGACCAATTTTCTTCCGAGGAGGAGCAATGAGACCGATTTTCACACGATTACATTTAGCACACCACAAGAAAGCTTTTAAGGAAATGTTAATGACGTGACTGTGTTTACTTGATAAGTAAACACAGGAAAAAAATTCAATGACCAGCTGTTTCGGTAGCATTGAGCGTAGTACCATTATCCCTGCATAAACAACCGGAAGGAAAATGTTTCTATGGATAAGAAAGAAATAGGTTTCTACGACTGTTTAATTAACTAATAGAATTAGGCGGAATGTGAGGATTAATCAATAGAAAATTGATAAAAAACGGTAGTAATAAACAAATCTTTTCGTATGATAAAAGTATTAAAACTAATTATATCAAACTTTTTTATAAATAAAGTCTCACTGTATCTATAATATATTACTAATTTTATATTAAAGTTAAGTATAAAGTTATCTTGAAGTTAAGTATAATATACAATGTTAAAAAACTTTTGACTATAGTGTTCAGGAAACATCAAAACGTGAAAATAAAGTAAAAATAAAAAATAATAACAAGCGCTTAAAATTTAAATTTAAAAAAAAATAATAATTTAATTACTGTATGAGGAGGAGGAATTAACTTTAATTCCTGAACAGTTTTCCTGGACATGATAAAATATTATAGTAAAACACTTCCTCCAATTACTTTCAATAAAAAAAGTGTTTGCAGGCCTGCTATATTGTACTTTTCAATTTTTTACCATGTTTTTATTAACTTCTATTCTTGTTTGTTTCTCCGGCACAAATCTTGCAATCGATTTTTAACTAACTTCCTTATTACCTACACATTTGAAACTTTCAGAATAGCTCAGAACCTGGTGACAACACAATACTACAAAGCCTGATTTTCGAATTTTCGATTAGTTTTCTGTTAATTAATTAAAATATGAAAATAATAACCTCCTAATAGCTTTAAAAATATCCATTAAAATATTAGCTATAATGTAAT
Source organism: Salticus scenicus (assembly GCA_963930645.1). Lineage (NCBI taxonomy): Eukaryota > Metazoa > Arthropoda > Arachnida > Araneae > Salticidae > Salticus > Salticus scenicus. Next base: position 28,463,019 of record OZ005650.1, on the reverse strand, counting down.
TGTTGCGAAAAAAAATATCGAGTTCATTTTCTTTCGACATAAAAATAATTACATTTAATTAAACGTGAACGTTAAAAAATTGTAAAAAGTTAAATGATGCATCTCACAAAAATGGACGTCATTATCACTTTAAAAATTTTATTCGCATTGATAAAGTGCTAATGTAGTTCTATAGCTATAGAACTACAGAAAATTTAAAAAGGTGGTATGTAAAAAGTTTTTTATCTTATAATTATTTTCGTACCGCTTTGGGTGTCTCTAATACGTTTTGATAAGCTGAATTCAGAAATGTTTAGCTTTTCTTCCTATCATGTACGGATTTTTCACAAAATAGGAATGAAAATCGACAGAATTCACACTGACGCTATAAAAATTCGAAATTATTTCTGTATAAAACACATTAAAATAGGCTAATATTTACAAATTACCTTTTAAATGTGTTTCTTTACATCGGATATTAACATTTAACGCTTATTTTCTTGTGCACGGCTAGGAAGCATTTGGGAGGGGAGATTCTCTACAGCGCATCTAACAATAATCTGCTAACGTGTTTACACTCCCCCGACCCCGATACCTCCTCTACATTTCTTTAATGTCTTGATGAAATAACTCTTTTTCTTCATTCACACCACCTAGATTTTACGGGAAATAACTCTGATAGGAGTTGAAAAAAAAGGAGTGCTTTAATCACAAATAATCTCATTTTTTATCAAAACTGTACGTGATGGAAATTTGAATAGTTTTTCCTTAATGAGCATCTACAAATACACTAGGAAAACACATTAGCTCGAAAAAAAAAAAAAATTTTATCGCAGACATGTGTTATTCACTGTGTGTATATATGTATCACTGACATGTGTATGTCGTCTATGAATTACTTACACCCCACGTTTTATACTTAAATATACTCCTTTATTAATAATACACAGCACAAACTGAAATTCACTACCAACAATTTCCAAATGTAATCCCGCCATGTACTGTTTCTTTTGGATAGCCTTGTAAACGAATGGTGGATTATTTTTATGGCATATTCTACACGGAACATACTTTTATGCATACAAAAAATATATGTTAATTTCATTTTGTTTAGTACACCCTAGATGTTAAACTGTAACTACCAAAAATTTCGCTTATAGACATGATGATTTTGAATTCTCTTGTTTATCCCTGCACACAAACCCTTTGCTTGATCTCAATGAAAAATTTTGTGTAGAATACCTATGTGATTCAGATTTAAAATACGAAGTCTGGACTTCCTGCTGATATTTGTTCATGAGATATGCTGATATCACACACACACATATATATATAGAGAGAGAAAGAAACCTCTATAAACCTGATTATCGCATTCAAGGGACCCTAAACCGTGTAAATGTAACAAAAACTCGATTTCGAAAATTTGACCTAAAAATTATACTTTCTCTAGCATGTATATGGGTAAAAGAAAGTAAAAAATATTATAATTTAAAATTTAAAACTGCTCTTTTGGGGCAAATATGAAAACTATATTTTTTAAGGAGAATTTACCGCTAATATAATAAGAAAAAGTTTGTAATAAAACAATATTCGATAACGTACAATAATTAGGACGCAAAGAGTAGTTAGAAAGTTGAATTTTAGAAAAAGCTATATCTTAAGAACTACCGCTCCGAATTACATATAAATTTACATTTAGTTGAAGCGTGACATAAATTAGCGCCTATCATTTTTTTATGCTAATTACTCAACAGATGGTGCTGCTATATAGCAATTTCCAGAATTCCAGGAACGCCATATCTCAGAGACTACAGCACAAAATTGCACTTACATTTATATGTAGATACACCTTGACATAAATTAGTGCCTATTAACATTTAGTGCCAATAGCTTAACAGGTGACGCTGCTACATAGTGATTTTCGCAATTTCAGGAAAGTCATATATCAGGACTAATACACAGAATTGCATATAAATTTAAATATAGACTGACTTTAACATAAAATAATCCTACCAACGTTTGGTGCCAATTGCTCAACAGATTGCGTTGCTATACAGCGATTTCCGCAATTTAAGGGATGGCTATATCGTAGGCTCTATTAATTATAATCGAACAAAACTTGATATGTAAAAAGATCATTATGAGACATAATGTTGATTCAATTTGGGTGCATACTGGCAGAGAGGGCCACTACTATACTGCAAACTTTTCCGAGAATGGGGAGGGTGTCAAATGCACGGTAAAAATTCCCTTCCATTGGAAATTTCATGTAATAACTCCATGAGTTGAAAAAAATCTGCACTCATAATGGAAAAAATAGTTATAAATAATTTGTATTGCGTTAATTTGTATGGGGAAAATATAAAAGAAAGTTTTGTGATGGCCACAATGTACAAATTTTACTCTAACCTTTATTTTTAAACATATCAAAGTTAATTTGAGTTTGTTTAGTGTTTATATTAATTTATTTTTTTCATAAATATTTGCTTAATTTTATGCATCTTTTTCATTAGTAAAATGCGCCGCTTAATCAATCTTTTTTTTAATTAATTCACATTTTTTAAACATTTCTATTGAAACAGCTAATTGTTGTTTATTCCCCTGTTAATTACGTTTTAATTATTTTAAATGCGTTTCAACTCATTAAAAAAAATTATTCGACCTCCTATTTAATCAGTGTAATTATGGGTATCTGTGTTAATGAGGTAATTAGAAGATGAATGCGGATACGTATATTTAATATTAATTTATCAAAGGGCGCAAAATTGCTATTTAAACAAACATAATTATAAAATTATGTCTTTATTCTTTTGTTACATTTCAGTATTTTAAATTTATCTTTTCATTCACTCGGTTTCCTGGATGTAATGTATTTTATCAGAAATATCTCAAATAAATAAATAAATAAATTCAAAAATTAACTATTTAAAATCGTTAAATTCTTCTTAATAGTTCTTAAATTTAACTGGACTCAATAAGTTAATAATAAAATTTTAAAAGTCTTAATTATTTTAATTAAATTTTCATAACATATCCGAGAAATATTTTTATTTATTTTTATTTATTTATTTTTTAACGTTTAAAACATGATAGGCATCTTCTATCGTCATTCAAATGCATCATTTTTTAACTCATTCAAGTATATATTTTTACAAAGTTGGTGAACAAAATTCTAAATTTACTGCTTTTTCTTTCAGATTCATACATTTTTATTCGTTGTTACAAGAGATTGCGAAATAATACATCATTACGTCTAATAACGTATGATTGTAACACATTAACAATAAATTCGAAATTAGTAAAATATCGTTATATTTTGTCGCTCTTGTCACAAACAAACGTAACACAAAATTACTAATTTTTCTGGAAGGTCAAAACAGGAAATACGTCAGAGAAAAAAGTATACTGTAATGCGAACCATAAAACCTTTATAACTAGCCAACAAAAATTGAGTTATGCTACATTTGCAGAACATAGGTTTTTTTTTTTTTTTTTTTTTTTTTTTTTTGAGTTACGTCTTTTTGCAATGAAAGCAACGATTTAAGATAAGTTTAAGAAATATTAAATGCAAATTTTGAAGTAATAACTACTTTTAATTAAAGATTTTTATCCATGCACACAATGGAAAAAACAAAGTACTATATTACTACAAAAATAATCTGGTGTGTCACTCACACGACTTTTTCTTATTCTGAAATTTAATACCATAAATACATGTTTTCGATTAAGAGGTAAGATAATGAGTACTGTTATGTAAATCTATGTTAAAACAATTCAAATTAGGCTTCGGCAGAGTTTTATATGATAACTAGTTTTGTGTGGTCGGGGCTACCCACCCCGCCCCCCTTCAACTCCCGTTTCATTACTGCACCTGCATATTTTACAGAATTTAAATCTGTTATTAAAATTAAAAGTTCACTTAAATATACAGAGAACTTTCACATGCAGCATTCCTTGAAACTTATCAGTCTTGATCAAACTTTTACAGCAACAAACTTATATTAACTTGAAAATACAACTTTTGGATTTCGTGAAATTATTCGTTTTTAAGTTACTCTAAGAGACACAGACAAAGATCAAACGTTAAAAAACTTGACTTCGTTAATCAGGAAGCCTCAAAACGTGTAAATATACAAAAGACAAGCGATGAATATTTAGCTTATAGAAACATGCATTAATTACCATATGCCTATGAGGAATTCAATTCCTGATCAGCTTTCCTGGAAATGGTAAAATATTATAATAAAGTAATTCCCCTAATAATAAAAAAGAAGGTTATCGCTTAACCCGGCAGTGCACGGGTGGAAAAAAGAAACAATTATCTTTCAATATTTGAATGGTTACAGTATATCACCCACAAAATAATGTCTCACAATAAAAAAATACGAAGTATAAATTTTACGTTTCTTATAATTTTTTTTTACAGAATATATAAAATGTTTACCTTACATTGTATTCTAGCAAATAAACTGGGTCTCACAGACCCAACCCGTGCACTGGCGGGTTAAAAATTTGCAGTCCTGTGTACCATTTGAAGATTACGTACAGACCACATGGTGCACCTAAATATAATAATAGTAATAATACACGGCATAACTTGAAATACACTTCCATTCATTTTCAGCTATTGTCGCACTATAATCTAGTTATTTTGTGTAGCCCTGTAAATGAACAGTAAATGATTTCCCTACCATATTCTACATGAAGCATATTTTACGCATATAAATATATATATTTGTGGGAAGTTATGTGGAAAGCTTTGTGGGACCCATTCCTTGTACAGTCAACAGATGGCGCTGCCTCTGATGCTCATCTTTCGACGAAAGGACGAACGGACGGAAAGCTGTTGAGACCGTCAGTGCGAAAGCTGATATGGTCATTTTCTTCTTATTAGAGCTTGAAGTGCTCTTAGTAGTTGTGTAGAGCCATGGAGGGCTCAATACATCAATCTCACATATTTGATAAAGTGCGCGAAGGTACTTTTGTGAATTATAAGTGTAAGTAGGTGCTTAAATGTTGCTTTGTTACGGCTATTCTGATGAAGAGAGCTTGTTCTGTGTGTTAAACCTCGACACCAGCAGTTGGTTAATGATGGAAATTCTGCTATTATTATATTAATCTTTATGTGTAAACTGTGTTGTGTGTGTTCCAATAAATGTTTCGTTATCTAAATCGCATCTCATCATTGCCCCACCTCTAGACGCCCAGCTAAGATCCTGCAAGTGGCGACTCTGCCGCTATATTATAGCAACACCAACAAGTTATAAAAGGTAACTTTTATATATTTATCATTCTGTTACGTAATAAATGATAATGAGTAATGCATAAAATGAAGCATGAAGAGTTTAGTACAATTTTGAATCATAGAAATTAACAAAGAAATATTTTTAAGAACAACAGTTTTGGTTTCATTTTGTATGTTTAAGATGAAATAAAAATATCACTTGAGAAGAATGAATAGAAGTAATAATAATTATGATTAAAAAATATGATTCTGAATAATCTTTTATAATTTTGCTTATTATTGTTTGCAATATTATTATAACAATATTATTTTAAAACAAAAGTGATAACAATTATTAAATAAAGAACAATAATGGTGATATTATGTGTGTATAATAATAACTGAGAAATATATAAGTTGTTCTAAATATTCTGTTCAATCATATAAATTGTTCTGAATGTGCTTATTTAAAAATCATAATTTTGATTTGAGAACAAAAAACATAGAATCACTTTTAAGAAAATTGTTCTCATATTGTTTTGTTTCTATTTAAGTATGATATTAATTTGGTAGAAATATTGAAATATTTTCTGGTATAAGTAATTATTTGGAGTTATAATGGCCCAAAACGTGTTACAAGGTATCAGAAAGGCAGATTTAAAAACAATTGATGAAGAATTAGGCCTAACTGTTCCGGCAGAAGCTAAGGTATTTGAAATCAAAACTTTAATTGAGAGTTCTGGCATTTATAAAAATGATTTGGAATTTGTTAGAGGCGTTATTAAAATGTTAGTAGAAGAGTAAAAGTTGAAATCTATAGAAGAACAAACCAAAACTGAGATAGAAAGAATTAAATTATCCCAGTTAGAAAAGGAAATAGAGCTTCAGAATTTAAAATTACAAGCTGCAGCAAATAATTCATTCTAGTAATAATGCAGAGCAACCAAATTCGGAAACTACCTCACAGTGCTTAGAGAATTTAATTAGAAGCATAAGAACTTTAACCATTTCAGTACCTGAAAAACCGGAAGCTTTGCACTTATTTTTTCGATCCCTTGAAAAAGCATTCATTTCTAAAAATGTACCGTCTAAATTTAAATCGGAAATATTGATTAATTTATTGGGAGATAAATGTAATCAGGTTCTTGCGTACTTAACCACCGAAGAAATTAACGATTATGAAAAAGTTAAGGAATTAATTTTAAGACAATTTCAACCAACGCCGCGTGAATGTTTAAATAATTTTAAAAATGCGCTGCGGAATCCGTCAGAATCCCATGTCCAGTTTGCTTCCCATCTAAGCGCTTCTTTTGATTACTATTGTAGATTGTGAGGAGTTAACGATGTTAAGCAATTGTGTGATCTTATTGTTTCTGATAAGTTATATGAAACGTTGGATTCTAGAACTAAGGAACATATCAGTGTTCGAGAAGGTCAAAATTGGTTTAAACCTAACGAATTAGGTCGAGAGTGTGATTTATTCTACTCTTCTAGAGGGAAATCGTTAATTGAAACTAATATTACGCGAAACGAAAGTTCAGAGAATAAGCGGTTTGTGAACAAAACTCCTTTTAGAAAGGCACAGACACAGTATAATAATAAAGATCCCATAATACGAAATTCGATGCTTAATCAAACTCACGAAAAGCATGAAAGAATGTGTTACATTTGTGGTGCAAAAGGGAAAACATTTCATTTCACTAGAGTCTGTCCTCAACGTGCTGCTGGAAAAAAGAATTCCGTGAAAATCTTCCAACAAATTCAGTAGTTCAATCCGAAACAAGTCCGATTAACCTAATTGTTAATGAGCTTGAATATGTTCATATTTTAGTGGATAATATTCCTCTTAGAGGGTTAAAAGATACAGGTTCTTCAATTTTAGTTGTAAATAAAAACATCATTCCACAGACTAAAAATTTTATTTCTTCAACCACACTTGTTAGCTGCTTTAATGAAAAGAAAGATGCAAATCTGGCTGAATTTAAAATATCTTTGCCTGATCATGATTCAGTAAATATAATCGGAGCTTTATGCAACAATTTGTCATGTGACGTAATTCTGCCTGGTAATATCTTTCATATTCTGAAACAACAAAATAAAAAGGAGACAGATGTTTCGAATTCCACCGACATAGGGGGGGGTTGTTTTCTAATTTCGGGGGAAAGCGATCTCGATGAAGCAGATGACTGTTCTTTTTCTTTATTCGATCGAAGGGAAAATGAGACAGATTCTTTTTCAAATATGTGCAACTTTTCAGAAGAAACAAAATTCGATGTGAGTCACATTTTAGATAAGTCGTTAAAAGAGAGATTAAGCGAGTTAATAAAAAATTATAAACCAGTTAAAACAAAAAGTACTGATTTAAAAATGTCCATTATTTTATCTGATGATACACCAGTATGTTTACGTTCTCGCAGATTGTCATTTGTAGAGAAATCAGAAGTAGATAAGCAAATTGACCAGTGGTTACAAGATAATTAGAGAAAGTACGTCAAATTACGCTTCGCCAATAGTGTTGTGTAGGAAAAAAGATGGAAGAATAAGGTTATGCTGTGATTACCGTATTTTAAATAAGAAAATTATTAAAGATAAATACCCGTTGCCAAATATTGAGGATTTATTTGATAAATTAGGGGAGGGTAAAGTCTTTTCGACACTAGATTTAAAGAATGCGTTTTTACAAGTTGATGTAGAGGAAAAAAGTAGGAAATATACAGCTTTTGTGACCGATAATGCCCAGTACGAGTTTCTAAAAGTTCCCTATGGGTTATATAATAGACCCTTTGTATTTCAAAGATATGTAAATTATGTGTTTAAAGACCTATTAAAAGATGGTACTGTAATTATTTATTTAGATGATATAATTATTCCATCTAAAGAGGAGAATGAAGGGTTAGATAAATTAAAACGTGTGTTAGAAACGGCATCAAAATTTGGTCTAGAGTTAAATTTAAAGAAATGTCAGTTTTTGAAACGAAAGATCGATTTCTTAGGTCACATAATTGAGAATGGCACGATTAAACCCTCGGTAGAAAAAAACTCTTGCAGTCCAAAATTTCCCAGAATCCCGTAATGCTAGGGAAGTGTAGAGTTTCTTAGGTTTAACAGATTACATTAGAAAATTTATTCGTTCATAGGCCAACATAGCAAGACCCCTCAGTGACTTATTACGTGCTTCCACTCCATTTAAATTCGAGCAAGAACAGAAATTGGCTTTTCAAAATCTGAAAGACATTTTATCTAATACACCGCTGTTGCACCTTTTTAAACAAGGCTATAAATTAGAAGTTCATACAGATGCATCTAAATTAGGATTCGATGCTATCTTATTACAACAAGACGACGACGGACAATACTATCCTATTCATTATATGAGTAAAAAGACCTCGGTACAAGAAGAAAAATACTGCAGTTATGAGTTAGAAATGTTAGCGGTAGTCGAGGCCCTTAAAAGATTTAGGAACTATTTATTAGGTTGTAAATTTAAAATTTAGACTGACTGTCAAGCGTTCACTAAAACTTCAGATAAACGTGAATTGACACCTAAGGTAGCCAGGTGGTCTTTTCTGCTACAGGAATTCGATTATGAAGTAGAACATCGCCCTGGTAAACGAATGCAGCACGTAGACGCTCTTAGCCGACACCCTGTACTGGCTGTAACTACTGATACTCTCACTCATCGTATTGCTACTGCTCAAGAAAATGACGAGTTTATCAAAACCATGAAATCTCTTTTACAACAGAACCAAAATGACGAATATGTTTAAAAAAATAATATTTTATATAAAGTGTTAAATGATAGGGATGTACTAATTGTCCCACAGACCATGCAAATTGAGGTCATAAAGAAATGTCATGCCCTAGGACATTTTTCGGTTAATAAAACTGAAGAGTTAGTGAAAAGAGACTACTATTTTTCTAATATGAAAATAATGGATAGATAATGTTGTAAAAAGTTGTGTAGAATGTATACTCATAAACAAGAAACAGGGAAAATGAGAAGGTTTTTTTAACCCTATCCCGAAAGAAGATATACCATTGTCTACTTATCACATCGATTTTGTGGGTCCATTACCGACCACTAATAAAAACTATAATCACATTTTTACAGTTATAGATGAATTTACTAAATTTTCGTGGATATATCCCGTGAAATCAACTTCTTCAGCAGACGCCTTGCAAAAATTAAAACAACAAGCTGCTATTTTTGGTAACCCCGCAAGAATAATATATGATCGTGGACCTGCGTTCACATCGAAGGACTTTACAGATTACTGTGAATCAGAGGGAATCGAACATACCACCATCACAACGGGAATCCCAAGAAGAAACGGTCAAATAGAGAGACTTCATCGAACAATCATACCTGTATTATCCAAAATATCTATAGATGATCCGAACAAGTGGTACAAGTTTGTTGAGGCTGTCCAGACAACAATTAATTCCACCGTATCAAGAAGTACCAAAAGAACTCCTTTTCAATTACTCACTGGTGTAACAATAAGAAGGAAGGAAGATAACAGAGTACTAGAACTCCTCAAAAAAAGGATAAATTTCATGCTCGATAACCTTAGCACCATTCGTGAAGAAGCAAGAAAAAACATCCTTAAGATTCAAGAAGAAAATCGCAGATGTTACAACAAGAAGAGAAAGAAAGTCCATGTGTATAAAATTAATGATCTAGTTGCCATCCAGCGAACTCAGTGTGGAACTGGCATGAAACTTAGATTAAAATTCTTAGGTCCCTATAAAGTTGTACGTGTGAAGGCCAAAGACAGATATGAATTCGAGAAGATAGGTGATCCCGAAGGTCCTATTCACACTAGTACCTCAGCAGACAATATGAAATTATGGTCCATGAATTGACCCAAAATCCAATGATAGAGACTCATGATCTTTATGGAAAAAGTTAACTGTGAATATTAATGTACAGAATTTTTTTTTTTTTTTATGTTTGTTTCTCTTTTTCGTTTTTTTTTTCTTTTAATTGTATTTTGCAGATATCCTCTAGTATCCTAGGCTGATTCGACGGTGAGGACACCTTACGTCAGGATGACAGAGCTCTGTGGGAAGTTATGTGGAAAGCTTTGTGGGACGCATTCCTTGTACAGTCAACAGATGGCGCTGCCTCTGATGCTCATCTTTCGACGAGAGGACGAGCGGAAGTCAGTTGGGATCTGTCTGCCATGGAAAGCTGTTGAGACCGTCAGCGCGAAGGCTGATATGGTCATTTTCTTCTAATTAGAGCTTGAAGTGCTCTTAGTAGTTGTGTAGAGCCATGGAGGGCTCAATACATCAATCTCACAAAAGTGCGCGAAGGTACTTTTGTGAATTATAAGTGTGAGTAGGTGCTTAAATGCTGCTTTGTTACGGTTATTCTGATGAAGAGAGCTTGTTCTGTGTGTTAAGCCTCGACACCAGCAGTTGGTTAATGATGGAAATTCTGCTATTATTATATTAATCTTTAAGTGTAAACTGTGTTGTGTGTGTTCCAATAAATGTTTCGTTATCTAAATCGCATCTCATCATTGCCCCACCTCTAGACGCCCAGCTAAGATCGTACATATATATATTCATTTTCTTTGGATTAGTGCAGTCTATAGATGTTAAAGTCTACTTACCTGCAATTTCCCCCATAGACGTAATGTATTTGAATTGTCTTGGGTGTCCCTGTACACGAACCATTTGCTTCATCTCAACGAAAAGCTTAGTGTAGCATCCCTGTATCATAAACATTTAGAATACCAAGTTTGGACTTTCTGCTACTGCACGCACTTGCCAGTGAATTAGAAACCTGTAAGAGTTTCTAAATGATAGCTGGCGGCGATGGTATGCAAAACTTGTTACAAACCTCTGGGGAATATTGTTGCTTGTATGGAAATAGTTATCTGGTGTTAGTTGAGGATAATCAAAAAGCCATGCAACACCTGAATATATTGATAGATTAAGTGCATCACTCAATGTTACATTTTTACTCCGAAGCTAACGGATACTTTATGATCGATAATGCAACCATACATCGTGGAAGAATAGTTCGAGATTGGTTCAGTGAACATCAATCTGACTTCTAACAGTTTCTCTAGATGCCGCAAAGCCCGAAGTTTAATCCAATAGAAAATGTTTGAGACATGTTGGAAAAGAGTATCCTTCAGCAATCTCCTCTTCCATACAATTTACAGATCTTAAAGTCTATGTAGTCAATGTATGGTAAACTCTGGACATAAATGCCCCCAGAAGCTTGTAGAGTCGCTGCTCACACGAATACTGACGGTTATTCCTGCAAAAAAAGGTCCAACGTGCAAAAGAATGTCCGATAAAATATTAACTTAAATGTTTCTAATTCACTGGCCAGTGTGCGTATTTGTTTATGAGATATGTTTTTGAGACACATACACACAGACCAATTGCTAAAAACATGATTTTCGGATTTAGGGGACCTCAAAACGTGTAAATATAACAAAAACATGTTCAAAAATTTGACCCTAAAACAATACTTTCTCTACCTTATGGGTAAGAGAAAGTAAAAAATAATCAATCTGTACGTGTAAATTAATAGAAATATTTAGATTGATAATAAAGACTAAAACGTTTTCCATGTTTGTTTTGCTGATTGAAAGTTTTTGACGTACACTATCTAATCATCTTGAATAAATAGACTAATTGAAGAGGTTTTTTTTTTTCGGTCATTTTTAGATCATGCATCTGTAATGTGGCTCTACTGAAGTATCACTGCGCAAATTCTGACTCAACGAGGTCAAGGTTAAACAGAGATGATAACCCTACTTATTGAGAAAAAATAGTGATATGGGAATACCGAATAACTAGATATTTACCAAACCTCAACCTGTCGGTCAATTTAGCACCCTTCCAAGCCTTTGGAATCGTCATCAAAGCTAGGCTTGAGCATATCTGTTTTAAACGATCAAGTTGAATAATTTCACAAATTTGACTACAATTTTATTAACCTTAAATGATGCCATCATTAAAATTTATTTACTTAACATTACAATAAAAATTATTTACATAAATAGAGCTTTACTTAAAATTAATTTTCAGACTAATTCAAATGTGTGACTTCAGTCTCATAGAAATATTAAGAAATGGGCCTATTGTGGTAATGTTTAAATAAAATTGTACATTTCAAGAATCTAATGTAAGTAAAGGTAAATCTTTATTGAAAAATACGATAATCTTCACTCATTTTTATATATATTTAATTTTCTTCCTTTTTCTTGAATTTATAATCCATGATCACATCTTAAATGAAATTGACTTTCAAATTAGTAAGGTATTATATGCCTTTGGAGAAACACCATATTGATTTTTCTCTATTTTTAAACAGAGAGAAGGGATATGTTAACAGCACAAATTACAGAATATTACTACATCAAAATCTTTGAAACAACTATTTTTATTAAAAAAATAATTTAAAATCTAAATTGGAATATTGAAAAAATTCAATTAAACAGCTCTAAATTGTTTTTTAGAATAAGCATAAACAGACATATCGTATCTAAATTGTATTTTATAACAAACACTCTTTTGCAGATAGGGGCTCTTCAGAACAAATTAACCGTTGATTGCAGAAAGGGGAGGTGTCCAATTTTTAGCGAATATGAATTAAGGGCACCAGCTTATTTCTAACATATAAAATATTTCCTGTAATAAGGATGGTTGGATGGTTGGGTTTTACGTCGCACTAGTGCTGCGCAGATGGGCAATTGGCGACGGTCTGGGACACACCCCTAGAGGTGGTTCGGAAACATGCCATCGAAATTTTGATCCTCCACGGAAGGATGACTCTCCCGCTTCGGTGGCCCCCAGAGGTATAATTTTTGATGGGAACATGGAGGACATTGCGGCCACGACAGATTTTTACGTGCACCAGCCACCATTAGTGTACACGACGATCTTTGGCCCGCTCGAGTACACAACCCGTAATCTTCCAATTACGAGGCCGGCGCTCTACGACTGAGCTACCGCGGCCCTCCTGTAATAAGCAAACTCATCCTCCAGCTCTGTACGGGAGAAAAAAATTATCTGAAAAATAGTTTTGGGTAGAAAAGAGTCATGTCTGACTCGTTTCTGTTCTCAATGAAATGAAAATGACGGTCATTCGAGTTTTTCTTACGTCATTTTCTCTGGCTGATGTAATTGTCTTCTATCCAAAGGAGACGCTCCAGAAGTTCAACAACAGATGACTAAAGTAAGCCCAAAGTTAAATTGATAATATGTCATATATATTCTTGTTCAGCAACAAAGCCTACAAATATGCAGAATAGCTCTTTTGAATGTGTGTACATAACATTTGCAGGAATCGAGGTGAGCGGATTGCAAACTTACTTACGAAAGGTATCTCTAAATTATTTGAGAAATATGACCCATAGAATGCTATCACTCTCAAGCGTGTGGTTTGATCTATGAGCATATTCAGTCCTTCCCTTTAAAATATCGCAATATTCTTCAAAGTTCACGAAGTACATAGTGTCAAACCTCACAGCCAAAACAATCCATTATTTGTTTTGGAAAATATGTCCACATCTTCAAGGGCAAATGAAGTAACTTCTACTTCCGTAAAAATTTTTCATTGGGCTTCAAAATACTTCCCCAAGATACGTGTTCTACGTGTGAGGAGCTTAATAATAAAATTAAGCGTCCCTCATTAAATGAAACTGCAAAATGAGTTGCCGTGATCGAATTAATTGTACACAAAAGAAGAAGCCAGAAGCTTTACAACTCTCTTAAGGGGTTACATCCAGTTGTAATTTTCAAAAAATCGATTTTGTTTTTTTTACATATTTTGAATGTACATATATTTGATAATATTGTCTGAAAATTTCATATCGATCCGGTAATTAGTTTCGGAGAAATTTGCATATTTGTAAAGACGTCTCCGAGCGTTTTAAAGTAGGCGGAGCGTAAACCAGAGTAGCAGCTGTTTTTCATTATCCCTATGCCCTTGTCCATGCTTTTCATAATGTTTTGCTTCTTAGAATAAGAATATAAAAGGTTTTTCTTATATCTGAGAGCTATATTTAGAAATTTTAGGTATACAGTAAGTAAATATCGCCAGTGGCTCTAAGATCGTTGAAATTGCTGCTTATCTTGCTGCCGGCATGTTCAATGAAGGAAAAACATCTCTTCTATACTTCATGAACGCAATGGGACTATCGCTTGGGCCTAATGCCCATGCCTATGTAGAAAAAGAGGAGGCAGAGCGCATCTTGATCTCTGACGCACGAGCGCAAGGGAGCACGCGCGAGGGGAGAATGTCACGTAGACAACAACAGTTGGCTGTACTAGAAGCAAATGATGAAGCAGAGGGTTCCTCTTATGGTCCTGGAATAGATGATTCGATGTAAGTAGGAAAAAAAATTTTTAACTTAGTTTAAATGGTTCCCAAAACTTTAAACGCGTTTATCTCGAAACGGTGTTTTAAAAGTCGGTGAGCAAAATTTCTCCGAAACGGCTGGACCGATTGGCTTGAAATTTTGACACGATTTTCTTAGATATTTTTGTCAGGTAATGATCGTAGGAATAAGGTTTCTGATAATAATTTCGATTTTTTCAGCCACTTTCAAGTGTAAATTTTCATGAAAAAAACGATTTTTTTTTGGGGGGAAGCCGCCATTTTGTCAAAAATCAAAATTTTGACTATTCCTACAATCATTACCTGTATTCATCTATCCTAAAAATAAATCTTTTGGTTTTTTTCATTTCAGATAATTTGGATCGGAGATATCTTGCTCACCGCCAGACACCTTTTTGTGGAAGTCCTCTAGGAGATCTACTACAGGAACAGCGGAACCCAATATTTTTGTAAACTCATCACGGATTCTTAACATACATTAAATTTGCTATATGTATATGTATTGTATATATTTCTTTAATAAAAGGCCTCTTCACAAAAAATTCACAAAAAAACACGTTTTTTCGTGCATACAACTGGATGTAACCCCTTAAAGAAGCTGTTGCTTCTTCCCAAACTGAGAGCAGCAAAGTTTTAAGACTGTGTTTTGAGTTCATGACATTTTTTTATTTGCTTAAAATACTGGTTAAGGATTTTTATTACTACCAACGGCTTTGTGTCAACAACTTCAATAATTGCAATTCACGTGACAATACCATATTATGTTTATTATGAGGGAGTTGCCAGAAAATATCCTGAGGATGTAATACCTTTTGCACGACCTTAAAGATTTTCCCCAACCAAAGTTGAGGAGATATATATATTTTGTGACAACTGAAGGGGGCCTAACAAACCCATGCATTCATTTGGACCATAATGGCATTGGTACAACTCAAGATTTTAAAGAAAAATCAAAGTTTTTTTTTTCCAATGAGAGGTCACTCCTACCTACCTTATAACCGAAAATTTAGATAATGAAGAGGAAATTAAAAAATATTGATGTATACTCCTGACGAGTACATTAATACAGTAGCAAATGATTCAAACGTAGCTGGCAAATTCAGAGTGATCATAGTCAATTCCTCAATGGTTCTTGACTATCAGCACTAAATTCCTACTTACTCCATCAATAGTATCACATCACTTTAATCGAGGAACTTGCCCATCAAAGACAAGGAACTTTTTTTGATTTCTTTGTATAATTGTTTTAACCCTTTCAGTCGCAGTGTTCCCGCTGATGGAACACCTAATTTTAATTCTCAAGTGCAAAAACTCATCCCGGAAATTTTTTAGCAAAAATTTTCATTTATAACATAGCAGAAAAGGCCCTTTTTTTAACGTGAAAATTTAAAATTTCTTGTATTTTAATTATGTTCGAAAATTCCGGTGGCAGTTTAATTTAAATGATCCGAATTACCTTGCGCCGCAAAGGGTTAAAATACTCCGGAATAAATTGAAATGTTGGGATCTATGCAACTTTTACGAGTTTTTGTTGTCGTTAATATTTACTTATAAAGTGATTTAATTATTAAATTAAATATTATTTGAATTCAATAAGGCTTACTTACAAATGTTTCAAATCGAAAATTTCTCGAAAAGGAACAATGCTAATTTTTTATTTTTTAAATATTTATGATCAGCTATGTGTCTAAAAGCCATTTTTTTTAAATTAGTTTAGTAATTTTTAAAATAAATTAAGTAGTGAACGTTAAAGGGTTAAACGTTCTTCCAAAAATCCCGGTACTATTGCAACGTCTGAGTTTATCGGTGGTTTCATCCTCAATCACTTTTGTTTGAGAAAGCATAATGATTCTCGTCTTCTGAAAATGTCGTCTACGAAATTATAACTGCTGAAATATCCTATAAACATCAATAAAATGAAAGACATTAAAATTCTAAAGCAGTTCATTCCGAAAGAGAAAGTGCGTGCGTTTTGGATAGAACTTTATGAATGGCCAACTCATTAAGAATTTTACCAACCACTGTAATTAAGTGTAAATTAGTGTTTTTAATGTTTATTCTACTTATACCATGTTGTATAAAGTAGTACAGTACATAGATTTTCAATGAAGAGATTGGGAGTAAAGCAATGATTTTTGAGGATTATTGGAACACATGAAGAAAAAATCTGATGTGGGCACCACATGACTTCCTTATACACTTTTAGAAATATACATAATGTTAAAAAACATTGACATTGGACCCGAAACAGTTGGCTAAAAATATTTAAAAAAAAATGAATTATCACCGTGTTCTGAGCTTTTCTGAAAGTTAGCTAAAAACCGATTGCAAGATTTGTACTGGTAACGCTGACGAAGGCAGCAGGGACCCGAAAAAATTGGCTAAAAGTATTAAAAAAAGGAATTTTACCACGTTCTGAACTATTCTGAAAGTTTCAAATGTCTACCTTGTCGGGAAGTTAGTTAAATAATTTTTTTGTTGGACCATATAAACGCTGCCGAAGGCAGCAGGGACCTGAAACAGTTGGCTAAAAGTATTAAAAAGATGCATATTCTCCGTGTTCTGAACTATTCTGAATGTTTCAAATGTCTAGCTAGTCGGGAAGTTAGTTAAATAAATTTTCTGTTGAACCACGTAAATGCTGCCGAAGGCAGCAGTGACCCGAAACAATTGGCCAAAAATATTTTAAAAATGCATTGTCACCGTATTTTGAGCTTTTCCGGAAGTTTTAAATGTCTAGCTAGTCGGGAAGTTAGTTACAAATCGATTCCAAGATTTGAACTGGTAACGCTGCCGAAGGCAGCAGGGACCCTATGCAGTAGGCTAAAAGTATTTAAAAAATGCATTTTCACCGAGTTCTGATCTAATCTGAAAGTTTCAAATGTCTAGCTTGTCGGGAAGTTAGTTAAATAAATTTTCTGTTGAATCGCATAAACGCTGCTGAAGGCAGCAGGTATCGGAAACAGTTGGCTAAAAATATTTAAAAAATGCATTGTCAACGTGTTCTGAGCTTTTCTGAAAGTTTCAAATGTCTAGCTAATCGGAAAGTCAGTTAAATTGCAAGATTTGTCTAAACCGTTTTTGAGTTATTACCGTTTTTTGATACATTATGGCCAAATTTTTGTCATTATGAACCTAATTTTCCTAAATATCTCCAAAACGGAAAATCATAGAAAATCCAAAAAGGGAGGTGCACAGCTAGATGTTATAACAAACCTATGTACCAAATCGCAACTTTCTACGTCCAACCGTTTTTGAGTTATGCGACATACCCACACACACACACATACAGACGTCACGAAAAATCGTGTAAAATCCCTTATATCTCTAAAACGAGAGCTCGTATTAAGATGACACTTGCAGGTGTGCAACTAGACATCATGAAAGTCACACGTATAAATTAGCAACATTCAGCGATCATTCGTTTTCGAGCAATGTGAAATACAAAATCCATTTCGCAAATCGGGATTACTATACTTCCTTATACTTCGTATAAAGAAGTAAAAAAGGATGTTTAGTTCAAAAAGAAGACATGTCCACAATGTAAAAAGGATTGCCATGGACGTATATATTGTTGAATTTTGATTAAAATATGGTGTTTGTGATAGGGATAGAAATAAAATTGCTGTGTTAATTTTTTCATAATTTTAAATTCACGCAAAATTTGTAAAAACAGTTTTTCGTGTCTTCTGTAAAATTAGGTTTTTGTGACATATCTCGTTTCTGCAATCAGTGATTCAAATAAGTGACTGAAGTGATATAATTTTTTTTTCTAATTAAATTTACAAAAATAAATAAATAAATAAATAAAAAGGCAGTTTTTTTTTTTTTTTTTTTTTTTTTTTTGGTTTTATCTGGGAAATGCAGTTTTTAGCGTATGATGATTCAGTTTTCGTATCTCTAGCACGAATATTTCGCAACTAAAAATTAAAATAATAATAATAATAATAAAGGGAAACGGCTATAGACCATGATGACATTAACAACATTTATTAAATAACAAAAGGGACGATACATAACCACTAAACATACATATATTTTACGAGCGGAGATACCGTCTGCATCTCACAATAGCTCGACGTCGACTAACTAAGAAACAGGTGCGCGCGCATACAGTGACAAAGTAATCTCGTCATAACTACGTAGCAGTGACGTCACACAGCGGAGATGATAGCCGAGAAATACAATTTCCCATAATAATAATAAATACGCCTAGAATTGAGTCAATGAGGAGAAAAATCCAAATTTGAACTCGTGACGTTAGATTAACTTCTCTAAATGCAGAATTAAACGCGCGTGTGATGAAATTTCTAAAAACCCTTGTGGTCTGCAATGTTGTCAACTCAAATTTTGTCGTATCCGTACAGACAGTAGGGTACATGTGATTTTTGAGGATTATTGGAACACATGAAGAAAAAATCTGATGTGGGCACCACATGACTTCCTTATACACTTTTAGAAATATACATAATGTTAAAAAACATTGACATTGGACCCGAAACAGTTGGCTAAAAATATTTAAAAAAAAATGAATTATCACCGTGTTCTGAGCTTTTCTGAAAGTTAGCTAAAAACCGATTGCAAGATTTGTACTGGTAACGCTGACGAAGGCAGCAGGGACCCGAAAAAATTGGCTAAAAGTATTAAAAAAAGGAATTTTACCACGTTCTGAACTATTCTGAAAGTTTCAAATGTCTACCTTGTCGGGAAGTTAGTTAAATAATTTTTTTGTTGGACCATATAAACGCTGCCGAAGGCAGCAGGGACCTGAAACAGTTGGCTAAAAGTATTAAAAAGATGCATATTCTCCGTGTTCTGAACTATTCTGAATGTTTCAAATGTCTAGCTAGTCGGGAAGTTAGTTAAATAAATTTTCTGTTGAACCACGTAAATGCTGCCGAAGGCAGCAGTGACCCGAAACAATTGGCCAAAAATATTTTAAAAATGCATTGTCACCGTATTTTGAGCTTTTCCGGAAGTTTTAAATGTCTAGCTAGTCGGGAAGTTAGTTACAAATCGATTCCAAGATTTGAACTGGTAACGCTGCCGAAGGCAGCAGGGACCCTATGCAGTAGGCTAAAAGTATTTAAAAAATGCATTTTCACCGAGTTCTGATCTAATCTGAAAGTTTCAAATGTCTAGCTTGTCGGGAAGTTAGTTAAATAAATTTTCTGTTGAATCGCATAAACGCTGCTGAAGGCAGCAGGTATCGGAAACAGTTGGCTAAAAATATTTTAAAAATGCATTGTCAACGTGTTCTGAGCTTTTCTGAAAGTTTCAAATGTCTAGCTAATCGGAAAGTCAGTTAAATTGCAAGATTTGTCTAAACCGTTTTTGAGTTATTACCGTTTTTTGATACATTATGGCCAAATTTTTGTCATTATGAACCTAATTTTCCTAAATATCTCCAAAACGGAAAATCATAGAAAATCCAAAAAGGGAGGTGCACAGCTAGATGTTATAACAAACCTATGTACCAAATCGCAACTTTCTACGTCCAACCGTTTTTGAGTTATGCGACATACCCACACACACACACATACAGACGTCACGAAAAATCGTGTAAAATCCCTTATATCTCTAAAACGAGAGCTCGTATTAAGATGACACTTGCAGGTGTGCAACTAGACATCATGAAAGTCACACGTATAAATTAGCAACATTCAGCGATCATTCGTTTTCGAGCAATGTGAAATACAAAATCCATTTCGCAAATCGGGATTACTATACTTCCTTATACTTCGTATAAAGAAGTAAAAAAGGATGTTTAGTTCAAAAAGAAGACATGTCCACAATGTAAAAAGGATTGCCATGGACGTATATATTGTTGAATTTTGATTAAAATATGGTGTTTGTGATAGGGATAGAAATAAAATTGCTGTGTTAATTTTTTCATAATTTTAAATTCACGCAAAATTTGTAAAAACAGTTTTTCGTGTCTTCTGTAAAATTAGGTTTTTGTGACATATCTCGTTTCTGCAATCAGTGATTCAAATAAGTGACTGAAGTGATATAATTTTTTTTTCTAATTAAATTTACAAAAATAAATAAATAAATAAATAAAAAGGCAGTTTTTTTTTTTTTTTTTTTTTTTTGGTTTTATCTGGGAAATGCAGTTTTTAGCGTATGATGATTCAGTTTTCGTATCTCTAGCACGAATATTTCGCAACTAAAAATTAAAATAATAATAATAATAATAAAGGGAAACGGCTATAGACCATGATGACATTAACAACATTTATTAAATAACAAAAGGGACGATACATAACCACTAAACATACATATATTTTACGAGCGGAGATACCGTCTGCATCTCACAATAGCTCGACGTCGACTAACTAAGAAACAGGTGCGCGCGCATACAGTGACAAAGTAATCTCGTCATAACTACGTAGCAGTGACGTCACACAGCGGAGATGATAGCCGAGAAATACAATTTCCCATAATAATAATAAATACGCCTAGAATTGAGTCAATGAGGAGAAAAATCCAAATTTGAACTCGTGACGTTAGATTAACTTCTCTAAATGCAGAATTAAACGCGCGTGTGATGAAATTTCTAAAAACCCTTGTGGTCTGCAATGTTGTCAACTCAAATTTTGTCGTATCCGTACAGACAGTAGGGTACATGTGCAACACACGTGTACATGTGTAAACAGTTTGCAGCACTTCTTTTATTAACATAGGTAACTTACACAATTCTTGTTAGTTTAACTACAAAATTAAATTCATACTTTATAATAAGCTATTTCGTACACTATAACACAATTACATTTTCTTGTATACTTTTTCTTTTAAATTTCTACGTCTCTAGATCATAAATAATTCTTTATAATATTAGAAGAAAATTCCAAGTTCTTGTTATCGTATTGATGAGGAACTCATGTGTGTCATCTAATAACTTACTTTTCACTTAGGAGAACACAGATGGGATATATTTCTGTTATATTGGAAGCTTCTGAAATGGAATTTACTCTGCAAAACTTTGATTCATATATAAGATAATGCTACGTTATGGATTCTAAAAGTAACTAATATCTTACTCACACATAAGATATGATATTAAATTTAAGTCATTAATAAATTCTAGAATAAGTTTTAAAAAATATATTATTTTTGTATACATATTTAGGATTATACACATATTACATATATAGAGAGAAAAATAAAATGTCCTTTAATCTATTAACAAACTTGTGTACAGTGATTCTTTTGTTAAAATCCCTTTACGGAATTTTCTAAGATTAAGTAACATTAATTAAATAGATTTAAAACTTTCTAATATAACTTGGGTGTGATTTCAAGATGCAGAAAGAAAATGTAATATTTAACTTTATTACTTCCTTTATTTATGAGCGTTTAATTCACTTTTCATTTAATAACAGGTAAAATTATTTATTATTATTATTATTATACATATATGAAATAGGACGGATATGAAATATAAGAGATAAAAAGAAGTAAGAATTAAATTAATATTTTTATATTATAAATTATTATTTTCATATTTTCAGGGTATTCTGTTTATATTTCAAAGTAATATTGCAAAATAAATTAAAGGAGATTTCATATTAGGCTATAAGATTAAAAGCATAAAAAATAACGAACGGAAATTGCAATCGCGATCATTTTAAATAAATAAGTTAATCATTTTAAGTATTTTAATATCTGGAAATATCATATAAATAATATTTAATGAGCAAATAAAAAATATCTGGGCGCCGAAAAGATTCTATTTAAAAGAATAAAAGATTTATGATTCTTAATTAAGGTTTGATTATTTTATGTCAAAATAGAGCAATAAATAAATGTTTTAATGACTTGGGGAATTGGCAACTTTGGCGGGTTAAGGATCCAGACCGTCTGGGAAAAACAAAAGTACAGACAATAAGATTTGTTATTATTAAAAGGATAGCCAATTATAGAAAAGGGGATGGAATTAGAACTACGCTAAATTACACCAAAAATTACGGGTATAAAACACGAAACTCGAAAAATTAGAGAGAGTTTTTAGAGATATTTGAACTATCATCAGCTAGAAAGGTTTAAAGAATATTCATCGGCCGCCGGGCTCTGCGGCCCGAACGCCCGGTAACCCCAATGTGATTCCGTGCCGCGATCCGAGACTGCAACATTAACGTACTGCGACTGGATATAATGTCCTCACTCTCCATCGCCTTCCAAGTCCCTACTCTCTATAATTTAAATAAAGCGAAGTTTTATAAAGCAAGTCTGTTTTCTTGAAGAGCCGCGACTGTGCAACCCCAGAACCCTAACTTTAACGTTACATATAACGTTACATACTAGAGCAGGTTTCGCTGGTCCCCACTAACTTCGCCATTATCGTTCCTGCTTGCTCTGTTCTGGGTTCGTAAAAAATTCGTAACTAAAAGATGACGTTACTATGATAAAGAGGCAGAGTAAAACATTGCACAAAATCTCACAGCGATGTGTTCGTAAGAATGACTGATAAAATTCTGTATTAAAAGATGTTATTACTATGATACAGAAAGAAGACTAACCGCTTGATAAATACTTGAAGACTTGACTATATACAGGGTGATTATAATTAAAGTTGCGATTTCAAAACGCTATAATTTTAAAACATCCCACCAGAGCGATTTGATATTTTTCCAGAGCAATTGTGAGACAATGAAATTTTGTTTGGCAAAAGAAAAAAAAAATAGTTCCAAAATGTGCCGTTAATTATCCGTAACGTGTTTGATTCAGGAAGCTCCTCTTTTTCTCTTTTCACTATGATTGTTTCTGCTGTAAGCACGTATTCTTTTCTTTTTTGCTAAACAAAATTATAGTAAACCCTTAAGTCTATTGTTTCGTGCTATTCCATTGTGTTGCTAACAACATTCCTGTATTTATTGAGTCCATTTAGGCGTTTCCCCTGACAATACCCTGAGAGCGCCATCTATAGGAACATGTTAGAACTACTTTTTTCCTCCCCCAAACAAAATTTTATTGCGTTACGATTGCTCTGGTACAATAACAAATCGCTCTGATGGGTAATTTTAAAATTATAGCGTTTTGAAATCGTAACTTTAATTATAATCACCCTGTATATAGATAGATTAGCGCCTATGAAACATATTTATGCAGTTATTCTTAAATTTAATACAAGATACGCTACATGGTTCACTACAAGTTCTTATGGAATATGCATTCATGTTAAAGCCAAAAAGAATTTTAGTAAAATCGACAGGAGTATTTTTAGCAAAAGCTTAAAAACGCAAAAAAGAAACAGGAATTCCGATTCTGAAGAAAAACAGAAACCTTTTAAAGTTTTCTTCAGATGTCTAAAATGAAAATCTGTGGTATAAATATTGAAATAAGATATTTATTAAATATGCTTTTTTCGTATTCTGAAGAAAAAAGTTTTTATATAGATGAAAGGATTTTTCTTTTTAATAAAAACATAACATATATTTTCCTTTTTAAGACAAAGTTTTTTTTTTTTTTTTTTTTTTTTTGTCTAAAAATGCATATATATTGCGTTTTTATGAATCTGTGTTGAATTAAAAGGATTTATAGCTATACTGAAAATAAACCATCTGATAATAAGTAATTTCATTTGAGAAAAAAAGACAGAAATTAACTTATACATTGTATATATAAATCATGCAAAACTCAAAGCATTTTTGCAAAAGATATAACAATCTGATTCTAAATAAAACTAGTACGATGCGGCCACCACATGACCTTCTTCTATATAATTTTACGCAAAATTTATTCAATACAAATTGTTTATTAAATTACCAAATTATTTTTCATTATAAATGCAGACGATTTTTATCTGACAGAATTATATCAGTAAATGCCGAAAGAAAGTCAATTTTTTGCAATTATCAGAAGAAATGCGTTTTTTTTTTTTTTCCCCGTTAAAAGTAAAAAAAAAAAAAAAAAAAAATCCATAACTTTGTTTTAAATTATCACAGATCTATAGTTCAACCATTCGTCTTAAAGTTATTGACGAGATCTTTCGAAAGATACCCATATTGAAAATGTACTCCCTCCGGGGGTACTCCCCCCCCCGGGAAGGTAGCGATCCCCACATGCACAAAAATTTTTTCCTAATTAACTACTACTATTATCAATAATTCATATTAATTTTACAATCATAGGTTTAAAATAACTCTCATTATGTACATTTATACAAAATTTTGTCCTATACTGCCATGTTAAAAATTTAGAAAAAAATGCGATCTGTTGATAGAATGATCCCCAAATCTAATCAGCACCAGTTTATGTCAGGGTCCAACTAAATACAAAGTTTGGTTAAATTTCGTTCATTGGTTCGTGAAAAAAAGCGTCCACAAAATTCGTGATACAATCACACAGACAGACAGACATTTTCTAAAAACAATCAAATCGTGTTCAGGGCATCGCAAAACGTGTAAATCCATCGAAAACTGGAGGTCGGAAATTTTCACGAATCCAATACTTTCTCTATATATACATATAGAAGAAAGTAAAAAAATTAATATATTAAAAATATCTATAAGACTCTGCTATGATTGTTGTTTTTTTTTAATCCGTATAAGCATGAGAAAAAAATATCCGTATACGTTTTCTTTTCTTCAACAAATGTAAATTGATCATCTGTAGAAATTGTATGAAAATTTTAAAGTACTGTATAAATTTTTATTTACTTATATATATATATATATATATATATATATATACATATATATATATATATATATATATATAATACAACATAACATTGCTTTTACGTTTTGAAAATTTAAGTTATTTCTCAATTTATTTTATTTTATTTTTTTTTTTTTTAAGATATTTTTTTTTTAATGAATTTTAATCCTCGCTTTTACGTTAACGAAATTTTGAATTTTCTTCCGTTTACATTTGTATATACAGCAAATATTCTTTAACTACATTTCTTGCGACCATGGAAGCCTTTGCGCAAGTGCGGATTGAACGAGTCCAGTGTTAAAATAAGGGTGACTGAGAGAAAACAAGCGATAAGGGAACACCGAATAACTGGATGTTTGCCAAATAACTACTGTAAAAGCGCTTATTTTCGCGAGCCGAAATTTTCACGAAAGTGAAGATATCGGTGATTTCGCGAGCTGAAAATTTCGCGAATTTTGTATGAGCAGAACTGAAAATTGAAAAATCCCGAAAGTACCTAATTATAGAACCCTTTTTTCATAAGGCGTTTTAAGAAATTTCCTTTCGTCCGAAAAGTTCCGCCCCCCCCCCCTCCCCATCGCTCTAAAAACAAGTTATGCTTACAACGGTGCTTATACATCAACTTTGATCTTGGAATAATCTTGAATGGCTTTAAAGAAGCTGGTAGCTGGTATAAATATTGTCAGTGAATGAACTGCATTCTATTAGTTGTATTATTGTTTTATATTCAAGAAATAGTTGTAAGAAAGAAAGTCAAGTTGCAAGAAAAAAAGTTGTCATAAAAGAGTTTGTAACTGTGCAATAAATCATTAAATTTTGGTAAGTGAAAAATTTCTGATTTTTATTATTGTTTGAGGAGGGAAGAAAAAAAAGTACTTCGCGAGGCTTAAATTTTCGCGATTACGATGGGCTCGCGAAAATTAAAGTCTCGCGAAAATAAGTGCTTTCACAGTATCTCTCGGGCAATTTTGCATCCCTCCAAACTTTTGGACTCGGCCTCACTGCTAGACGTAGGAAACGTGGTCGCACAATATATAGGGAATACTTGTTGTGATTTAATTAAAAAAAGTAATGTAAAATAAACACATAAAGGAAACTAATACCATCAAGGCAGATTATATTCTTTATCGTCTTCTCTAGAACAAATAAATAATTCACCGAGTAAAATTGAAACCGGAGGAAGCTAAGTTGCTGATTGTGCGAATTTAAAGAGATCAGTGATCCTTAAAAAGCAGATGTTTAACTACGAATCACATACATGCTATACAAATTATTATAGTAAAGTAAACATTCACATCAGAGAAAAGCAATAAAGAATAATACTTTTTTTTCCCAGACTATAAGTATTAAACAATAAATTACGAACATTTAAATTGAAGTGCATTTTTTTACTTTCTTCTAAATTCAATAGAAGAAAGGATTCATAAAAAATTTCGACTTCCAGTTTTCGACGGATTTACACGCCGATCAACAGGTGGCACTGCTATACAGCAATTTCCGAGATTTAAGAGGAGGTTATATCTCAGGTTCTATTGAGTATAATCAAACAAGGCTTCATATGTGAAAAGGCTATTATGAGACATTATGATGATTCGATTTGAATTATTATCGGCCAACAGGTGGGCTGCTATACAGCGATTTCGGCAGTTTAAGGGAAGGCTATATCTGAGGAACAACTGCATAAAATTGCATATAAATTTATAAGTAGATGCACCTTGACCTCAATTAGTGTCTAAACTTTTGGTGTCAACCGCTCAACAGGTGGCGCTGCTATACGCGATATTTGCAATTTAACGGGAGGCTATATCTCAGGTTCTATTGTGTATAATCAAACAAAACTTGATATGTGAGAAAGCCATAATGATACATTATGTTGAATCAATCTGGATGCTAAACGGATAATTGGTGGAGCTGTTATACTGCAATATCGTTCGATAATGAGAAGGTTATATCTCAACTTCTATGACATATAACTGTACGAAAAATTATATATGAGATAACCATTATAAAAACGTACTTTTTAAGATGCTATTTAAAGGCAATAAAACTGTCTTACTATGGATATTTAGTGTTAGTTGTCTCTAAGATGAAAATCGTTTGCATTCATCCTGTTAGATAATTTTAAAAAATAATAATTTTAATAAATTATTTGCACTCAGTAAAATATAGGAAAATATAGAAGAAAGTCTTGTGGTGGCCACAACATAATAGTTTACTCTTGAAGTTCACAAGGTTAAAAATTATTATTGATCTATTTTTCAGATTTTTTAATTTTTAAACTAAACAATCAGTAATTACATTTCAAATTCTTTTTAAAATAATTTACCAACTGTATGACAGTGAAAATTTAATTCATTTTATAATTTAAGAAAGTTTTGAATGATTTTTAGATGAATAAGTAATTTTCATTTAGTTTTCGGGGCCCACCAGCGGCCGAGCGGTTCTGCGCTCAAAGCTGGTAGATGGGAGGTGCTGGGTTCGATCCCAGGTCGCGCTCATCGACCTAGCCGTTCGGAGTTTTCCGTGGTTTCCTCCGAAACTTGCGTAAATACGGGCTAGGACCCCTTAGAAAGACCCCCACGGAGGGCATTCCCCCTCTAGGCCTAGGACACAGCAGGAGTCAATCGGCCTTAAATCCTACAACCAACCAACCATTTAGTTTTCCGGTTTCGGGTCGGGTGCGGGTCGTAAAATTTTCTTTACTGTGGGTTCGGGTCGGTTTTCGGGTTGACGAAAAAAATTTTGTCGGGTTCGGTTCGGTTTTCGGGTTGATGAAAATTTTTTTGTCGGGTTCGGGTCGGGTTTCGGGTTGATATAAAATTCATCTGTCGGGTTCGGGTCGGATAAAACCGGACCCGTGCTCGACTCTAACTAAAAGTTACGGATAAACATAAATAATGGCAGCGTGATGCATTGTTTTGTGTAGAAGCATATAACAGAATATTTCTCATGATTTAGTTTGATTTGGTTCAGTTTTCTGTTGCTCTACTGTCATATTTTGCACTTTAAACCGGGAACCACGGTTTAAAGTAGATTCCGAACCCCCACAAATATGCATGGCTAACTGTGATTCCAACGATTCTAGTAAAATTATCATTTATAGTCACAAGAATTAACTTACTATTATTAAAGTGCAATTTGTTGCATTAATTTTAAAAAACAAGCAAAATAGTTATTGTTTATTCCATTTGTGTATTAGATTTGAAGTTCACTTGTAAGTTTTCGTCGAAGTAAAGACAGAAATAAAAAGGTAATATTACAACACAAATAACTATTAATAATCTTGTGCGTCACTCACACGACTTTCTCTTACCCTGAAATTTAATACCATAAATACAAGTTGCAGATTAAGAGGTAAGATAACGAGTACTGTTGTGTAAACCTGTGTTAAACAATTCAATATAGGCTTCAGAAGAGTTTTATATAATAATTAGTTCTGTGTGAGGGGGGTTACAGCCCCCTTCAACCCCCCGCTTCACTAATGCACCTACATTTATATACAATTTAATTCGGTTATTAAAAATGATTCTGTTTTTAAAAATAATTTATTAAAATTATTTTTTTTTAAATTATCTTTTATGATAATGCAGACGATTTCCATCTTAGAGAAGTATTATAACACTAAATAAATAAAAAATAAATAAATAAATAAAATTTGAATTTATTCTCAATATTACATTATATATATATATTGTTAAAAATGAAAAAAATTGATAACTTTATTTTAAATTATCGCAGATCGATGGTTCAGCCATTCGTTTTAAAGGTATATGCTATATACACAAAAAAAAAAAAAAAAAAAAAAAAAAAATTATCAATTGACTATCTCTATTGCAAAAAATATATATTCGTTTCATTTGATTTAGTGCAGTCTATAGATGTTAAACTCTACTTACCTGCAATTTTGCCCCATAGATGTAATGTATTTGAATACTTTTGAGTGTCCCTGTACAGGAACCATTTGCTTCATCTCAACGAAAAGCTTACTGTAGCATCCCTATATGATACATATTTAGAATACCGAGTTTGGAATTTCTGCTACAATTTGTTTTTGAGGTATGCTGATAACAGACACACAGACAGACAGACTGACAGACACACAGACCATTCGCTAAAAACATGATTTTCGTATTCAGGGACCTCAGAACATGAAAATATAACAAAGACTCACATTCGAAAATTTGACCCTAAAACAATACTTTCTCGACCCTATGGATAAGAGAAAGTAAAAATAAAATAAAATAAAAATAAAAATAGAGCCAGGGATCCGCTTAGAATCACACCAGGCACCTGAGATTTACAGACCATGCGGAAAGGCGGACTTGCCTTTATTTTCTCGGCTACCAGAATCTAAAATAATTTGTTTATTGATGAAATTTTGATAATAGAAAAAATGTTGATAAGGATAAAGGTGGGGAAATGAAGAAGGAAAGATTATTAAGAAGAAAACATGTATCCAGAGTAAGATGTAATAAGTTAAAAAAGAAAATAGGTAAAAGGAAATTGTAGATAAAGTAGATAAGGTTTTTAAAATACAGGGTGGCCATAATTAAACTGCAAGTGTTCAAGGGGTGCTGGAGAGAAAACTACTGGGAATATTCCAGTGAAATTTCGTATCTACACGTTTCAGAACATGCGCAAATCAAATACGAAAAAAAAAAAAATCGCCATTTTCACCCGATAGATGGCGCTGGACCGTATTTCAACGCTCACCGGTGGCATATACAACTTCCAAGACCGATAGACAGAGCATAATGACATTCTAAGAGGCATATAAACAATATAAAACATCACTTACAGTTCATCAAAATTCCATACAATTCGCCTCAGTAATTAAATTTTTACAGTATCATGTAATCAAAAATTAACGTAAATTAAGATCACAAATTAAACAATCCATAAATTTTTATAAACTGTAAGTGATGTTTTATATTGTTTATATGCCTCTTAGAATGTCTATCGGTTTTGGAAGTTGTATATGCCACCGGTGAGCGTTGAAATACGGTACAGCGCCACCTATCGGGTGAAAAATGGCGATTTTTTTTTGTTTCATATTTGATTTGCGCATGTTCTGAAACGTGTAGATACCAAATTTCACTGGAATATTCCCAGTAGTTTTCTCTCCAGCACCCCTTGAACACTTGCAGTTTAATTATGGCCACCCTGTACTTAATAACTGAAGCTGAGTGTGGAAAGAAAAAAAAACGTATAAAAAAATGAATAATAAAGTTTACTGGGCAGAGAATTTACAAAAAATGTACAATAAGATTGTTCCTGGCTATATCATTGAATTCCCGTACAGTCAGCAGCGGAAAAGTAAAAGATTCTACAAGTTTTTTGACGGAAGCGTTACACCATACACGCATTGGTGATGTGACATGTTAATTGATAAATAGAATAAAAAATTAATTAATTATAAAGTTTTCAAATATGCAACCGCCATAAGCATTTTCTCTCAAAAAACAGCGTAATTTTTTTAAGTTAATATTTATTAATAAAAAAATAAACTTTTTTTTAAAGAGAGAAAAAATTTAAAATGAAAATAAAAGGAATTTTCTTAGAAACTCCATATTATAAATAATAATAATAATAATAATAATAATAATAATAATAACTTTTTTATCTAGCATTCATTGATTTGCTTTTAATAAAACAGTTCTTAAAACAGATGATAATGACTGTGAGTAAATATCTTCACGTTTATTAAGTCTTGCTTTCAAAAATATTAAATAAAATTAAGTTTAACACATTGTCGTCAAATTACTTTTCTACTTTGAACAGTGAACTTTACCTTTTGGCATTTCTCTAAAACGTTATATTATTTAGCAAGAGGATTTTAAGTATTTGTGTGCGATCGGGTTTTACGTCGCATTAGTACAATCCTATGGGAAATTGGCGAAGATTTGGGACTCACCATGTGTGGTTCAGAGACATGTCATCACAATTTTTACCCTTCATCTCCCTCATTTCGGTAGCCCCCAAATTTATTTGCATATTTGTGATTAGATCAATAAAACTTAATTCTGAGCAATCGTTGCAGTATAATTTTCACTTGCATATATATATACACATTCGACACATGAAGTGATAAACATGAATGCACAAAATTATTTTTTAAAGTAAAATATCGTTTTATAGGAACGCCTAAAGGCGGGATTCGTTTAAAAAGAGAGAGAGAGAGTACAAAAAAAAGTGTCTTTACATGACCTGTAAGCAATGTCATAACAAAATGAAGTTCTTTTTTTTTATTATTAATACTACTTGAAGGTGTACGCTTTAAAATAATCTATAATATTAAAACACAAAGCATTTTTTATAAGACCAAAATCGTACGATCTTGCATGCACGAGAAAATTTTGAACCAATTCGGAACAGGAATATTTCTTTCTCTTTCTATAATATTAAAACACAAAGCACTTTCTGTAAGACCAAAATCGTACGATCTGGGCATGTGCGAGAAAATTTTGAACCAATTCGGAACGGGAATATTCATTTCTCTTTATGCAGTGCAATACGAATACCGATGATAAAGATCAAGCAGACGGCATTAATACTTCGTAGGTCTATGGCAGACGCCAAATTAAAGCTCAATCATAAAAATAATTCACACGATTAATTCATTGATTCATACTCTCCAAAGCAGTATAGTAAAATAAACCAATTCGCGAATTCTTATGGGTTACCTTCATGTGCATTTTCGCCGAAAATTTCCTTACACAGGATAATATTTCAGGATTTTATACTGTGGTGCCATCTGTTGCCATATAAAACATATATATTCCTAAAATTTTTATTTTCCATTCCTTAAAAGAAAAATAACTTTTAAAATTAACAAATTCTCAGAATTTATTTATTTTTTTTTTATTTTTATTTTTTTATTTTTTACTATTATTATTATTATAATTATTAACTTTTATCACTTGAAAACTTCGTTTAGAAAAGATGGAGATAGATATTTAAAATCATTTTTTTTTTAAATCTAATTATTATAATTTCTGATATTTCATTTCCATAATATATTATATAAAAAACAATTTAGAAAGAATAACTTTAAAATATTGAGATTTTATACGAGTAAAAATTTACATAGTATAATTTATTATCAGAAATTTACTGAGCAAATTAACTTGCTAAAATATTAGATTCATTCTTATTTATTTATTTATTTATTTATTTAACAGTATACTTTTTTGAAATATGCTAAAATGTTGTTATTCATTTGTTTTTAAGTAGCATAGTCTATTTCTAAGTGTAAATAAAATTATAATTATAGAATATAAAGAAAACACAAAGCATTATTAAAATTTATTTTAAATTAAATTATTTTGCCTTATAAATTTATGTGATTTAAAAAATATTTTTATAAATAAAAAAAAAAAAAAAAAAAAAAAAAAACTCTGATTTTTTTTTCACATCGATAGATATAATATATATATATATATGGCGCCACTGTCATATTGTAATTGAAATGGAATATTATCGTTATCGGTGCTCGATAGATTTTATTTTCATGCTTATGTACAGTCAGTATAGCAAAATTATTGAAGCGCTAGCAATAATTAGTATAATTTAAAAGTTTTGTGTTTATTACCGTTTTGTTAAATAAATATTTGTCGATTCATGATCTTTGTCTTATGCTGTTTTCAGAAAAGTATGCTGAAGATACAAATTAGCGATCAAATTAAAAAAAAAATATGTATGAAAAGTATTAATGTATGCTTTTATTCTGCATTCTTACCATAATTTATAAATTCGTCTTTTAATTATTCCTTACATTCTTTTGGTCATATTAAGAGTAAAATTAGGAATAATCTTAGGATATTATTTTTATTATATGGAGCACGCTTAAATTTTGTGTATTGAAATTTTATAAAATTTACCCTTCCCCTCCAACCAAAAAATAATTGATTATAGCAGGGGGTTTTAAACTGGTTAAGAGCAATGCGAAATATTAAAATAGGGATGTTTAAAACTTTATGCCGTGAAAAGATTTAAGTTGCACATGATCCGTCAAATTTTGACGGGTTTTAACTAGTTTATTTTATAACGCAACTATAACATATCTGTCATAAAACGCATTAAAATTTAAAATATTTAAATATTTTGCATACACTATCAAACATAAATAAATAGGTCCCTGAACTGATTATTTCAAATCGTTTCTACAAACAGAACAAGCAAATTGATCTAATATATTCATGGGCCACGAATAGATGCATGAGTTCCGACAACATTATTGGATTTCAATTAGCTGATTGACAATACGGCAGATTATTAATGATTAATATGCTAAATATCGACCTCAAAAGCCTTAATTCATCATTTTGAAATCACTTGCAACTTCACATACATATATATATACACATGTGCATTCAAATTACTTATTCCGTATGTGTTTTATGTTTTGAATATATTTAGAGAAAATTTCTTCAAGTTAATGAACAATAGAAATAAGGATGTGATGTGATATCTAAAATAGTTGTTATTGATGAAAAATAATGTCGATAACATACGTTCGATATATCGAAATAATATGTTCTTAGTTTTAATGAGTTTAATATGATTTATTCAGGTCTGAAAAATACTGAAATTTATAAAACTAATAATAAAAATAAAGTATGAGCTACAGTTTACGCAATAAGAATACATTATTATAAAAAGAATTTTTCAATATTTTAACATAAAACATATCCATTAATTTTATGTGTATCTTGAATCCATTACACAAAATTCCTTTATTCAAAATAAGATTATACATGATAATACGGTCAGTCTTGACAAACTTTATTGTTATAATCTATCAAATTGTGATAGTATTAATTATTAAGAAAGCGTATCTATTTACAAAGCTTAAATACATGAGCAAATGGTATTTTTTTAATTTTCACTTTGTTACTAAACTAAATAAAGGTGATTTGAACTGTTATTTTATTAACGCTATAAATAAAAGAAAGATAACCTAATTTCGGTGCTTAAGCCACGGTCACATACATATATGGATGGTTGGTTTGTTGGGTTTTACGTCGCACGAGTACTGCGTAATGGTCAATTGGCGATGGTTTGCGACTCACACCAAGAGGTGGTCCGGAGAAAGCCATCACAATTTTGATGCTCCCGCTCCGGTGTCCCTCAGAGGTATAATTTTCAAGACAGCATCATACATACATGGAAAGATATTACAAGTCTTTTAGTTTACAAAAATTTTAAACTCTATTTCATTCAAATATCAACAAAAGAGAATTTTAAAGGAAAAAATATAGCTTTGGTTTTTCTCTTTTTTAATATAGTTCTTTTAATTAAAGCTTATATGTAACTGTGTATATAAAAAATTGATATTTTAATATCTATATGTATGAAGTTGGAATTTTTTATTGCCTCTGTCCAGATTTTTGGTTCGCTATATAAAGCTACATCATTCAACTCCTCCCTGCGAAAATTGGTATACTTATTAATCAGGACAAAATGTAGCTAATGGTGTATTTTTTAGTTCAGTTGTATAGTTAGTTCATAAGATATTAAATAAAAACCCCATTTTAACTTTTAACATTATTAAAAAGAAAAATAATCAGGTGTGTCACTCACACAACTTTCTCTTACCCTGAAATTTAATACTATAAACACAAGTTAGACATAAAGAGGTAAGATAACGTGTACTGCAGTGGCGGATTTAAGGGGGGGGGGGGCTAAGGGGCTGAAGCCCCAAATGTACTGACATTCACAATTGTAAACTTTTCAATGATCTGGAATAACACCTTGAAAAATCTTACCTCCCCCCCCCCCACACACACACAAAAAAAAAAAAAAAAAAAAAAAAAAAAGTAAGTTCTGGATCCGCCACTGGTGTTATGTAAACCTATGTTAAAACAATTCGATTTAGGCTTTGAAAGAGTTTTACATGATAATTAGTTCTATGTGAGGGGGGCTTGAAACACCGTCTACGGCATACGCGAAAATATATTTGTATCTGTGGGATTTGGATTTTCTCAACTCAAACTTAAAGTGGCTAATATTACGTTTAAAGCCTACATCTGCCTGTTACATATATAGGCAAATAAGAGCTCTAATTCATAAGAGCTCATAAAAATTGAAACAAATGAAAATTGAAACAAAACAATAGGTCTAATCCAGATTCTAATGCAATAACAAATTTTAATTTAATTGCAGGCCAAAACCAATTAACATGACCGAAAGTGGTTAATAGAGAAGGGGTAGTCAAACAAAAAGAGTAATTAATTTTTAAGTTAAAGAAGTTGGTATTGTGTATTTGTTTGATAATTGTATTATTAAGATTATTGCTTTTTTAAATTTATATTAATGACACTGTATTTAATATTAATTAATGTCTCAGATATTGTGCAACATAATATGTGATAAAAACTACAAATTTCTTTGACAAAAATGTATTAGTCATACATCAACATAAAACTTTAATGAAAAACAAAAATAAATAATCATTTTTTTTCGACTTCGTCTTCTGAGCTAAATTTAATGATGTTGCTATAAACACCACCAAGTGTAGATATGTGTGCGAAGTATGCGTTTACCTGTATTCTGTAAAGAAGATAGTAAAAGTATAGAACAGAAGGCTGGTAAACTTTTTTTATAATTGTATTTCAGTTAGATAATAACAATAATAAAATTTTCGTGTTTATAAAATCGAAAAAATCATTATGATTTGATAGGTGAAATACAGATTCGATTTGGTAAAAAAATAAATAAATAAATAAAATAAAATAAAAAGTAGATAGTTATGTGGAATGTCTTACTTCTTTATATATTTAAATGTAATGTCTTATTATATTTTTCGTAAATTTGTATTACAATTTATCGTGTACCAGAATATTAAAAGTTCTCCAAATGCACAATCAATAATTACTATAAAATTCAAACTTTAATTTTTTATGTATTTTTTTTTCTCATTTTACGCAAATAAATAAATTCATATTAAAATTTACACGATTTATTTATTTTTTATTTATTTTTTTATTTATTTATTTTTCAAATCTTTTAAAAATTTATTTTACTTTCAAAGGTTAATTTTTCAACAAATTACATAACTTCTTTTATAATTATTCAGTTGTTTAACATTTTGCATTTTAAAAATTTATAGTAAACAATAACTTCTGTAACAGATAAATTTTTAATGTAGCTTTTACAATTTTTAAAAAAGATTCTTTCAAGGTGCTTTATGAAGTTCCATTATGAAAAACATTTTTTTTTTAAGGTTCATTTTCTATTCAAAAACTTTAAGTAGTTTAATTTACTTTTAAAAAATGTATGAAGAAGTCCGCACGTTTATTCAATTAAACTAACTAAATAGTCTTTTTTTTTTTTTTTTACTTTTGTCGTGTTTTGGATAAAAACACTTACCATATACTCGACTTTTCTTTTAAATCTTTAATGCATGAATTTTATATTTTATTTACATGAGTTTATTTTTGACAATAATTGTTAAAATTTCATAATAAAACATGCCAAATGCGATAAACATTTGAATTTTTTTAAATAGTAACGGATTAAATTCGGTTAAAATGAAGGGGGAAAATATCGTATGTGCTTTAGACACTATAAAACTTTCTATATATATATCTATATATATACACATTTATCAGAGTTTTGTTTCTCAGTTTTATTTATTAGTTTTTACTTCTATTACCGGACTACTGTAGGTAATAGAAGTATTGTATTCGGTCCAAAAATTTTATATCGAGTTTTCACCTGATTTACATGTTTTAAGGTCTCCTGAGTTCAAAAAAGTAGTTTTTGTTCAATTGGTCAGTGTGCGCGCGTGTGTGTGTGTGTGTGTATGTGGGGAATCTTCTGGATATCATATCTCCGAAACTAATAAAGACAGAACTACGAAACTTAATTGGGACTGGTTGGGTGTACAGATGATTTTTCCAAATTTTGGTGAAAATTGAAAAACTGGAACAGGAAAATTTGAAACCGGAAATGGTACAGTAAGTCTGTATTTCAAAAACGGCTGAAACGATTTTCTTCCAAGTTATTATCTAAACACTCTGATAGATGTCCTTTCGAATGACATAGTTGGTTAATTCAGGAAAATTGATAGGCGTCCTGTATAAATAGCTCAATTTCAGGTTTCGAAACTGCGTTCCTTTAAAAACGGCTGTAAGTATTTTTTTCAAACTCGTGATATAACCTTCCTTTAAAATATCCTTTTGTATGAAATTATTGTTTTCCGGTCAATAATTGAGTATGCCAAGTTTTAGTAAAAGTTGGAATCTCAAAAATGTTCTAACGATTTTCCTGAAAATTGTTTTTATAAATCAATTTTGAATATCCTTTCTCGTGTATTACGAGATTATTATAAGAAAATTAACTGTCATCTTGCTTAGGTAGGTCAGTTTTAGATCTCGGAAATTGGTGTATCAAAAAAATAACTCCACCATTTTTTCCCCCTTAGTTTTTAAGTCGCTATGTAAACTTTGTTTTATATTTCTTTTCATGTGTATCAAGTTTCTCTTTCCAGAAAAATTTTATGTTTCTACTTTGTTAAGTCAATTTTATGTGTTCTGAACACATTATCTCCAATTAATGTATATAATACGTGTAATAGTGGGTAATGGAAATCGTGTGGTTGTTTCACACCAGATTTTTTATACTATATCAACAACAAGCTTAAAAATATTATATGAAGAAACAGAAAAATTTATTTTCATGTGCGTATTAAAATATCTACGCTGCATATTGAAATATGGAATTATGAATGTGTGTTGCCAACTCGACTGGACTTTTTTATCCAGTAAACACCACTACTTTTGAAGAATAGTGATGCTATATATAATAATATATATTTAACACGTTGAGCGCCACGCGAATTTTTAAGGAAATCCCATTCAGGCCACGCGCGCTGCTTAGAAGCGTGTTTGTTTACCGTGTTTCAATGAAATCCATTAAAATACGTTAATGACATAATCCTGTAATAAATAAAAATTAAGTAAATTTTAAATAAATAGTAATTACTTAAAACTATGTAATTTTTTTAGTTTTATATCATATGTCACAGTGTCAGCTACCGGTGGCTGACGTGGCCTAAACGGAAAGTTCAGTGTCAGCCACCGATGGCTGACATGGCGCTGAACGTGGTAATAGAAAAAGTTTATAGGTTTCGTAAAAATTTTAGACTTCCGGTTTTTTATGGATTGTCAAGTTTTGAGAAGTCTAGAACATGATTTCACCAGTTTTAGAAAATGTTTGTAGATTAACTCATGAACTACTGCACAGAATTTCGTACAAATTGGTATGTAATTGCACTTTGACATAAATTAGTGTTTGTCATCATTAGATAAAAATCACCCTACAGATAGCACTTCCATCCCGTATTTTTCCTCAATTTTTAACGTAGCGGTATAAGACAAAAGTTCTTATATACATATATATATATATATATCCCTAAAGAGAATTATTTTTTATAGAATCATTACGGAATAATATATATATATATATATATATATATATATATAATAATAATAATAATAATAATAATAATAGTCAACTCAGAAAAAAATTGTGGACACGTTAGAACAACCCCCCCCCCCTCCCTCTCTCCATCCTGTGCGAAACTCCTCGATGTGAATATTCAAAAATAACTCACCAATAGCTTTAAAACAAATGGTTGAACAATATACATGCGATTGTGATATCGAAAATCACATATTCTAAATTATGTACTACATTTCTGATAAATTTATTTCTTTCCCAATTCATTTTCTATCTTTATAAAAAGCGAGTTAATATATGCGGTTTCATTCTTTATTCCAAAAGAGCAAGCCATTATATCTCTATTTCTTTTAATAAAAAAAAATAAAAGCAAGAGATGAGGTTTCAATCGCTTAATTCTGTGGAGAACAATTCGTTTCATCTCAATTAAATAAAACAGAATAAAATGTTTCCTGATGTCATTTTTGAACATTGAACAGAGCACATCTGCTGCTTAAAAATAGAAATAACGTATTTTTTTTTCGACTAAAGTCTATGTGTAAGAATTTAACGATAAAATTTTTGTGGTCAAGAGTTAATGTTAGTTTGCCAGATTCTCACGAATTAATAACGGTTTTTTGGCTAAGATATCAATCGCCAATATATTTTAAAAAGTTACACTAAATTAGCTGTAACTGAAAAAGTTGGGTGTTGTCTTGGCATCATAATTCTGTGGTTTTATGTAATGTATCCAGTCAACAATTTCATCACTTCTGCCTCTAAGCTGATCCTGTAAAGACGTCTCTTGGATTACTTCTCTCCCCGTGTCCATGCCGTTCATTTTCTTGCATTCATACATTGTATTAGAAAACGAACATCTTCTTGATTCTTTTCAAATGGATATTTCTGATGTATCTCATTAGTGTTGAATTATTTAATTATAAGCAATATTGTTACGAAGTTGAAGATAAATAAAACATTTTAACGTCAGCAACGAATCTTGGATTATTGTGAACAGTGCAATGTCCACGGCCAACCACCTCAACGACTTTGATCCTTTATCACTATTTTACCAGTGTATTGCTTCATAATAATACAAGAAATTTAAGCATCGTCAAAAGTGCTAATATCATCAATTCGTTTCTACAAAAATAGTGCAACAAACTCTATA
Organism: Salticus scenicus; assembly: GCA_963930645.1. Classification (NCBI taxonomy): domain Eukaryota; kingdom Metazoa; phylum Arthropoda; class Arachnida; order Araneae; family Salticidae; genus Salticus; species Salticus scenicus. The sequence continues at coordinate 28,423,170 of OZ005650.1, read as the reverse complement.
GCACAGCAATAATTTAAAATAACTGTAACAACTTTTCTTTTTTATTATAAATTTAACAAAAATTAAAATAAACGCATTTTTTTTTTTTTTTTTTTTTTTTAGATATTGTTAATCGAGCTTAAAATCCACTTTCTTTGGACATTTAGCGTTATATTTTTATGAGAAGAAAAGTTGTCAGAATTCATCATGCAAAATAATTTTAATAAATTATTTGTATTGAGTGAATTTGTATACGAAAATATAGAAGAAAATATTCTATTGACCATTTTACAGGGTGTCCTGGAATTCATGGGCCAAACTTCAAGGGGAAATAGGGGACTTTATGGGGATTCAGAGTCCATGTCCCGAAATGTCATTCTAACCCTTTAAAAACTGGATGTTTTGCACAACTTTGTACTACTAACTCCGCCTACTGTGTAAATTTATAAGCTTGCACGCACCATTCAAAATGTTCGCATTATTGCACAATGTACGTATTATTGCAGTCATTGCAATGAAATACGTCGATAAAAACAGAATTTATTTATGTAAATACTAGCATGTAAAAACTCTTTAAAAAGTACTATATTGGAATACTATATACACGCCCATATCCTCGCAAAATCAAACGGTTTTTATAGGGTTAAAATGATGTTTGAGGACATGGATTCCTATACAATTCTAAATCCTTATAAAATGCCCCACTTCCTGTTAAATTCTTGCCCATGAATTGAAGGACACCATGTATACTAATTCATATATATATATGTATAATCATTATATTTGTACAGGTTCTCAAAATTTTCATTTAATGAAATATGGGTTTTCTTGATAATAACAGGAAATCGTGAAATATTATATTCATAGTTATATTATATACATTAAAATACTGATTATTATCTTCTTCCAAACTCTATTTATATTTTATTAAGATATACTTTGAAATTTGATAACGAAGGCACAAAGCATATTCAAATAGTTCTAAATTAAATGTTCACTGTAGAAAATCGGATTTAAATTATTATTTTGAATATTCTGTCTTAATTACGCATTTATTATTTTAAACTGAAAAATTAGACCATCTTTCTTTTTTTTTACAAAACATATCTGTGTTGCAATTCTAATGATTCAAGTGGTAAATAATTGCTGTATTACATTATGTGACTATCTAATGACAATTCATAATTAGAAAAGACATCTTCTACTAAGAATATACAGAGAGAACAGAGCTTAGCTCTTATTTTAAAAATAATTAAAAATATCTGTTATGTCAACAGTCAACACCAGAAAGTGCTCCCGGAAAATATTTCCAGTAATGGAATGCTGGCTTGCAATGTATATTAATGATTGTCGTTTGCAGCATGGAAATTCTGAAACATGTTACTTTAATGGAAAATATCAAAACCAAAATGCGGTTACATGTTATAAATACATTCACTGGTGTTCTAAAATTTGAATTTATTTTAATTATGAATGAGAGGTTAAACAGAATATTTACTTTTAAAACATGTATCGGTTTTCAACATGATTTATTAAACTGAAATCCTTGTGTCTGATTGTTACTTTGTGCCCGAAGTTATAATAAAAACTTCAATATCCTAAAAATGATTTTAGATACGTATACGTTGATATTATAGATTACAGAAAAATGCATTTCCCTAAAATTGATATTTTAAGGGATTAATAATATATCTTAAATTACTAAACTCTGCTTAAGTATAGTAGAAAAAAATTTTATGTCTTAACTCAGTTCTACAATTTTTTTTTTTTTTTTTTTTTACTGTAAAAACTAATTTAAATAATTATGTAAATTACTTGCATTTTAGGCCACATCCTTTCTAAACCATTTTGCGAAACTGGATGAAACAACATTTCATTTCAATAAATGCACTTTTTTGTTGTTGTTGTTGTTCTGCCATATAGTAATACCTTTTTGTAGCAAAATATTTTTAACTTTTCAGTGATCCAGTCAAAATATAAAAATATTCAATAATTTATATTTTATACAGCGAAGAAGAAGCGTACACATATGTAGACAACTGGATTGAATAGGTTATGTCTGCTTGAAATATATATCAGTACAAAAAACCCTTAACGGGTTAAAAGTTTGTGACGCCGCTACTTTATTGCTATAAGAACTTGAAATATGAGTCTTAAAAATAATGATATCAAATTTTAAGTGACGCTTTGCAATTAGTTAAAATATACATAAATTTTCTTATTTGATCATTTACTTTCTACTTTTATTTATATTTATAATGCAAACGTAATATTTTTAGCTTCAAGATCAGACAGATATATAAAATACACTCACTGATGCTTTTTCATTCACATTTCAAATTCAAAATAACAGTTTTAAAAGGAATGATATAAAAATTTCAGTGGCGCCTCGGTGTTATTTTAAAACATTTGTTTTTAGATTCCATTAAAATTACTTTTGTTTTGTCTAATAAAGTATATTTACATATTGAATCAGTGCTTTTAATTTTCAAATATACTGTCAAATAATTATACTTTCACTGAGTTTGCATTATAAATTAAAATTATTTATTTCAATAAATTGATTTATCTTTTGCATCACGCTATCCAAAACTTAGTATCATTATCATAGTATCCAGCTGAGTGAAAATTTGTGCAAAGAGGTAGTGTGACGTAAGGAAAATATTTACACAGATTTTACTTGCAGTTTTGGATAGCGTGACGCAAAAGATAAATCAATTTATTGAAATAAATAATTTTAATTTATAATGCAAACTCAGTGAAAGTATAATTATTTGACAGTATATTTGAAAATTAAAAGCACTGTTTCAATATGTAAATATACTTTATTAGACAAAACAAAAGTAATTTTAATGGAATCTAAAAACAAATCTTTTAAAATAACACCGAGGCGCCGCTGGAATTTTTATATCATTCCTTTTAAAACTGTTATTTTGAATTTGAAATGTGAATGAAAAAGCATGAGTGAGTGTATTTTATATATCTGTCTGATGTTGAAGCTAAAAATATTACGTTTGCATTATAAATATAAATAAAAGTAGAAAGTAAATGATGAAATAAGAAAATCTATGTATATTTTAACTAATTGCAAAGCGTCACTTAAAATTTGATATCATTATTTTTAAGACTCATATTTCAAATTCTTATAGCCAAAAATAGTAGCGGCGTCACAAACTTTTAACCCGTTAAGGGTTTTTTGTACTGATATCATTACTTTTTAGGGGTTATTGATCAAAAAATTAAAACAAGTCCTTCTGGCTCCTAGGAAGGGTAAACTGATTTATCTTTTATAATGAAGTTGCCACCATTTTTTTTTCAAAATTCTACAATTCTACAATTTTTCAATTCTACAATTTATTAATGGACTTATTAATGAAGTCTTGTATATATGGAGTTTTAACATAGAACCTTTCTAATGTAAATTTGAAATTTTCAGTGGGCTGGCACAGGGAAACAAGAGGGTAGATTAAGTTGGCAAAAGAACATAACAAATACATTTCTGAGATAAATCCACACTACAAATTCAGTTTGAATTAATTCAGTATTTCAAACGTTATCATGCCGACAAATTTTCAAGTATAGCCTGCCACTTGGAAACAAAATGGAGAAGCTTCGCACTAGAAAAAAATATTGAGTGGGATTCTCAAACTCTTTAAAATAATAATAATAATAATAATAATAAGTGGGAAATTTCAAATTTAAGTTAGAATTACGTAATTTACATTTTGCAAGTTTCTTTTTAGAGAATTACAAATGCATATTAAACAATTTAAAAAAATCAAGTTAATGTTAAAAATGGAAATTTATTTATTTTCTTTTCCCTTTTGAGGCTAACAAGGAAACATTCAAAAGGTGTCATCTTCAAAAAGTATTGAAAAAAATATATGTGATTCTACTCTTCCTAAAACACCAGAAAATGAAAAAATTATCGGCTGAAATTAATTACAGCGACCACAAAAAATTATCAAAATTAAGCATATTTGGCGATTTAGCGCTGTTAGGCGATACGTTTGCTTTGCTAGCACCGAGATTGCCGTGTACGAACAGAACCGGGTTTTTCTTTTCCGCCAAGTACTCAAAATCAATCGCCTAGCAGTGTAAAATCGCCAAATATGCTTAATTTTGATAATTTTTTGTGGTCGCTGTAATTAATTTCAGCCGATAATTTTTTCATTTTCTGGTGTTTTATGAAGAGTAGAATCAAATATATTTTTTTCAATACTTTTTGAAGATGACACCTTTTGAATGTTTCCTTGTAAGCTCCAATATTCACAATTTAAATTTTCCTCAAAAGTGCAGGTAAAAATTATTTCATAAAAATGTTTGGTGGAAAAAAATAGACAAAATATAAATTAAGCTCTACATTTCTATAATTTTAAAAATAAGATAAAATCATTTGGAGAAAAAAATTATGGAAAATACAAGTTAAGCTAAAGTTAATACAAGTTAATAAGTAAAATACAAGTTAAGCTTAAGTTTTATGGAAAATACAAGTTATATATATATTTCTTTTTAAAAATTAAAAATCTCTTTTTAAAATACAGTTAGAGTTTATTCATATATTTACTTTTCAGACTTTAAGATGATACATATTTTAAATATTAACATAATCAAACTAATTTTTTTATTATTATTTAAAGCAACAATGGATAGGGGATGAAAGATCGGATAAATACGCTATATATATATATATATATATATATATATATATATATATATATATATGAAAATATAATTAAAATTGATGAAAAATGTGTCAAATAGCAATTATTGAAAAACACGTCAAAATAAATAAATAACATCTTTACTTTGAAACCCATAATAATTTATTTAAAAAGTATAATTCTCTCTTTCTTTTTTTTTTAATTAATTAATTTATGCATGAAAAATTCCATTTCATAAATATATTTACAACTACAATAAGCAAAAAAAAACCCTCCTTTAATTTTAAATAATTATTTCTACATGTTTCTAAGCAATTAAAAGTGTTTTTTTTTTTTTTTTTTTTTTTTTTTAAGAAAAATAAATTAAATATAGGAATGTATATGGTTTTAATACAAGCTATGAGAGGGCGCCACTAGATGGCCAAATTATTATCTTCATGATAAAACCATACATTCCGATATTTAAGCTATTTTTCTTTAAAAAAAAACACTTTTAATTGCTTAGAAACATGTAGAAATAAATATTTAAAATTAAAGGAGGGTTTTTTGTTTATTGTAGTTTTAAATATAGTTATGAAATGGAATTTTTCATGCAGAAATTAATTAATTAAAAAAAAAAAGAAAGAAAGAGAGAGAGAATTATATTTTTAAAATAAATCATGGGTTTCAAAGTAAAGATGTTATTTATTTATTTTGACGTGTTTTTCAATAATTGCTATTTGACACATTTTTCATGAATTTTAATTCTATTTTCATGTTTTTTTTTTTTTTTTTTTTTTTTTTTTTTTTAATATACAGTGTATTTATCCCTTCTTTCACTTCCTAGTCATTATAGCTTTAAATAATAATAAAAAAATTAGTTTGATTATGCTAATATTTAAAATATGTATCATTTTAAGGTCTGAAAAGTAAATATATGAATACACTAGCTGTATTTTAAAAATAGATTTTTAATTTTTAAAAAGAAATATATATATACAATATATTTGCAAAAGTGTATGTTTTAATTTAAATTAAAAACAAAAGATGGCGCCAAAACACCATTTGCTGTTTTTTCCCATTTCCTGTGAGGAAGGATACATGAATAGGAATCGCAAATCATTGAGCTACTATAAAATCGATGTTTATGAATGATTAAAATTTTTTTGCTTTAAAAAATTGTAAATTCATCATTATTATGATAAAATGGAATATCTAAAATTACAAAATACTTCCTTATTTAAAATGTTATCTAAATAATTTTTTGACTAAATATGAAATTTTGAAATCAAAATTATCTTTTTCATAGCAGAAGAGAAAATATATTTAAGTGAATTTGACTTAGTATATATACAATAAATATATAAAAAATATAATAAAGTATTTTTGCGTTAAAAAAAAGGAAAGTTTAAATAATTCATTGACTGCATTCACGTTGGTCAACCAACCAACATGGCCTTCTCAAGCCTTGCTAGTAAAAACCACATCACGACGTTTTCGCCGAAGGAAAGCATGCAATTGGCGGAGTAATATAGTTCCATTTTTAAAACAACTTTTATAAAAAACAAGAGTTTTCCTGGAAAAAACGAAAACGTTACTAGATTCAGAAAGATCATATTAACAACGTATATTAATTATATGAAAATCCTTCGAGCCGTTTTAGAGATATTTTTCAGAATTCAGTCCATTACATTACACCAATCGTTTTCCCTTTTGGGCTGTAAATTGAGATTCAGATCTCAAAACATACTGCATGTAGACAGGGGCGTAGCTTGAGGGGGGGGAGGGGGGGGAGTCTCCCCCCCCCAATGATTTAAAAAATAGGGCGGCATATTGAAGTTTCTGGGGGCGCTATTTTGCGACTTAAAGTTCATTTGAAAGTGGATCATAATTTTGTTAATTATCGTTATTTAACAAAAACACTTAAGAGTTTTATGTATCACAAGCTGACCAACTGGTTCACCGACCAGCAAAAAAGTTGTGTCTGACTGTAGCAAACTCCCGTCTGGTGGCGCCTGCGGTGCCCTCTAAACTAGTTAGACGCCTAAAACAGCCTGTTTTCCTATCGTGCAAATGACCCTTGAAAATTCTCATTGTATTCATGGCGCTTAAAAAAATCTTATCATAACGGATTCCTGTTTGGGGGCGCCTATGGCATGAGTTCCCGTTTTGTTCACTTACAATAGCCTGTTCGCTTACCGTACAAAAGACTGTTGAAAATTCTAATCGTATTCGGGACCCCTTAAGAGTAGCAAACTCCAGCTGAACGGCGCCCTTCCCTGTTCAGGCACCTTCAAAGGCATAATGAGGTTTCTGGGGCGCTGTTTTGCGCCTTGAACTTCATTTGAAAGTGGATCATAATTTTGTTGATTATCGTTAGTTACCAAAAACACTTAAGATTTTTATGCATCTGAAGCTTCCTTCGGCAACCAACTGGTTCACCGACCTGCAAAAAAAGTTCGCATTAAAATGTCTGACTGTAGCAAACTCCCGTTAGGTGGCGCCCTCTTAACTAATTAGACGCCTAAAACAGCCTTTTTAAAAGTGTATAACAACCAATTTTCCTACTGTGCAAACTATCCTTGAAATTTCTCTTCGTTATCACGACCCTTAAAAAAATCTGATTATAACAAATTCCTGTTTGGGGGCGCAATGGCATGATTTCCCATTTCAGATACTTACAACTGACTCGTAAGTATGCACAATCGCTTTCTCACCTCCAAAGACTTAAAATTACGTTTTTTCAAGACCTTAGCTCGAAAAAAAAAGCACTTTATTGTACGTTATGGCTATTGTATAAAAACGAAATTACATAAGGTTTGATTTGGTTATAACGATTTCTCACTAACAATTTTTGATTCTAAGTGATCCTTTAAGCAAATTTTTTATTTTAGTTTCACGGTTTGGGATTAACGCCCCAGTGGCGATCCGAAGACAAGCCATCACAATTTTTATCTTCCGCGGAAGAGGGCTCCCCCGCTTCAGTATCTTCCAGAGGTATTATTTGCACGGAGCATGAAGGATATTGCAGCTACGACAGAGTGTATGTGCACCAGAGACTGACTTTCATGATAATCTTCAGTTGGCTCGATTATTGAATCCACAATCTTTCTGTCAAGCAGGTAGACGTGAGGTGCCGGGTACGATCCCAGATCGCGCTTGTCGGCCTATCGTTCAGAATTTTCCGTGGTTTTCTCCGAAACTTGCGGAAATACGGGCTAGGATCCCATAGAAAGACCTCCACAGAAGGCATTCCCCTCAGGCCTAGGACCCTAGAACAATCACTCAGAATTTTCCCCAAACACCAACACCAACACCTAAGTAAGATATAAATTTCTGTATAAAATAGATTTTATTTTGGACAATGGGACTCTTTTTTAGTTTGTTCTTCCACATAAAGGCATGCGGTAATTCTGTCGCGTTCCTTAGCAATGGCTACTACATTTCTTAAAATATTTTTCACACAATATGGGAAAAAAGAAAAACGTTTTTTAATTGGTTTAAATATGTAAAATAATAATAATAAATAAATTACTGATTTTCTTTTTCCTTAAGAGTGAACAATACCTAATTTCATAATAAGAAAACACCACAGAGCTGGCGTTTAAAAGCAATAATTACAAAACTTTGAATAAACACCATAAAATTCAGTAAACTTGCAATAATTGTTTCGGTTCGAAAGAACACACGATCCTTCGTCAGGCGAAAAAAGTAGGGACAAGTGCTGCAGTCAAAGCAGAAACACACAAAACCGTTTTAAGTGAGCAGCAAAAATATATACAGATGAATGTAAACATAAATACTGGTGTGAGGAGAATAGTGCTGACTCTAAAATTAAAGGGCAGCCTGGGGGAATTCAATAAAAAGGGGCATTATTTGCATAATTTGCGGTGTTCTATGTTATGATTTTTGTACGTAACAAAAGTAAATTACTAATTTTCCTTGTCTATATATATAGGCTGTATGCATTTGTTATTCCAGGAATGCTGAAGAACTACTGCTAAGAAAGTTTAAAAGTCAGGGGGGGGGGATGTAAAGGCCTCTAAACATTTAAAATGTTAGAAAAGGCTACTTTATACCAAATTTTTTTTTTAAGGGCCGCCAGGTGCTAAAATATGTTGAAAAGGGGCCACAGGGTGCTAAAAACTGTTTAAAAGGGCACCATGCCAAATTAGCCTAGTGTCAGCCCTACATAATTATGAAATAAAAGAAGAAAACAAATAAATACCTAAGTAAATTAGATTAAAAAAGGGAACAAAATCTAAAAATTTCAAAATTAAATTAAAATTGAACTAATGTGAGTAATTTCATAGCATCAGACAAGAATGAAGTGGAACAAATATCATTAAGAAGATTTTTCGAATTTTTAAATATGTAAAAATCTTCATGGATATTCAAATGGGAAGAGAAGACAGGAGATGAAATTCTGTTAGTTTTAGAAAAATCAAAACGATGACTATGAGCCCAGCAGTGGGAAGCAATAGATTTAGAGATCTCTTCATTATGAACATTTCAATGATGATCATTTATTCTATATTTCAAACACCTTCTTGTTTGATCAATATAAACTAAATTGCACAACGAACATAAGACTAAATAAATGCCAGAACGGTTTTCAGTAGAAATGGGATCTTTAAGAGAAGATAATTTAATTTTGTTGACGGGTTTCTAAATGACTTTAAAACCAAACGGAGAGAGAATTTTAGAAGTTTTAAAAGAAAGTGATAAATAAAAAGGTAAAACAACTGGAATGAGACTGTGATCGTTCAATTTGGTATCAGAACGTTTAGATTCTTGAATTTATATAAAGCTTTATTAATAATAGAGTAATTATAGCCTCGAGAAAGAGCAAGAGATTTTAAGTAATTAATTTCTTTCGAAAGACTAGACAGATCAGAACAAATGTGTAAGGCTTATGTTTTTCTTAGTCATTTTCCAAAAATTGATAAATTTTTAATATTTCATTTTGCGGTTAAAAAAAAAAAAAAGAAAGAGAAAAATGCACATATTGAAAATTCAGATTTTTGAACTTAGAATTACATTAAAAATAAATAAACGATTGTAAATTTTCTAAATGTGAAAACAGAATTTAAATATACATTATGTAATGAGTAATCATGAAATCAAACTTTCCCATAGAGTAACATGGGCCACGGCTGTCGGTGAGATTAGGTATTATCCACTCTAAAAACACAAAGTTGCTTTCCTTAGGAACAGTTACTACTTTCATTTCTTAAAATTTATTTTGAAAGTTTTATGTTTTACCTGAATTATAATGTAGTATCTTTAAACTTGTCGGAAAAGGGGGAAAAATCTTTTTCAGTTGTTCTACTTTATCTCAAACCAATACTCTGGTTGTCCTAAGAAAGATGCTTTTGCTTAGTCTCATACGAGAATATATATAAATGTATTTATTTCTGCAAAGCACATTAACCATATCTTTCGAACGATACTACTTGTAATCCCTTCCTTTTATTGAATAGGCTAAAAATTTAAGAGGAATTTCATGTCTGCGTATTAATATATAGATTCGCTGAAAAAATTGCTCCAAAGAATTACTAAACTAAATACATGAAAATACCTTTACTGACTTCGTTGCTTAACGGCAAGCAACGAAGTCAGTAAAGGTTTTTCCATGTATTTAGTTTAGTAATTCAACATTTCGTTTTTAATTAATATAGTTTAAATGCTCCAAAGATGTATAAAAAAAAAGCTACTAAATTGAGGGAAAAAAAAACAGCCTTTTTTTTTTTTTTTCTTGGCAGATTTTTAGGAATAATGCCCCGAAGGAGAGGGGGGGGGGGTTACGTATTAACCGACGAGAGGGACACAGGCCCTCTCGTCGGTTGGCAACACTCTTGAAAGTATGTGGGTGGCATTTTCAGATGAGGAATACGAAAGGGCGCCAAACGTCGGGTCTCCCCCCCCAATCAAATTTTCACGCTACGCCCCTGCATGTAGAAATGTAAAATTTTCAGGATAGATTAAGACCGAAGATAAAAGACTATTTTGAAAAGATCAGAACAAAATATGGCATATTTGCTGAGATATTAAGTGTCGGCTTTTACAAATCTCTTTGATGTCAAACTAGCCGTATATATGAGTTCGCAGCGTTCAGTTTGTCCTTCCGCTTGCGTCACTCGAAAAACTGCCGTTTTTCATTATATAACATGAATACATTTTTAAACATTGCACAGGATGAAACTAGAAAGAACATGAATAGAGGTTTGTGAAAAAAAAAAAAAAAAAAAAAAGATAAGAATCCTTTTAATGAAGGTCTGCAACATACAATACTTCTTCAAGGGCTCTGATTGAATGTTGCATGCAAAATAGGTGTTATTTCTGTCATACTGTATGCAATTTGCTAAAGGTTTACAGCCCAATAACACCCAAAAAGACGAATAAATAATTTCATGTTCGCATTAAATCATGTATTTTCTCTTTTATGCATGTACGTTAAAAAAAATAAAAATAATAAAGAACTTATATTGCAGAAGTTGCCTTTATGTTGTGGAACAAAATACTGATAGAAACTTTGCGTAACAGAGCAATATAGAAAATGTTCGTACACAACAGATTTTTTTTCATTGGACACACTTTAAAAAGAACTCACATTAAACGAACTTTCCAGTTATACTAGCTAGGATCAAACCAGTTCACCCGCATAGTAGGCGATAATGTTGCTTCCACTGATGCCAAATGGTTGACAAGGCTTTCAAATGTTCCCAATTCATGGAGTTTTTTTCAAAAACAAATCCTCAGTTTAATTTCTACTGAAAAAATAAATAATAATAATAATAAAAAAGTTTTAAATATTTAAGAGATTTAAACCCAAATATTTTCCTAAATTAAGTTCATTTTTTAAAAAATGTCCCCATGTATGTATATATATATATAAGAATAAATTAACAAATGAATGAAATAAAATAACAAACGAATTAAATAAAACCCCAAAAAACACAGAAGTCTTCATCAGGGAGACCCCTCCGTGTAGGGGTGAAAGAGAAGTTTCTGAATCAATTATAATCTTTAAACTTTTATTTTAATTTATATCCTATACGTATTCGTTTCAATTGTTTCCTATATATATATATATATATATATATATACATTTGAATTTGAAACTAGTTACAGAAAAACTTAAAAAAATGCGTAAAGAACTTTAGTGCTGAAGATGTACATAGGATTTACTTTTAACCTCAGTATATCCTCAGGTCCTGATTACCGAAAAGGCACGAAAAGCATGTGTTTCCCCTGGAAATTTTTGAAAAGGCCCCAAACTAAGAAAAAAAAAAAAATGGACCCCGAATTGTAAACTTGTGGTCTAAAAGCATTGTCTGATTACAAAATGTGACAGTCCTACCTGACTGCACAACTATCATTTCTACATTATATAAAGCTTTTACACATTCATTCATAATGGAATAATTTCATATATTGTGGTGAATATAGGCTTTCACCAGTTTATATCTTGGTACAAAAATCAAGTGAATCTGCTTGTCTATATTTTAAACGAATTTACTTGTCCTCAATTCCAGGTAACTACAAAATTTAATGAAAAATTTATACATTTTGCATGATGTTTGTATGAGTCTTTAGACCAAGAAGTCAGTGGGGGCCTCCAAATGGATTTGTGCTTCCCCTCAATTGTAAATTTAATGGGCCCTGTACATCCTTAGGATGTCCTGAAAGAGATATACCTTCAAAAAGACCCAACAACGTTTTAAGACAAAAAAGTTGAAAAATTCCCCAGATTTCTATCCAAAAATTTTAAAAATTCCTTCGAAATTCCCCACAAACATTCAGTTCTCAAAAAAGTCCCCTGAAACACAAAAATTTCCTAAAATGGTGACGATTACCCATTCAGGCAACCCTAGTTAAAACAGCAGCTTGTGCTGTTACTTAGCATTTTTGAATCCTACTTCGATAGCATGTTCTCCACTTCCAAAACAGATTAATAAATATGTAACCGCAAGATAAAATTTGTAGATTTTATCTAGATATGAAAGAAAAGCTGTGTTTCGACTAACTGTAATTCGATAGTAAATTTCTGTAGTTTTGGATAATAAAAATTTTTTGTAGGATAATAACATAAATTTTCTATTTTTTAATAGAAGAAACTTTAATACAACTTTACTGTACTTTACTGTACTTTAATACAACACTGTATATTTTCTACAACTTTTATATATTTAGCTGGTGCAGATACAGGAAGAAAAAGGAAAAGTGGAAAATAAATTGATAATTTTTTATAAACCGATATAATTTTGAACACCAAAATTATTTCAAAATCTCTAAATATATTTCAAAATAAATATCTCTCTGACCTATATATTGATTGATTTTGAAATCCTATTTAGTACAAGTTCTTCATTCGATAGTTATTTAAATGATGATTGTAATAAAAACATATTCACATATATCATAAATTATTAGCACCTTCTACAATCATATCACATAGAATATTAAAATATCTATTTTATGCAAGAATAATTTTTTTCGAGCTACATATATAGGAAATTTTCCAATATTCCTACATTCCAAAATTACTGGTAACAGCTTTAATTGTTTTAATATGTTCCTGGAAACAACGCTATTTGCATTACAGCTAATTTCGAAATGGTAGTCATTCATTTATACAATTTTCAAGTTGAATGATTTCTAGATTATTGAAGCATATTTAATACATAATATTTTTCATGATATTGGTTATTTACCTAAAATGAGGAGTTTTACATTATTAGTTTATCTGTTTCTAGATTTTATACAAATATTACATATAATTTAATTATTTGATTGGATAACATTTTTCATATTTAAATAACGTGTCTCTAATAACATGATTATCTAATATATATTCAGGAAATTAATAAGTAATTCAAAGCAAATAGTGATTACGAATCCGGGAGCTCAAATACCAAAGTTTAATCATTTCAGTTGACGAATAGCCTAAATTTGAATTGTTTTTGTTTTGGAGTTCTTGGTATCTGGACATCAAGACCTTTGACTCTGAGTCCGATTTTATCAACAATATGACTTATATTTTGAAAGCTATTATATTGAAAACAGTGCATTTTTTCATGAAGTATCCCAGTTGTATATTTAATTAAAAGTATAATTGATTAATCTGAATTTGTAAGGTTTTCTCTTTATTTTAATTACGATCTTTTTATTGTATTAAGGAAAAATAATGAGAATGGAATACTGTAATTTAAAACATACTACAGTAAATAATGATTTATACAAATAAATACAATCTATTTAGGATATTTTAAAGGTAAGAAAATAAACAATCTTTTTAATATCCTATTTGTGGATAAAGGAAAGAAAAAACTTAATTATAAATAGTATAAAAAAAAAACATATTACTGACTCTATAAATAATTTCAGAAAAAACTATTTAAATTTTAAATAGACTTTTAAATAAACAAAAGGGCTCTTTTAAAAATATTAAAATTATGTTACCAAGATCAATTATATTTATTTAGGTAATTTAAAATTTGAAACACATTTATTCAAAATTTCTTTCGGCTCTGTTTTCTTATCAAGGAATATTTCGTATACGTTAAAGATTTCAGTTTTATTCAGTTGTATTTTTATTTCAGTTAAAATAAAATAGTTAATATCATTAACTATTGGGACTTCAAAATTCCAACTGTAATCAAAAAATAATTTAAATAATTGAACTTATATAATCAAAATATTGAAATCTCCTTCAGCTTACGTTAAATCAAATTTAACTGACTTCGTATAATTTAATTTTCGTCAGATACTTGGATCCAAATAAAATTTGACTTTGCAATAAGACAATTTAAGAAAGAACATTTTATCTTTAATGGAGGCTCGGGGAAATTTATTATACTGTCAGATATATTTTCACTTTTCAGTTTCATTTTCTAATAAATGAAATTGTTTTCAATAATTAAATATTATAAAATGAATATTGATTATTATTTTCTTAATTATACAAGAAAATTTATATATCTGTTTAATAGGCTCCAAATAAATTTTGGGAAATTTCATTATTAAAACACATAAAAAATAAAAATAAAATAAGTTTATGAATATTTGAAAATATTTTAACTATATTAAAAGATTAATTTATGAGAAATATTAAAAATATTTTAACTATAAATTTTTTTACATTAAGTTTTAATATTTTTAGATTGTTTAATAGTAAGTTTTAATATTTTATTTCTTCTAAAATGCCTTTGAAAATGGATATTCGGATTTTCAAATAGATTTGTTTTCATTCCTGCGTTATACTGAGGTTTTAAAACCAATTCATTGGTAAAAATAAAAAATAAATTTTAAAACCCCATTTAAAATATTTTAATAAAATGCATATTTCGTTAAAACATTACTTAGCATTGTTTTAATATAATAAGTCCATAATTAATAGATTAGATTACATTGCAATATCAACACGTGCCTTGTTTTTCGTCGTTCAGAATAATAAAAAAATATTAAACGAAAGATCGAAAAAAAAATTTTTTTTTTCCTCTCTCTCTTGAAAATAATTAAAGTCAAATTAATGCAGCAGGGGAAATGTAAAACTAAAATCCAATTCAAAGAACCAGATTTTTTTTTTTTTTTTTTTTGTCCAAATTTTAGTAAAAGATTTTAAATTGGCTTAGTTTTTTTTATATCCATTTAAAACAAGCTTTCCACGCTTGAAGATTTTATGATGTGGAATTATCTTAACTCTCTAGTGACACAAGTTTTTATTTTCCTTAAGAAATAGTTTCATTAAGTTATTCATAAACTTAAGTACTTGAAAGAGTATATAAAAAAAATAATAATAATAATTTTTTGTTGATTTTACAAAGATTTTTTGTTTCATTTTGTGTGTTTCAACAGTAAAATTAAAACATTATTTTAATAGTTCTAAACATTGAAAATTTTTGTTTCAAGAAATTACAATAAATCTATGCACAAAAATTATTTAATTAGCTAGATATTATTAAAGGAATTTTTCCATAAATTCTTGATATAACTAATCTATCAATGATCAAGCAACTGTTCAACATATTTAGATATATTATTAAAATCAAATTTTACATGAGATCCAGCTATTTCCTTACGATCTACTAAACGCAGGAAAATAAGGAAAGTACAGTAAAATATATACTAACAGAAGAATTCCGAGTTGACTATTTAAACTAAATTATTTCAATTAGTTAAAAACATATCAACATAGAACTCAAAACAAGTGCATAAAAATAAACAGAACAGCGTACTATAGAATACAAGATTTTCCCCCGTACATCATAAATATAAACGTTATAATGCTTCAATTCTCTCTGCAGTGACAAGTGTGAAGAGTTTTATGACGTAATATTGATAAAGTTCATTCAATAACAATGACATAAAAATGTTTTAACTCTGTATTACATAACATTACACTGCTCTGCATGAAAATTGCCGCCCCCCCCCAACACCATTTTGGCAAATTCTCATGTAAAATGACCTCCTGAATCCGAATAGGACGTCCATTTTGCCCTATCACCCACCGTTTTTTAGTGACGGGACCCTATTTTTATCACTGTTCGGTAATTTTATGGCTATAAATTTGATTTTTAGGGGAGGGGGAGGATTATTTTATCTATTAAATATCTTCTGAGGGGCTACAGAGTTGGAAAATTCTAAAACATCAACCTTTGCGGTAAGGGGAAAATTTAGGAGGGATTTTCTACTGAAATTATGTATCACATTTCATATATATATATATATATATATATATATATATATATATAATCTATTATTAATGTTATTTATTAAACATTATTATTATTATTATTATCATTTTAAGTGTTAAAGTAATACTTTTTCATTGTCCAAATCAAATTCATGACCATAAAACTACCGAACAGTGATAAAAAAATTGGGGAAGAGGGTACACTTCCCCAACACCACTTTGCCCAGTCACCCACCGTTGTCCCAAGAAAACGGTGGGTGACTTGGCAAAGTGGCAGTCATATTCGGATTCAGGAGGTCATTTTACATAAGAATCAGCAAGAATGGTATCAGGGATCTACTTTTTTTTTTTTTTTTTTTTTTTTTCAGCGCAGTGTTATTTTTGAATTTATTTAAATAAAAAAAAAAAAAAAACTTTAAGTTAATCTAACAAATTTCTGTGAAATAAAAAAAAAGTTTAATAACATAGATTGATATGCATGATTTCACGTTATTCTAATTCATAGATATGACGCTAGAGTCGGTCGTGGTATAAAACGGCCTCTGGCTATTCTAGTCAGAGGGGATGATTTTCTCCCCGTCTCTAAAAAGCGTAGGAGTATAACTTCTGGAGTTACTTAACTTTGTATTTCCATCCAAAATTCTATTTCCCCTAGATTGAACGAAATGTTCGTCTAGATTTGGCTAACCCTAGAGTATCAGGCTTATCTACTGAACTTTGTCAGTCGCGAGCTTTGAACTTTCTTACTAGTGAAAATGTTACTTCTTTTTTAATTATTTTTTTATAAAAAATTCTTAATTACTGTGCAATTTTTTTTTTATTTGGCTTGTTTTTTAAATTTTTTATTAATTTTATTGTCTTGTGGTATAGGTTTCTGAGGTTTGCTCTCATTGGCCGATTTCCTGGCCTCTGATTGGTTCTCAGTTTGAGGACAAAATCCTCTCCTTTTTAGCTCTTAACTTTCAGTGAGGATCGTGTTTTTTTTTTTTTTTTTTTTTTTTTTTTTTTTTTGTAGGCTTCTAATTGGTCAACGGATTCAGCTCGGAACTTAGCTTCTGGCTGGGCACCGAGATTCTTGAAGATGCTCTATAACTGACCTCACTTTTAACTCTCCTGAATTTCAATTACTTTTTGATAGGGGAAAAGAAAAATATTGTATGGCCCCTTTTTTTTTTATTTAGTTGCGGGACTCCGAGTTTTCCTGTGCCCCTTGGGGCGCCTTGCTCACCTCTTAATTTCTTTTCGCCGTCCAGACTGTCTTCGTCAACGCACGTAACAGCCCTCTGTTACATTTTTTCAAGGAGTTATTATTATTATTTTTTTTTATTAATATTATTTATTTATTTATTTTTTTTTTTTTACGCCTGGTGCTTCACTCTGAATGATTTCTGCTCACGCGGCGATTTATTCAGAGACCAAATTCTAAATTTAACCCTTTTTTGGCTGTTTTTTTTTATGGAAATTTATTTTTTATGCTTTTTTTATTTTTCGTTGGAGGTAAGCATTGGTTGCAACCAAATGCAGGTACTCCGAAGCACTCACGTCGACGTTGACGTCACGTTATTCTTAAAATTTTTAATCAAAATTTAATCAAATGCGATCAATCAGTAGATAAATCTTTTCTATAATAATGCACAAACACATGAATATTTTGTATGATAAAATAACATTGAATGCAATATTCACATTCCTAAAAATTTATCAGACCATTATTTAAAGTTCATTGAAAGAAAAGTGAATGAAGCCTACAATAACCAAAAACAACATAACATTAATACAGTTTTGTAGTACTGAGACTTGGAGAAATTTTCCGATAAAAATAAAATCAATATTCTACCAGATTATCAATTTCCTTAGATTTAGCTGGTTTTCCATCTCACATTTCAATTTCCTACTAGTATGCCGGAGAAATCGAATAACTCTGGTATTTCTTTCGGAAGAAATCGAAAAGACTTATACAATAGTCTCAATATATCAAATTTCAGAAATATTTTTGGAAAGAGGTTGTCAATTTCAGCCTCTTTTGCAATTGTTAATTCATTGTCGAATCATAAACATGTAGTTTTGTTATTTCTAGTAAAAAAAAAAATGTATCATGTGAAAAATAATTATTATATTACAAACAAAAACTATTTTATTTACGAGACAAAACTTAAGTTTTGTCTCGTAAATAAAATAGTTTTTGTTTTTAATATATATAGTTGAGACGGTTTGGTGTTTGCGTACGTTAAAAATAATTATTATACTTTAATTAATTAAGTAAGTAATGAAAAATTTCAAATTTCCACTGTTGGAAATTTTTAATTCGAAAAATAATTTAGTTTTTTTTTTTTTTTTTTTTTTTTTTTTTTTTTAATAAGGTTCGTTGGACAAAAAGGAAAATTTCTCAATTTTACACTGCAAATAAATGAAATCAAATTTACAGCCAGAAACCTTGTTGCCAACCTTTAGCGATAAATTCTACAGTAACCCGTATTATTATTATTTTAATTATTATTTATTTGTTGTATATTTATATTTTGGATACTTTATATTTTAAGGTAAAGGCCTAGATTATAAGGCGAATTTGTTGTATATGGTTTTACAGTCATTTACCGACCCATTTTACAGGTAAAGAACTGTAACATATACCATTATTTTTTACGGGTTATTTTCATTTCAAACTTATATTCATCCTTGTATAAATATTCTTTTTATGATAATAATCATACTTCTTCCCCTTCGAAATTCGTTTGTTTTTAAAATTTTAACAATTTCTTAACACATGAATTAAATTTCTACTGATATCTTGTATTATTTAAAATGCAATTTAAAAAATTCTGTTCCTTTAAATTCAATCATACAAAAAAAAAATCTATTTTTGTAAGAATGAAAGTTTAAATCTTAATCTAAATTTAATTTAGTCTTGATTGATTAAGCTGCCATTTCGGCCATCAGCAACAGATTGTTAAGTAATGTAATATGGAAAATTAATGAGATTTAAAGACAATTTTTCTTTCCTAAATGAAAATAAATGTAACTAATTTCATCTCATTACCAGGCTCCTGAAAGTCAAAAATCGATTCCAAATACGTTTTTTTTTTTTTTTTTTTTTTTTTTTTTTTTCTAAATGAGGGGGAAAATCAATGAAGACTGGTAAATTATTTCTGTTTCTTAATTATCTTCTTTCAAACTTATTATTTTTCCTTTGATAGAATAAAGTCCATAATATAACACTTTTTTTTTTAATCACATATAAACTAGTATGTTGTGGCCACCACAAGATTCTCTTCTATACTTTCCTATACAAATTTACTAAGGGCTTTACTAATTAAATGCATTTAAAAATGCAAATATAAACATTAACTAATTACTGCTAACATATGAAATTTAAACAAAAAAATTTTCATTTAATGAACATTCAAATTTTCATTCTATCCAGTTCATTAGGACGAACACTTATTAAAACAATTAAAACTATAAATTTAAATAACTTTAAAAACTATTATTTATTAAAATTATCTGACATGATGAATGCAAATGACTTTCATCTTAGAGAAAACTAACACTAAATATTCAAAGAAAGATTGTCTATAAATATCATCAAATTTCGTACTGTTATATGCCATACAAGTTTAGATATAGCCTTTCCGTTATGAAAGAAATTTACAGTATAGCAGTGCCATCTCTTGGCCTATAAACATCCAACTTGAATCAGCATAATGTCTCTTAATGGCCTTCTCAGATATCAAGTTTTGTTTCATTATATGCAATAGAACCTGTGATATAGCCTCCCCTTAAATTGCAGAAATCACTGTGTAGCAGCGCCACCTGTTCAGCGGTTGACACCAAAATTTGATAAGTGCTAATGTATGACAAGGTACATCTACATACAAATTAATATGCAATTCTGTACAGTAGTTCCTGAGATATAGCCTTCCCTTAAACTGCGAAAATCGCTGTATATCAGCGCCACCTGTTGGCCAATAAGCATTGAAATTGAATCAGCATAATGTCTCATAATGAAATTCTTACATATCAAGTTTTGTTTAATTATACGCAATAGAACCTAAGATATAGCCTTCCCTTAAATTCTGGAAATCGCTGTATAGCAGCGTCACCTGTTGAGCAGTTGACCCCAAAAGTTGATAGGCACTAAGTTATGTCAATGTGCATCTAAATATGAATTTATATACAATTCTGAGCAGTAGTTCCAGAGATACAGTTGCCACAAAATTTTTGTCACACGCACACAGACGGACAGACAGACATTTTCTAAAAATGGTCAAATCGTGTTCTATACCTCTCAAAACTTCTAAATCCTTCGAAAGCTGGAGGTCATAAATTTTTACGAATCCAATACTTTCTTTTATTGAACAAAGAAGAAAGTTAAAACAATAAACATATACTTAGAGTTGCTCGAAGATTAATCTCATGATTTACAAGTAATTACTTAAAATCTTCTACGCGCGCGCATATAAGGTGATTCGTTACCAAAAATACGGAATCAAGTCAGTATTAGAAGCACCAATATTTTCATATAGTAGCATCTCATCGAAAAATCTTTAAGTTTTGGTTCTAACCAATCATGAGTATAAGAGAAAAAATATCCAACAAGATATCGCGTATATTAATTTTATTTGAATAAAAATTTGGAGTGACTCCACTCGACTTTCCGAACATTGAGTAATTAACAGTTTTGTAGATAAAGTAAAGAAAGAGGAGTTGTTAAACAAACAAAAGAGAGAAAACCATAATAGAGTGTTTGAGTATTTTTCTCCATATATTACACGAGGTTTTATTTAACGCTACTGAACTTTGAGCCCATAGATGATAATGATAAAGAATTTTTTGTTGTGCCCTTCTAAAAACCTATAAATGCTAGATTCATCAAAATGCTTATAGTTAGTTCAACAGTGATTTATAATATTCATATAAATTTTCAGCTCAATTGAATAAGGTGTTTAGATGCTATCGCACTTTTAAAAATTTGGCCCCGTAGGCCATAATGATAAACAGTTTTTCTTTGTGTCCCTGTTAAAAAACTATAAGTGCTAGATTCTCCAAAATCTATACAGATTTAGTATCTGTGACCTATAATATGTGTATAATTTTTTTGCTGAATTGAATAAGGCGTTTAGATGCTATCGCACTTTTAAGATTTTGCTCCCATAGGCCATAATGATAAAGAATTTTTCTTTGTGTCCCTGTAAAAAAAAACTATAAGTGCTAGATTCATCAAAATCAATAGAGTTCGTGCTACGGTGACTTGCAACATGCGTACCAACTTACAGCTCATTCGAACAAAGCGTTTAGACGCTAGCGTGTTCACTCACACACATACATACACACATACATATACACACATACATACATACATCATCGTAAAAATAGTGAAAACGGACTCAGGGGACCTCGAAACGTATAGAAACATCAAAATCTCAAATTCGAGTTTTTGACATGATTACAATACTTTCCTCACTATAGTGTTCGGAAAGTAAAAAGGGGGCTCTGCCTGATACTTGCTTCGCTCACCAACTCTAGCGGCAGCTTATCTAGCAGATTTTGCCAGCTTCGCTGGTTATAATATTTAAATAAATTTAAAAAAAAAAAAAAAAAAAAAAAAAAAATCGATACTTCAAATAATTATATTTCGATTGGCGACTATTTCATTAATTCAAAACCCTGGTTAAATCCCGCTATACACAGCCATTAATGATATGCAAAGGACATTTAATTATTTTTGTTTAATTATATTGATTAGAAACATGGTTTATTTAAAATAAACTAAATATGCATTTACACTAGTTTGTGTACGATAAAATCAAGAAAAATAAACATATAAGATCACTTGATTAATTGAAATTAATATGTAAAAATTAAATCAATCAAAATCAAAATTTCAAAGCTATTATGATATCATTTTTATCAGAAAAGTTTTAATAATACAGATTTAACTTTTCATTTTCTTTTTTCTCTCTTCCCCCTCCTCATGCAAGAAAATGTTTCTTTTTATGTTAATAAAGTAAAAAGTTGTACGCAGTTTAGTTTTTATTTATTTATTTTATTTTTTATTTATTTTTATTTATTTATTTATTTATTTATTTTTTGGCATCTTCTTGAAATTGCATCTCAAAGAGTAATGTCGGGAAAAAACCCGAAAACCGCGTAAAACATAAAAAATCAATATAAATATAAAACTTTTTCAAAATAAAAAATAAAAAAAATTGTTACATAGTGCACATCACAATTAGCTGATTTAGATGAGGCATATCTTAGTAAAATCTGATAAGATTGCCATGAATAGTTTTTGAGTCTATAAAATTTTTGCAACAGAAAAGTTTTGCCCTATTTCAAAGTTAAATGTAGTTTAAATGAGTGTTTTGACAAAAAACGGCTTATTTCGTGTTGTTTATCATGCATTTCTGTACAAAACTGCTAAACATATGTTTCTATGTGAAACAGATTTTACGGTGTATAAGCTAAGAAAGCCAAATAGACATGATAAATTGAAAAACGGCATCAGAAATAGTTTTTTTTTTTTTTTTTTTTTTTTTTTTAAGAACAGAGAGATATTCTGGATAGTTTTTCTCTTCAATTAGCCATCTGATCACAGATGTATCTGCTTACAAATGCGGCTTTTTTTTTCTTTTTTTTTTTTTTTTTTCAACCAGGGGCTCCTCGTGAACCGAAGATAGGTGAAGAGCTCAAAAATAATATTTAAATATTTTTAATCATTTTTATTAAGCATGGTCTTAACTAAAATTAACTAAAAATACTTATTTAAATGTAAATTTATATTCTATAAATGATTACAGCGTAAAATACAGTGTGCCTCTTCATCAATTTTCAGTGCACGAGCCGCCACTGCTTTCAACGGTACACAGAGCCTCACTAAGGCAAAGCCCTTTAACCAAATGTAAAACTAATTTTAATGCTTTTTTCTTCTTTTTTAAGTTTAAGTAAGTAACTAACAGGAGCTCCCTATCTTTAGAATCCAGTTACACTAAGTCGGACCTTTAGGTACATAGTTATAAACTTAATGTCAAATTAAAATAGGCACTATTTTAGTACAGTGAAAAAAAATTGCAATTTCTTTTCTTTTCAAAAGTGATAAAAGGGTTAATAAATAACACTGTACCCTTTACAAGAAAAAGATTATTCTCCACTTTGAATTCGTAGAGTGGTTAATGGTACGTACAGAAACATAAAAAACTAGTATGTTGTGGCCACCACAAGACTTTCTTCTATATTTTCCTACACAAATTCACGCAGTAACAATATTAAAAAAAAAAAAAAAAAAAAAAAAACGATTTTTTTTCAGGTTTTTTTTTTCGTTTAAAGTAAAAAAAAATCGATAACTTTGTTTTAAATTACCACATATTTATAGTTCAACCATTCGTTTTAAAGGTATTGACGAGACCTTTCGAAAGATACCGATATTGAAAATTTACACACACCCCGGGGGGGGGGGGAATAAGCGATGCTCCAATTTTTTTTATCTAATTAACTACTACTATTGTCAATAATTCATATTAATTTCACAATCACAGGTTAAGAATAACTCTCATTATGTGCATTTATACGAAATTTTTTCCTATACTGCCATGTTAAAAATTTAGAAAAAATACGATCACAGCGCCACCTGTTGAGCGATTGATCCCCAAGTCTAATAAGCCTCAGTTTATGTCAGGGGCCAACTAAATACCAAGTCTTGTTAAATTTCGTTTAAAAAAAAAAAAAAAAAAAACGATTTTTTTCTAACTTTTTTTTCTTTAAAAGTAAAAAAAAATCGATAACTTTGTTTTAAATTATCACAGATTTATAGTTCAACCATTCGTTTTAAAGGTATTGACGAGACCTTTCGAAAGATACCCATCTTGAAAATTTACTCCCCTCGAGGGGGGACTTCCCCCCCAGGGGGGTTGGCGCGGCACCTACGCATACAATTTTTTTTTTTCAGCTGACTATCTTTATTATAAATGATTCTTGTAAATTTCATGATGATTACTAAAAAATAATTCTCTTTATGCACATTTATACAAAATTTTGTCCTATATCACCATGTTAAAAATTTAGAAAAAGCGGGATGGCAACGCAACCTGTAAGACAATTTTTACCAAAAGCTGATAGGCACTAATTTATGTCAAGGTGCAACTACATACCAATTTGTATGAAATTCTGTGCAGTAGTTCTTGAGATACAGTTGCCACAAAATTTTGTCACACACACACACAGACAGACAGACATTTTCTAAAAATGGTCAAATCGTGTTCTACAGCTCTCAAAACGTGTAAATTCATCAAAAACCCGTGGTCGAAAATTTTTACGAATCCAATACTTTCTCTATATTACATATAGAAGAAAGTAAAAAATAGCCTATACAAAAAGACACAGACAATAGCAAATAAAGTGTATTTTACTTGATGTATATGTGATGTTTATTTAGATGGCCGTCGATTGTTGAACTTGAATTAGAAAAATAGCTTTATAATTCTTGCGATATGAAACGCTAATAACACAGGAAAGATCCAATTATACAGGCATTTTTCTCGTAGATATTATGATGAATTTATTATTTACGAATTGTTGATTTATTTAACACAGCTATAGGTGACCAGATAAGCATATTACTATAAAAATGGTAGATATAATTGGGGTAATTAAATAATTTGGAGCGGGAACCCAAAACGACGACTTCACTGGTCAAGTCATGATGATGAAGTGACGCTTCGATTTCTTGATTAATTTCGCCAGAGCACAAGTCGAAGCCAAATTCAAATTAGTAGAGAAAAAATGGTTATAATTGTGTTCCGTATAAATACATACAATTTTTGAAAAGGTTACCACATGATTATAATTCAAACGGTCCTCACTAAACGCCAAAATACGCCATGAGAACCGGAAATTTTAAGCAAAAATTAACTTACCATGGTATGAGACCAGGAATCCACTTATGGCGAAAAAACTGCATTTATTTGAAAGATGAAAAGAAACCGAATTAGGAAAAGTCAAAACAAGCTATTGTAGATCTGCATTAACGTTAAAGAACGAATAATATATGATCAAAGGTTTTGATAGAGTTGCAATAAGCAAAAGATACATATGTGGGAATGTAAAAATTTAAAGAACATACTATATGTGAATTTAAGTTGCAATTTAGAGGTCATAAATATGTGTTCGTTAGTTTAATTTAATTTAATTTTTTATATAATAATATTTTTTTTAGAATATGTTATTATCGACATCACATATTTTCTCCCCCTTGACGAGAAAAATTAATTTCAACCATGTTTTATCTAAACCAAACAATATATATAAGAATATATAAACAGTACAATAAAACATAATATATAGTCACATAACATATTAAAATAATAATATATGCATATATGATATAAAATAAAATGAGTAACACTAAATATATATATGTGTGTGGTCACCTATAGAATTACAAATACAATATTTTATAAGTAACAATAGTGAAAGTAGTATGCTATAACTGATAAAAGAGATACATATATTTAAATGACATGTCAATAATTCAATTTTGTTAGACATTTGCTTACTAGGTGCACCAAATACAATTTAGTAAGTCATGACATTTTTTCCACTAAGAGTACATAGGTTGCTAAATAATGAATAAAAAATATAGCACTTAAACTATATATATTATTGCTCTTATAAAATTTTTATACTGCAGTTTTTTATATAAAGTAATATAAATCATTATTTTTTCAAGATTGGATCCAAATAGCAACCAATATTAAAAATGTCCATTTGCAACATTTGTAATTTGCAATCAATATTTCAAAATGTATATTTGAAATAGTTTCACTCTATAATGGAAAATACAAGTTGACGTAAATAATACAAATATAGGAAGTACTTTGCTTCCGTGATGTTGCCACAAAATGTACATACACTATTGAAATTACTTTAATGTGCTGAATGAATACAAAAAAAAAAAAAAAAATAAAAAAAAAAAATCAGTGAAATATAGTAAAATTAATACGTATATTGTTGTCTGTAGACATATAAATAAAATCTTTCGTTTATTTATTTATTTATATTTATTTATTTATGTATTTGGTATTTGGTATTTTTTTTTTTTAATTAAAATGTTTCATGTAAGCAGTGTGAATGTGTAAGTGTAAAATAAATAATAGTCTTTTTTTTAATACATATCGTATAGTTATAATTAGAGAAGCACCAAAGATAATCATCTGTGCAAGAATCTAGAGTGAATATTTTTACAGTTTCATGCTAAGGCAAATCAATCATGTAAATTTTATTGATCAAATATTTACCAAAAATGCTTAGGTAATCTTTTTTGCTGTTGTTGTTTTTGCTTTTGTTAAGTGTAAAAAAATTTTAACATGAGAAATGTGTGTGAATGTGTGAAGAAGTACCTTAATGAAACCATATAAATGCCACAAGAGAATAATTGCACTGAGAGATCTTTTAGCTAAACCACAAATTAAAAATTATTAATAATTAAAATGTGTGATTCTGTAATGATTATTAAAGCTTTTAATTTGCAGAAAATATAATCATAATGTGTATTAAGTTATCATTAAAATTACATATTGTCATCCTTTAATTAAAAACAAAAAAGAGTATGTATGAAATATGTATGTGAAAATATATTACAGTGAAACCTCTCAAGTTGGACACTTTTCCACGGAACGGAATGTATCCATAGGATTAACATTATGTCCAACCTCTATAAGTTGAACACCCCTTTCACTTGGAAGTTGGAAAGTGAACTAATGTCCTAAGTTGGACAATTTTAGTCGATGAGACAGAAAAAAATAATAAATCTTCCATTTTCTCACTCTTATTTTAGGAATTTTACTTATCCCTTGTAGAAAAAACTGTAAATATCTAAAAAAAAAAAAAAAAAAAAAAAAAAATGTTTCTTGTCACAATATATTTACCTCTGTCTTATCTTATAAAAAATACTTCTTTTCTTCAGTTGAAACATTCACAAATTACTGCAATTTAGTGCATAATGCAAGAATCTTTCTTTATATTGAATTGCATAAATTATCCTTGCCTTTTTTTTTTTTTTTTTAAATATTTCACACAGAGCTTACAGGCATGTTTTGATTTAAACTGTTTAAAAATTGGCATTAGAAAATACATTTTTGTTTGTAGAGTTCCTCTTCATTTACCCCTTTTATTTTTCCTGCCAAGTATATAACTTGAGAGTATAATTGCACTAAACTTAATATGAGAGAGATTTGTTGTGAAAAACGATGCTGATTCAATTTGAATGCATATCAGCTGACAGGTGTTGCTGCTGTGCTTCAGTTTTCCCCATTCACCGGAACGCTATATCTCAGTTTCTAGAGTGAATAAATTCTGCAAACTTCATATGTGAGATTGCCGTTATAAAAATAAATATCAGCTTAATTTGGGTGTAGATCAGTATACAGGTGGTGCTAATTTTACTCACATTCTCTGATTTTCCACATGACTATCTCAGCATCTATTGGATAAAATTGCACCAAAATGCATGTGCAAAATCTTTATTGTGAGAAGCTATATTGATTAAATTTTCTTGCACGTTAACTGGTAGGTAGCGCTATTAATTATATAAAAAATTACAGAAGAAAGTATAATAATGGCCACAACATAACAATTTAAATTTAAATTTTAAATTGGCAAATTAATTATTTTTTTATATAAGTCGTGGATACTTAATTATATTATATGTAGATGTGATTAAAAGTTAAAAAGCATGCATAGATACAGTTTAATTAAATCAAGAAAAGTTAGCACCCCTATAAGTTGGACACCTCTCTAAGTTGGACACGTTTTCTTGGAACCGTAGGTGTCCAACTTAGAGAGGTTTTACTGTATTAATATTCCAATTCAATGAAAGGCAAAGTTGCGAATAGTCGGGTAGAATCCCGCAGGGGTTAATGAGCGAAGCCTTCCTCGGGGGTTGGTGAGAGGAGCGAGCAGGAGGTAGAGCCCCCCTAGTACTTAACAAAATAGTATTAGTTGCACATCTTTTAAATAGGAATCATTGCTAGCGCTTCCAATATTTCTGCTGCCGACTGCACTATACAAGTTTTCAAAAGTTAAGCATCAACTTTTTTTTTTTTTTTTTTTTTTTTTTTCGTATTTACGATTATTTTTTAAACAAAATAATATGTGAACATAAAATTTGAAATACCTTTTCATTATCAAATCATTGATAAGATTTTGTATAAATGTGATTTCGGGAATATTTAGTAAACTGGTGATTAAGGCTGCACATCTGTCAGATTCGCCCTTTTTACTTTCTTCTATATTCAATAGAAGAAAGTATTGGATTCGTAAAAATTTTCGACCTCGGTTTTTTGATGGATTTACACGTTTTGAGAGCTGTAGAACACGATTTGACCATTTTAAGAAAATGTCTGTCTGTCTTTCTGTCAGTTTCTGTGTGTGTGTATGTGTGTGTGACAAAATTTTCTGGCAACTGTATCTCAGGAACTACTGCATAGAGTTTCATACAAATTGGTATAAAGTTGCACCTTGACATAATTAGTGCCAAATTGTCTTACAGGTTGCGTTGCCATTCCGCTTTTTCTAAATTTTTAACATGGTGATATAGGACAAAATTTTGTATAAATGTGCATAAAGAGAATTATTTTTTAGTAATCATTATGAAATTTACAAGAATTATTTATAATAGAGATAGTCAACTGGGAAAATTTTTTTGTATGTGTAGGAGCCTCGCCACCCCCCTGCGGGGGAAGTCCCCCCTCGAGGGGAGTAAATTTTCAAGATGGGTATCTTTCGAAAGGTCTCGTCAATACCTTTAAAATGAATGGTTGAACAATAAATCTGTGATAATTTAAAACAGAGTTATCGGTTTTTTTTTTTACTTTTAACGAAAAAAAACTTAGAAAAAAATCGTAATTTCTTTTTTTTTTTTTTCGAAATTTAACCAAACTTGGTATTTAGTTGGCCCCTGAAATAAACTGGTGCTGATTAAATTTGGGGATCAATCGCTCAGCAGGTGGCGCTGTGATCGTATTTTTTCTAAATTTTTAACATGGCAGTATAGTACAAAATTTCGTATAAATGTACGTAATGAGAGTTATTCTTAACCTGTGATTGTAAAATTAATATGAATTATTGATAATAGTGGTAGTTAATTAGGGGAAAAATTGTGCATGTGGGGGGCATCGCTTCCCCCCTGGAGGGAAGTACCCCCAGGGAGGGGGGGGGGGTAAATTTTCAAGATGGGTATCGTTCGAAAGGTCTCGTCAATACCTTTAAAACGAATAGTTGAACTATAAATCTGTGATAATTTAAAACAAAGCTATCGATTTTTTTTTTACTTTTAACGAAAAAAATCTTTGAAAAAATATAGCTTTTTTTTTTTTTTTAAATATATATATTGTTACTGAGTGAATTTGTATAGGAAAATATTGAAGAAAGTCTTGTGGTGGCCACAACATACTAGTTTCCCATGTTATCCTATGTGATTTTTGTTGCTTCGTATTAGACGGATATTTCATTCAAAAATGAAGTTTCTCAAATTCTGAATTCTGAATACCACTTTTTGAACATGTCACCTTTTACCTGAACGACCTTTTTGTTTTTTCTTTATTTCTTTTTTTCTTTTAGGATGCAGGACTATTGGTCTCAGTCTACGGATAAAACGTTGTCGCCAGTCTTACGATGGTTGGACATTTATCGAAATCGAAAATTTATCGAAAATATAATTGAATAATTTGAAAGCGATGTTATAATTAAATAAATAAATAATAAAAACTAATAGTCTTTCGTAATTCTGCTTTTGGCAGAATTTCATTTAAATCTTTTTTTTTTTTTTTTTTTTTTTTTGAAAGAAAAAGAAAAGAAAATAGAAACTTAATGAAAATCAGTATCGAAAAAGTTGAAGAAGCCCTTTTTAAAACAAAAATACATAATTATTTTATTTTTTCCCATAAAAGTAAACGAGTTGATTTTAATATTTTTTTAAGTGACTAGGGGGCTCTGCCGCCTTGCTCGTTCCACTCACCAACCCCCGAAGGAGGCTTTGCCTTCCCCAGATTCGCTTTACTTATTAATTCCTGTGGGGCTCTGTACGCTTATTAGCTGCTTTCATTTCATTGAATAGGAATATTAATAGTGTATAACGCAAGAGAAAAGCAGAAAAATGTTATAGACATCCCCATATTCAATGTTAAATTCAAATACATAATATTTAATACCACATTTTTTTTTTAATTTATATTTTATGAAATATGCTAAAAATAGTATAGAAATTCGTAACATCTAGACCATTTAGCGTTACAGTATACGACCCCTTTTAATTTTTTTGTCACTGTTTGGCGATGAATTTTTTTTTTTTTTTTTGGTATAACGGCTCTTTCAAGAAAAAAAAAAAAAAATATATATATATATATATATAGTACCCATTTTTGCGATATCTGTCATCTTTGGCTGTCATCCGATTTGTCATCCTTGGCGATTTTTGTACTTGACGATCAAAAGCGTAATACGAAAAATTATACATGTCAGATGAATATTTTCCCAATACATTTTATACGAAATATTGATTCATACTATTCGTTGCTCTCTTAATGCAACTGACTACACGGGAATTCTAGACCTAGGTAGAATGTCATCTGGATTAGTCTTTCCAAGTAATTGTCGGAGAAAAACTCCAAAAACTGAAAACGGTTGAGCAAACATGCGCATTCTGGATACGAACCCGACATTTCTCATCTACAAGCTTCGTGAACGAAAACTTTCAGCCATTGGTGGGTCGTCAATTGCGAAACTAAAACCCTTGGGCAGCTTAAAAAGTTTTATTTTAACAGTTGCCAATGGAGTGCAATATGAAAGTTGTTTTCTTGTTTTATCAGGGTCTAATCAAGAATGAGCGGTGGTCGCCAAATAGAACATAAGCGCGCTATATATGGTAACGTTTTTCTCACCAAATCGCATACGAGGAAAACAACACAACGTCCTGTTGGCATCGTTGAAATTTGAAATTACGCGAAGGCCGTCGCTCATTCTTGACTTGACCCACGATTTTGAATAGCCATTGCCATTTTGGCGATGAATTGAAATGGCAATCACAATTGCGTAAGTAAAGACCTTAGCAAAAAACGTCCAAGCTACTTCGGTGCCAAATTTCACATTTTGTTAAAGGGGTCCCAAACTAAATCTGTGTCTGGTATCCTATTTGGTATCTTTTATGGTATCCTATAAATAAGAAAGTGATTTGAAAATATAAGAAAATTTAAACAGCTAAAATGCGATTTGAGGAATAGATTTTATATCAGTCGTACTTGGCGGAAAAAACGAAAAAGGTCACCAAATTATGTGGTGAACATATTTAATTCCTTTCCGAATTCGTGGTTATTTTAATAACATATATTAATAGAGCAATCAATAATATGAAGCAATATTTCGTATAATATATATTACGAAAATATACATCTAATATGTACAGTCGGTAACAAAAGTGTCCGAACACTAGCAAAAATTCCTATGTAAAAAAAGTACACTTCATACGGTTTTGTTAAATAAATCCTTATCGAATCATGTTCTTACACTAATTAAGAACAGGATTCGACAAGGATTTATTTAACAAAACCGTATGAAGTGTACTTTTTTTACATAGGAATTTTTGTTAGTGTTCGGACACTTTTTTTACCGACTGTATACTCTCGTAATACTTTTTATAGCCAAATACAAAAATCGCCAAGGACAACAGATATCAAATCTATGCCTTCTGTATCTGTTCTGGGCACAACTATATTTTTTCCCCTCAGCTGAATTTGGCGATTTTTCTTTGGCGCCGATTTGAACGATAACGACGTCGTTCTGGATTGTTTGCGATATAATATGGCAGCCTGCATGCTATTTATTTTGGATTTATAATTTTATGATTTATGATTAATAATTTAGCTTACGATTTTATTATTTATGCTATATGATTTATGATTTAGCCATAATCGCCAACGAAAAGTCGCCAAATCTAGCTGAGGGGAAATACTATAGTTGTTCCCTGTTCTGTTTCTGACTCCCTATTTAATCATATCTAAATTTTAATACAACATTATAATACAATAATGATAAATGGTTTTTAATTCAATATCTTCTAAAGTTTTGGCGAATGCACCATTATGATATCAAATATTTTATTGTATTTTTACAATCTAATGACTAGCATAATTTAATATTGTTTTAATTTTAATAAAATATTGCAATAAATTAATGATAAGTGGTTTACAATTAAACCTCAATTTAGAATCTTCTGACATTTTGACAAATGCATTTGAAGACAATTATTGGTCTTCTTCTTCCACAGCTTTCCTTCGCCTTCTTGATCGTCGTCGCTTAGAGGTAGATCGCTTGCGCCTTCCTCCACTGCTAGAACGCTTGCGTCTTCTTCTTCCGCTGCTAGAACGCCTTCTGCTGCCAGAGCGTTTTCTGGACCTGGACCTACGTTTAGGCGAACGTTTTCTTGAGCGACTTCTGCTGCGCGATCTCCTACGTCTCGCTGTCTCTTTCATCTTGTATCTTCCATCATCCAGCGACAGTAGTCCTTTGTCAACAGCATTCGCAAGATACAATTGCACACTTTTCAGATCAGAGAAGCCATTATTCAAGGGTTGTTTAGACAATAAATATTGTTTCAATTCGACTACAGATAAGCCTTTAGAATCCCCAAGATGGCGAATAGCACTTATTACAGCTTTCTCGCTATCTGCATGCAATTCGTAAACTCCAGCCATGAATGAATTTATTTTATTTTATGTTATTTATATGCACTTCAAGTATATATACTAACAAAAATTTATCACAAATTTTATTGACAATTACTGCTAGATAATAAAATTTCCGTCGAAAGATGAAGAAAGAATTTTGAATAAAAAGAATAAGGCGATGTCAATTATTTAATTAGAAATTTTTTACTAAAAACAATTCTCGTTCCTCGTTGTTATGTAAACGTTTTCTCGTGCTTATAAATAAAAATAAAGTTCATAGAGATGGTATAAGAATACCGAGAATACGAAATAAATCCAATACGCAAGCGAAGTGTGACGTCACTGCCCGTCCTTGGATGCAAGAAAAATATTTCCTATGTTAATCGCCCATTGGATTTTTTGTAAAAATTTATTAAAAATCGAGGGAAATTATTTCCCGATTTCAATCCCCATATTTAGGTATAGATAGATATGTATTAGTCATCATGTGCATGCGTTAGATTAAGTTGTTTTTGCTGTAGAATTGATAAAATTTAATTTTAAATTTCAAAACTCTAGAAAAAAAATGGCAAACTTCATCATATTCGATTGAAAACATAAACATTTCATTCCAAAGGATGATATTTACACAATAAATATCCAACTAATATAATAATTAAAAGGAAAATTATAAATATTCTATCATAATTTGAAGTCAAATTTGTTTTCAAATGTCTAAATAAAGTGTCTGATATTAGATACTAATATGTTGCAGCGGAATAGATTTCATATCTGTCATTTTGGGCGGGAAAAAAAGTATCGCCAAATTATTTGGCGAACATATTTAATTCCTTTCGAAAATCATGGTAATTTTAACAACATGTATTTAAAAAATAATCAATAATATGAAACAATACTTCATGCAATACATATTACGAAAATATACATCTCGCATGTATATTTTCGTATTAGGCTTTTAATCGCCAAATACAAAAAACGCCAAGCACGACAGAGTCTTGAAATTTAAAATTAAAATTTTGTCAATATGACAGCAAAATAACTTAATCTAACACATCCACACTATAACTAATACATATCTATATCCAAATATGGGGATTAAAATCAGGAAATAATTTTCCTCGATTTTTAATATTTTTTTATAAAAATTCCAATGGGCGATTAAAATAGGAAATCTTTTTCTTGCATCCACGGATGGTCAGTGGCGTCATCACTTCGCTTGCGTATTGGTTTAATCAAGATTTAGTAAACAAAATATAATAAAATTTTAAAAGCAATGATTGTATTTAGATTACATTTAAGCATTTAAATTTAGTTTTAATTGTCTGTTACCCCTAAATATTTTCTTCCGAACATGTTTGAGGAATTCTAATATGCTTTTTTCTTTCTTTCTTTCTTTTTCTTTTCTTTTCTTTTTTTTTTTTTTTTTTTTTTTTTTTTTTTTACATTTTTTAAGTTTTTCTGATATAAAAAACTATTAAAACTCTAATCCCATCTATATTAAGATATGAGATACAAGTAAGATGAGTTTTATTTAAAATAATGCAGTAACTGTTGCTACGAAACGTAACTTCATCTTTTCCAGCGGACAGACAATTTTTTCTTTACGTTTTCTACATATCTAAATGAAAAAAGGTAACTATTATATTAATTTAAAATAAATTTATATATAAAAAAGTATTTTCCTGTTCAAAAGAAACAGATTGCGGTGGAGATTGGGTAAAGTGGAGTTAAGAGGACTCTCTCTCTCTGGCCGGCGGAAGACTAGCTCATGTTATTCTGTAGGGAAATTTGTTTATAGAGTTACACATTACCTAATGTATTTTTTAAATTCAGTTTTCACATTCTGAAAACTCAAAACCGTTCAATTGGCACTGTTTTTCTAAAAACTGATTTTTTATTTTAATATTTTGATTTTGAAGTAAGAAATGCGCAAAATTAAAAGAGCTCATTTTTCAAACTTTTTAGCTGCAAAATGAAATTAAAAAAAAAAAAAAAAAAAAAAAAAAAAAAATTAAACTTAACCTTCCTCGCTTTCATGAAGTTTTCGGACAGTATTAGTGTTTTATAGAATAAAATTGTTGCTTGTGCCTGGGGGAACTCATGTCAAAGTTGGGCCCGGAGGGGGACTCATGTCAAAGTTGGCCCGGGGGGGACTCATGTCAAAGTTGGGCCTTGGGGGGGGACTCATGTCAAAGTTGTGCCTTGGGGGGGACTCATTGTCAAAGTTGTGCCTTGGGGGGGACTCATTGTCAAAGTTGTGCCTTGAGAGGACTCATGTCAAAGTTGTGCCTTGGGGGGGGACTCATGTCAAAGTTGTGCCTTGGGGGGGACTCATTGTCAAAGTTGTGCCTTGGGGGGACTCATTGTCAAAGTTTTGCCTTGGGGGGGACTCATGTCAAAGTTGTGCCTTGGGGGGGACTCATTGTCAAAGTTGTGCCTTGGGGGAACTCATGTCAAAGTTGTGCCTTGGGGGGACTCCTGTCAAAGTTGTACCTTGGGGGGGACTCATGTCAAAGTTGTGCCTTGGGGGGGGACTCATTGTCAAAGTTGTGCTTTGAGGGGATTCATGTCAAAGTTGTGCCTTGGGGGAGGGACTCATGTCAAAGTTCTGCCTTGGGGAGGACTCATGTCAAAGTTGTGCCTTGGGGGGACTCATTGTCAAAGTTGTGCCTTGGGGGGACTCATTGTCAAAGTTGTGCCTTGGGGGGACTCCTGTCAAAGTTGTGCCTTGGGGTGGACTCATGTCAAAGTTGTGCCTTGGGGGGACTCATGTCAACGTTGTGCCTTGGGGGGGACTCATGTCAAAGTTGTGCCTTGGAGGGAACTCATGTCAAAGTTGTGCCTTGGGGGGGCTCATGTCATAGTTGTGCCTTGGGGGACTCATGTCAAAGTTGTACCTTGGGGGGGACTCATGTCAAAGTTGTGCCTTGGGGGGGGACTCATGTCAAAGTTGTGCCTTGGGGGGACTCATGTCAATGTTGTACCTTGGGGGGACTCATGTCAAAGTTGTGCCTGGAGGGATTCATGTCAAAGTTGTGCCTTGGGGGGGACTCATGTCAAAGTTGTGCCTTGGGGGAACTCATGTCAAAGTTGTGCCTTGGGGGACTCATGTCAAAGTTGTACCTTGGGGGACTCATGTCAAAGTTGTGCCTTGGGGGGGACTCATGTCAAAGTTGTGCCTTGGGGGGACTCATGTCAAAGTTGTGCCTTGGGGGAACTCATGTCAAAGTTGTGCGTTGGGGGACTCATGTCAAAGTTGTACCTTGGGGGGGACTCATGTCAAAGTTGTGCCTTGGGGGGGACTCATTGTCAAAGTTGTGCTTTGAGGGGATTCATGTCAAAGTTGTGCCTTGGGGGGACACATGTCAAAGTTGTGCCTTGGGGGAACTCATGTCAAAGTTGTGCCTTGGGGGGGCTCATGTCATAGTTGTGCCTTGTGGGGACTCATGTCAAAGTTGTACCTTGGGGGGGACTCATATCAAAGTTGTGCCTTGGGGGGGACTCATGTCAAAGTTGTGCCTTGGGGGGACTCATGTCAATGTTGTACCTTGGGAGGACTCATGTCAAAGTTGTGCCTGGGGGGGGGATTCATGTCAAAGTTGGGCCTTGGGGGGACTCATGTCAAAGTTGTGCCTGGGGGGACTCATGTCAAAGTTGTGCCTTGGGGGGGACTCATGTCAAAGTTGTGCCTTGGGGGGACTCATGTCAAAATTGTGCCTTGGGGGGACTCATGTCAAAGTTGTGCCTTGGGGAGGGGACTCATGTCAAAGTTGTGCCTTGGGGGGACTCATGTCAAAGTTGTGCCTTGGGGAGGGGACTCATGTCAAAGTTGTACCTTGGGGGGGACTCATGTCAAAGTTGTGCCTTGGGGGGACTCATGTCAAAGTTGTACCTTGGGGGGGACTCATGTCAAAGTTGTGCCTTGGGAGACATGTCAAAGGTGGTCTGGGGGGGAGACTCATGTCAAAGTTGTGCCTTGGGGGGGACTCATGTCAATGTCATTTTGAAAAGATTTTGATGAAATTCTGGCAAAAGCAGAATTTAGTTTAGGACGGAGGACTATTAGTTTTTTTTTCTTTCTAATTATAACATCGCTTTCAAATTATTCAATTATATTTTCGATAAATTTTAGATTTCGATAAATGTCCAACTATCGAAAAATGATTTCGACAATTGTGCAACTATCGAAAACGACAACGCAAAAATCGCTGTCTGTCTTTAGGCCCTCAGTCCTAAAAAATCTGTTTTTGAAACGAACATTCATTGAACGGTTGTGAAATTTCAGAATGGGAAAACGAAAAAAATAAAATAAAATACATTAATGAATGAGTAATTCTATAAACAAATTTCTCTATAGCGTTAATGGGATTTTGTGACCGGAAAGAAGAAATTGTAAGAGTCAGAGAGGAGCCTTAACGTGACACTAGAGCTACTCATTGTGCAAATTTCCTTAAAACAAACAGGACTGTAGTCCTTAAATAAGTAGAAAAAAAATCTTTAGTCATTGAAAATGATGTAACGTCACTCTCAATAGGTACTCTAACTTACTGAGGTAAACGCAACTCTTAAAACTAACATCATAGCAACAAAAAAGCATTAAAATAAAAATAATAAATTTTATCCTTGACTTGGAGGAATGCATTAATGGAAGAAAAATGAGTAACGGCCGTATTCACCATTAACTTCAACTCCCGGTTCAACGCAGAAACTTGAAAAGCGTCTAAAAGCAGGGTGCAGCATTCTAAAAAAATTGACCGGTTCCTTCTGCCTTCTATCGACGAACATTTCATGTAATCTTTTATTTGTTATTTTCCGCTAAAAAAATCTTAAAGTAACAATACCGCTAGATGGCATAAGCAACGCATTAAATTTTGCTGAAAAGTTGTACCCTGACTTTATGCGATTTTCAAGTTTTTAAGTTCAAAGGAACATCTACATACTCTCCGCAGCTTTCGGTACGCTTTCCCTACATTCATTCTAGCTCAGTGTTTCTAGGTAAAATTATCCAAAGTCCTAGGATTAAGATCTAAGTATTGATATCAAAATTGTTATAGACATCACCAAATTAAACGAACACCATCTTTCTTGCAGTTTAAAATCAATTTAGCGAACAATTAAACTAATTTCCCTATACTCCAAAACTTTTCTAACTAAAATAACAACGTAAACCCCCTAGAACACTCACGCTTAGTCGTTTTAAGGAACTTCTACCTACTCACTGAAACTCTCGGCACGCGCTTCCTTTCTTTTCCTTTCCTATAATACATCAAAAGTTTAGGATGAAGTTTTGAGATTAGAAAATTAAACTTGGCGGTAATCAAAATTGTTATAGACATCACCAAATCAAACAAACACCTTCTTACTCGCAGTTGAAAATCAAAATAGCGCACAATTAAACTAATAACAGTGCGCCCCAAAACTTTTCCAGCTAAAATAACAACGTAAAGCCTCTAGAACACCCAGACTTAGTCGTTGTACGAAACATCTACATACTCACTGCAACTTTCGACACGCTTTTCCTTTCTAGATAAACCTACCAAAGGTCTTAGGAATAAGATTTAAGTTTAGAAATTTAAATTTGATCGAAATCAAAATTGTTATAGTCATGAAAAAATCATACAAATACCCTCTTACTCGCAGTTGAAAATCAAGGTAGCGCACAATTAAACTATTAATCCTACCCTCCAAAACTGTTCCAGCTAAAATAACGAAACATTTAGCCTCTATAACACTCATATTTAGTTGTTTTAAGGAATATCTACTTTTTCATCACAACTTTGGGCACACTCTCTCCATTTAGGTTAACTTATCGTAGGTTAAGATTTCATTTTAAGTAAATACTCTAGGCAAATCTTAAGGGGTTTTTTACAACACCAAAATAAACAAACACCTTCTTGCTCAGAGCTGTAAATTAATTTAATGCACAATTAAACAATTAACACTACGTTCAAAGACTTAACAACTAAAATAACCAAACGTAAAACTTCAATAACAGTCACACTTAGCTGTTGGAAGGTACATCCATTTACTAACCGTGGGTTTGAGGTTTTAGTACTAAGTTAAGAAATTTACTCATGGCGAAATTCAAATTTAATTTATTTAACTTTAATTTAATCTAGCTTTTAATTATTTTGCTTAATTACATCACTAAAACAATAATCACCTTCTCGCTCGCAGTAGAAATTCAATTTAGCGCTTCCATAATTTCTTCAGTTAAAATAACTAAACGTTAAGCCTCTTAAATACTCACACTTAGTTACTGTAAGGAACATCTACACATTCACAGCAACTTTGGCCACAATAACTCTTTTTAGAACGTCTTATCGTGGGTTTAAGGTTTTAGGGTAAAAGGGAGGGGAAATTTAAAAAAAAAAAAAAAAAAAAAACTAAAAGATTTAAACTTAATACATATATTCATATATATATTTTTTTTTCTTCTCACCAATGACAAAAGTCATCCTACTAACGCCTGATACCTAACAAACCAAATAAATTCGCTATCTTCAAATTCTAAGTACTCAATCTGCTACAATAACTACACAGGCTTCTTGCCTATTTATGCGGGGGTTGAGTGAATGGTCCCAACATATGTGGGAGAATTTAGAAAAAAAAACATACTAATAATAATAATAATAATAATAATAATTTTAAGGAAGAAGGGGAAAAAGTGTGAAAGGGAAAGGTTGATTTAAGGAGGGTAGTAAAAGGGAAAGGATAGGGGAAGGGAAGGGTAAAAGGGTGTAGTTTTTTTTTATTATTATTCTACCTAATTATCACAATAACAAACTCTTATCCAAAGCACCAACATCAATAAACTCTTCACAGCCCCAAGCTACTGTTACCGTTTTCTAACAAGAAATCTACTTTTCAACTCCATCTCAAATCCTACTTAAATTCATACATCCCCCTTTTCCTTTCTTTTTTTTTTCTCTCCTTTTCCTTTTGATTGTATAAATAAATAAAATTAACATTCCTCGTACTTCTTGAGCTCAGACCTTATCTACTTTAAACAATCAACCAAAAAACAATCTTTATCTTATTTTTTATTTATTTTAATCTTACTTTATTTATTATTTACTTATTTATTTATTATTAATTTATCTATTTATTTTTATTTATTTATTTATTTTCTTTAATGAGACATTGTGCGGCTGGGAAAGCCCCATCCACTTCTCTCTGGGCGACACTCTATAAATTTTCAAAAAGTGTATATTAATATTACCAGTGCAAATCGTGATTCTCAAATAGCTAAAAGGGATTTTTCCTTTTTAAAGTGTTACTCTAATCCAACCCTGTTAGTGAATTTCCAATTAACCATAAAAAAGAAAAAAATAATAATAACAAAAGCTACTCAAGCAAAATGCCACAAACTGAAAAATCTCAAGAGACGCTCGACGTCCAATCATCAAGCGATGAATCCTGTCAGTCCTACATATCAAACAGATCACCGGTCTCAACCAGATCACTAAGATCAGCCAACAAAGCAAACATCGAACGAAAGTCCCCGTCCTCTTGGAATCCAAAATCTTCTCAGGTTCTCTTAAAACGTAATGAAAGCTTCAGAGGATACACCTCGATCTCTGAAATTGCCTCTGTAGCCATAGACGTCATCAAACTGTCAGGTAAGGGGAACGACAAGGCCTCCCTGATGCTGCTTAAAAACGCCTTCCTTCAAATACGTGCCCTCTCAGACAGCAAAATCTCTTCAACATTTCCAGTAACAATGCAACCATCAACAGAGGACTCTTGTAACAACTCCAAAGAACTACGAAATCTAACCACCAGCATCAACGACAAATTTGAAAAAACAGACTCTATACTAAAAGAAATACAAACATCGCAGGGCACCATTCTAACAATTTTGGAGAAAAACGCAGCCCTTATTAATACAGAAGCAGAAGGATGTTCAGACTCAACATCAAGAAAAAACAGTGCCATCTCAATCTCAGCAGCGCAGAGAACTTATTTGTAACACAACCTCTGCTGCAAAAATACTGAAAGATGAACTCCAGTCAAATAAAAAATTTATCATGACCTTAAACGTGGTATCCAAAAGGCCACGAAATTTAAAAATTATAGTTCTAGGAGTTCCTGAAGGTATTCAAGACGCTCAGTTATTATCCAATATTTCCACGGTACTGAACATCTAAAAAAAACATACAACAAGTTTCAAAGTACTCAAAACAAAAAAATCAAGAAAATCAGGACAATTCAACAAAATTCTACTCATAC
The DNA here is from genome assembly GCA_963930645.1 of Salticus scenicus. Lineage (NCBI taxonomy): Eukaryota > Metazoa > Arthropoda > Arachnida > Araneae > Salticidae > Salticus > Salticus scenicus. The sequence continues at coordinate 28,381,906 of OZ005650.1, read as the reverse complement.
AGGAACCAATCGCCGAAATTCTACTTCGGGAAGGCTTTATTAACTTCGGCATTATAAAATCCAGGAATAGACCCTTTATTTCAATTCCCAGATGTACCCATTGCCAGGAATTCTGGCACACTTCAGACACCTGTAACAACAGTTCTTATTGTGCCCACTGTGGAGGCAATCACTCTTCGAGTTCTGAGTGCACCAATTCTCCTGGTTGTGCCAATTACATGCGGGTAAATTTTGAGAGCAACAACAGACGCCTCAAAACAGATCATCCGGCGTACTCTTCGGCCTGCCCCACATATCAAAAGCACTATGAAAAAGAAAGGAAATATCTTGAAGAAAGATTCCCTCCTCCCTTTACGAATCAAGGTCTTCCTCCACTGTTCGAGAAGCACAGTTTCCCCTTGGGAGAGCAGCTACCGCACCTGTCCCCTCCTTTTCTCCCACCGTGTGCACCTTGGCAGTTTCCACCATTTCCGCAGTGGTACCAGAATGAACAATTCCTGCCACCAAATCTTAGTAACTTTTCAACTCAAGAACCTAATGTACAGGAAGGTTGGTCTCCCCATCAGCCCTCATATCATTAAGGTAACTGCCAATTCAAATATCTCCCATAACAAAAAAATTAACTCTCATAAATTATTTAAATAATGCATGAAAATAAATTTTCTAATAATACTAACCTAGTTCCTCCATCAAACATCAAAATCATGCAGATCAACCTGAACAATTGCAGAGCGGCTAACACAGCAGCAAAAGACTTTTTGGAGAAAAACTCCTTTGATATTGGGCTGCTGCAGGACGCTTATAGCACTGCAGATGGTCGTCTGTATGATTTTCCAGCATCCTGGGCAGTTTTCTCTTCACGCAACAAAAATGCACACATTGTCTTAAGGTCATCACATTTTATTTACACTCACCTTTTCACCGGAGACAACTGCGTATTCATTACACTGACGCCAAGTGAACGCGAGGTGTTCTTAGGCAGCGCATACGCAGCCCTGTCGTCTGACTTTGATTTCTGTCTGGAAGAATGGCAACACATTATTACACACAAGGCACTCTTCATCTGCGGCTGTGACTTAAATGCAAACTCTCCTCTTTGGTGCTCGCCTCGTGGGGACAGCCGCTTAATAGAACATATTATTACACACAACTTATGTCTAACAAACATCGAAAATTCATCACCAACATTCCAAAAACACGGAGCTTTGGGCTGGCCAGACTTTACTCTAGTCAACCCAGAAACCTTCAGTAAGATTAACGACTGGTCAGTGCTAGATGTCTTCAATAACTCTGATCACAATTACATAACATATTCAATAAACACAACTCCACAATTAAAAACCCGCACTCGCTTCTCAACACAAAGAGCCAACTTTACCAAATTCAATAGACTCATAAAATTTAACGAACACTCATTACTACATCAACTAAATGACATCGAATCGATAACACAACTGGACTCTTTCACAGAGCATTTCATTTCAACAATAAAAGAAGCAGCTAGCGCTTCACTCCGGTTGAGATCAGTACGACGTCACCACGTCCCTTCTTTCTGGTCCCCCCAACTTAAAACGCTACTCAACAGACTCACGGCTTTAAGACGGAAAACTAAACATATACCAATATCAGAATCACAAGCACACAAAGAATTAATTAAGAGACTCGCAGCGCAATATAAAAAACAAATTAACTTAGCCAAACATGCTGCGTGGAAGACCTTCTGCTCTTCGCGGACGAATGTCTTTGGCACAGCACAAAAATTTTATTCGCAAAAGTACTTTACTCCTCATGAAATAATGTTACAAAGGTCTCCTGGTCTTTCCTCTAAACAAAACAACCTTGTTTTTCTTACGCAGCAAATTTTCGGCCCGTCAACAATTCCAATTTCTGCGAGCGTTCCCATCCTTTTCTCCGCGCAGGAGGACAAAGCCTTTACGAAGGCGGAAATCCACACCGCGCTTAAAAATTTTAATGACAAAAAAGCACCAGGTCCAGACGGCATAGATTTTAAAATTTTAAAACAAGTTAACAAATGCATCCCTAATATCTTACACATCTGGATAAATCTCTGTCTAGACTATAATCACTTTCCTAGAGTTCTTCGCCAAGGCCAAGTTGTATTTTTCCTGAAACAAGGGAAGTCACCTTCTGAGCCAAAATCATATCGCCCGATCTGCCTTCTTCCAACCCTAGGAAAATTATTAGAAAAATTAATTGTTGTCCGTCTTAATTACTTTTTGGAATCTAACCAGCTCTTAAATGAACGGCAATTTGGGTTCAGAGAGGGCAGATCTTGCGAACAGGCCTTGGAAAAAATTTTGTCTTCTAGTGCCCTCAGTTACAATACTGATCAATATACAACTTTAGTATCCCTGGATATCCAAGGGGCATTCGACAATATCGAATGGCCCCACATTCTTAACTCCCTATCAAAAATTGAATGTCCGAGAAACTTGGCGGGAGTGATCCAATCGTACTTATCTGAGCGTTCCATCGTAATCGACTGGGGCTCAGGCTCTAGTGTGCACAGCCAACAGAAAGGTTGTCCACAGGGCTCGTGTCTAGGCCCAGTTCTGTGGACACTCATTGCCAAAAACATACTGAATTTTATGAGCTCACAAGGCTTTGAATTATTTGCATTTTCGGATGACTTCACGTTAATTCTCTCGGGCAAACGCAGAAAAGATCTGGAGACCTTAGCTCAGGATACCTTCACTGCTTTTTCCCAGCTGCTCAAAGACCTAAACTTTCAACTTTTCCCCAATAAAACTCAATCTTTAACTTTCTCCAAACCACGTATACTGAAGAGGAAGCCGACGATGAGGTTTGGGGGCAAAAGTGTAAAACATGTCGATCACTTGAAAATTTTAGGACTAACAATAGACAAAAACCTTAACTTGATTGAACATTTAAACTCACTTAAAATTAAACTTCTTATACATTATCATAACTCGTGCAAATTAATGGGTAAACAATGGGGTATAAGCACCAAAATGTTAAAAACATGGTATCTAACAATAGTGGAAAAAATCGTTACTTATGGGGGGGGGAATCTGGGGAGGTAATCTTTCAAAAACAGGTATAGGAAAATTAAATTCATTGCAAAGAATGTTCCTCTTGCAACTGTCACAGGGTTATAAAACTATCTCCACTGATGCCCTCCACGTCATCACCGGTGTTCCTCCTTTACACTTCACTCTGAATTACGAATACAACAGAATAAACGTACTACAACTAAGAAACAAAGACTTACAGAAAATCCTATTTCCAGATGAAGAAATTCAACTCAAAATGGGCAGCTGATTCATACACAGAGCAGAGGACTTTACGCATGCATTAATTAATACTAACATTTACTCTTTCTCTCCTACAGCCCCTGTGGCGATATATACAGATGGATCTAAGACAGTTCATGGTGTGGGTGCCGCATTTTGCGCCTTTGTTGATGGGGTCTTGGTTCATCAGTGGTCCTCTAGGCTTGGGGTCTGTAACACTGTTTTCCAGGCTGAGATTTTCTCTATCAGCCAAGCAATTTCTTGGTCAATTTCCTATTTTACCAATTTGAAAATTTATATCTACAGTGACAGTCTCTCAGGTCTTCAGGATCTGGCTCGCCACAGGAGTAACCATCCTATTATTCAGAAAATCAAATTAGATCTCCTGTCTAAGCCCGACACTTTCTCTTTAGCTCATGTCTCCGCTCACAGGGTCTTCGCGGGCAATGAAATGGCAGATCTCTCAGCAAAAACTGCCACTAAAAAGGGAGCAGTGGATTTCGTTCTGGCCGTCCCCCCCCCCTCTTACATCACGACCAAAGAAAGAATGGTAGCTATACTTCGATACATCTCCTAAAGGTAGATTTACTTTTACCTCCTCCCCAAAGTGTCAAATTATAACTTTGACCTTTCCCCAGCCATAATAGCCTTCTTAACGGGTCATGGCCCGTTCAAATCACATCTTTACAAGTTTCATTGCTTGCGCACTCCACAATGTGTGTGCGGTGCTGAGGGTAATGCAAATCATTACTTTTTCTCATGCCCACTAACTCATGATTGGCGTATCCTTAACCCACCTAATGAACCTAACGACTGGCTTTTTAATATCGTTACCCGGCTTCCATTACGTCAGAAACTAACCAGAATCTATAACTTCTTAATGCATCTTTCCAATTTGACCAACTAATTTTTCAATCTTCCAAGGCAGTTACCAACTTTTCTCTTGGAGGTCCATATAATTTCTCATCACAAGCTTTTCCATGCCAGGGAGCAAGGCTCCGTTCTTCTTTTTATATTCCTGTTACCTTGTCGCCCTCTGTCCTGTGAAAGCTCCGCTTTGGCGACCCCTGTATTTTTTTTTCTTTTTTCTATTTTTTTTCTGTTTACGCAATAAACAACGGAGGAGGTTTAACCTTTAGTCACGGGCTCTTTTGAATCACCACAGTGCCATCGGAGCCCCTCTCTAAAGGTTAAAATCGCTCAAAACCGCTGCATAGTGGTGAGCGGCCACCTTCCGTCTTAGAATCTTAGAATAAATTTTGCCGTGTTGTTTCTGTCATCTAGCGGTATAGTTATTTTCAGATTTTTTAGGTGAAAATAACCAATCAAAGATTATATGAAATTTTCGACGCTAGATGGCCGAACTGTGTGCCAAATTTTGCTGGAAAGCTGTACTCTGCCTTTAGACGCTTTTCAAGTTTTTGCTTTGAACCGGGAGTTAAAGTTCATGGTGAATACGGCCATAGTCGAAAAAAAAATGACGTTACAATTGCAGCAATGTTTCGAGAAAAAAATAAATTTTATTGTGATTGAAAGATAATTTAAAAGATTAGATGTACGCTATGTAAGGAGTACTACTTGGCGATTTGGAGATTTTCTTTCTCGGTCTAAACTTTATGACAAATCCTATACCATCTGCCCATTAAAGTTTTCAGAAAGAGACCCAGAATTCTTCAGTTGCCCCATATATCAATTCTAAATAGAAAAAATATCAACGTCCCAGGCTGCCATTTGGTTGGATGGTTCAATGAGAAAAAGTATGGGTACATGATTAGTACAGAACTGAATTTATGAAGACAGGAAAAAAAAACTATCCAAAAACTTTCTTATAAACTTAAAAAAGAAATATATATATATATATATGAACAGACAATTGTAAGACATAATCTTTATTAATTTTTACAAGCAGTTAAAAAAAAAATCAGCAAACGTTTTCATCGTGCCGCACTGAAAGTTGTGGTCATAGATATAGTAATTTATATACATCTATCATCCCCATGAACATCTACATACTCTCCGCAGCTTTCGGTACGCTTTCCCTACATTCATTCTAGCTCAGTGTTTCTAGGTAAAATTATCAAAAGTCCTAGGATTAAGATCAAAGTTTTGAAATCAAAATTGTTATAGACATCACCAAATCAAACGAACACCATCTTTCTCCCAGTTTAAAATCAATTTAGTGAACAATTAAACTAATTTCCCTATACTCCAAAACTTTTTCAACTAAAATAACAACGTAAACCCTCTAGAACACTCACGCTTAGTCGTTATAAGGAACTTCTACCTACTCACTGAAACTCTCGGCAGGCGCTTCCTTTCTTTTCCTTTCCTATAATACATCAAAAGTTTAGGATGAAGTTTTGAGATTAGAAATTTAAACTTGGCGGTAATCCAAATTTTTATAGACATCACCAAATCAAACAAACACCTTCTTACTCGCAGTTGAAAATCAAAATAGCGCACAATTAAACTAATAACAGTACGCTCCAAAACTTTTCCAGCCTAAATAACAACGTAAAGCCTCTTGAACACCCAGACTTAGTCGTTGTACGAAACATCTACATACTCACTGCAACTTTCGACACGCTTTTCCTTTCTAGATAAACCAACCAAAGGTTTTAGGAATACGATTTAAGTTTAGAAATTTAAATTTGATCGAAATCAAAATTGTTATAGTCATCAAAAAATCATACAAACACCTTCTTAATCGCAGTTGAAAATCGAGGTAGCGCACAATTAAACTATTAATCCTACCCTCCAAAACTGTTCCAGCTAAAATAACGAAACGTTTAGCCTCTATAACACTTACATTTAGTTGTTTTAAGGAACATCTACTTACTCACCACATTTTTGGGCACACTCTCTCCATTTAGGTTAACTTATCGTAGGTTAAGATTTCATTTTAAGTAAATACTCTAGGCAAATCTTAAGTTTTTTTTTTTTTTGACAACACCAAAATAAACAAACACCTTCTTGCTCGCAGCTGTAAATTAATTTAACGCACAATTAAACAACTAACACTACGTTCAAAGGCTTAACAACTAAAATAACCAAACGTAAAACATCAATAACAGTCACACTTAGCTGTTGGAAGGTACATCCATTTACTAACCGTGGGTTTGAGGTTTTAGTACTAAGTTAAGAAATTTACTCATGGCGAAATTCAAATTTAATTTATTTAACTTTAATTTAATCTAGTTTTTAATTATTTTGCTTAATTACATCACTAAAACAATAATCACCTTCTCGCTCGCAGTAGAAATTCAATTTAGCGCTTCCATAATTTCTTCTGTTAAAATAACTAAACGTTAAGCCTCTTAAATACTCACACTTAGTTACTGCAAGGAACATCTACACATTCACGACAACTTTGGCCACAATAACTCTTTTCAGAATGACTTATCGTCGGTTTAAGGTTTTAGGGTAAAAGGGAGAGGAAATATTAAAAAAAAATTAAATTAAAAATAACTAAAAGATTTAAACTTAATACATATATTCATATATATATATATATATATATATATTTTCCTTCTCACCACTGACAAAAGCCATCCTACTAACGCCTGATACCTAACAAACCAAATGATTCCACTATCTTTAAATTCTAAGTACTCAATCTGCTAAAAATAACTACACAGGCTTCTTGCCTATTTGTGCGGGGGGTGAGTAAATGGTCCCAACATAGGTGGGAGAAAAAAAAAATAATATTAATAATAATAATAATAATAAGGAAGAAGGGAAAAAAGTGTGAAAGGGAAGGGTGGAGTAATGGAGGGAAGAAAAAGGGAAAGGATAGGGGAAGAAAAAGGGGAAGGGGCGAGGGGAAGAAGAAAAAGGGAGAAAAGGGTGAAAGGGAGAAAAAAGGAGTAGGTTTTTTTTTTATTTTACCTAATTATCACAATAACAAACTCTAAGCACCAACATCAATAAAATCTTCACAGCCCCAAGCTACAGTTATCGTTTTCTAACAAGAAATCTACTTTACAACTCCATCTCAAATCCTACTTAAACTCATACATCCCTCTTTTCTTTTCTCTTTTTTTTTTCCTTTCTTTTTCTTTTTGATTGTATTGCGGTGGTATCCCTTACCTAGAAAACAAAACTTTTCTTCATTTCACAAACTCTATGATTGAGCAGAACATTCTACTGCCTCGAACTCCCTGGCACTGCTAACTGTGTATTCACGGCAACCGACGCGGTTGCAGAACTGAAGTGTACTGACGAACTTGTTTTTACCCAGATATTCATCCTCGATCTTGCTCACCGAGCATGCTACTTGTTTTCTTTCTCCCGACTTTACGCGGGATGTAACTAATATTTTTACTTTATTTTTATCTTGTTTAAATTAAAGGTTTTTCGTTAGGAGATTGCCTTAGTTTACTTAACTCATGGTTGCACATAAATTCAGCAAAATATTTTAAGCAGGTAGCTTGGGTAGTATACAGGTTACCTGTAGTGGTGACCCTAAGTTTGGAATCGCAGCCAGGCAATCCTCTACAATCTCTTTCCATCGGTAAAAATATTCAGTGATTCAGCATGAATTTAATCGACAATGATGTTTAAAAATCTCTTTTGTGCACTATTTCATCAATTTTTCATCCCATGTGTAACGGATTATGTGCTAAGTGGATTTACACCATCGGCATTCTCCGGAGGCAAGCAACAACGACGATTCCAGTTCATCTAAATAACAAGGTAGGACCTCATATTTTTGTTCAGTGTTAGTTATTTGAGCTTTAATAATCATGCCAGACGGTCATGTTGAAGTTAACAAAATTGGGATAAAATTACCGCCATTTTGGGATAAACATCCCGTACTTTGGTTTGCAAGTATTGAAGCGCAATTTGTTGTTTCGGGAATAACTCAAGACATTACTAAATACTATTGTATAGTTTCCGCCCTAACTTCCGATATCTTGAGTTACGCCAGTGATATCGTATTAACACCGCCACAAACTGACAAATATGGAACTCTAAAGTCGCGTTTAATAGCAGAATTTTCCGATTATGATCAGAGGAGATTAAAAGCCGTTCTCTCTGAATTAACTTTAGGAGATGACAAACCTTCACATTTATTAAGGAAAATGAGAAAATTAGCAGGCAAAACAGTTGGGGAAGATTTTCTTAAGACACTCTGGTTACAGCGCCTACCTAATCAGGCTCAAGTGATCCTTTCAGTTTCCGAGGACAATTTGGACAAATTATCATTAATGACCGATAAAATTCATGAAACGGCAAGCTCTAGCATCGATGAAGTACGATGTAAAAATAAAAATGATGCATTTTCCGAGGTAAGCGAATTGCGCATGCAAATTGCTGAGCTTACTAAACAGGTCGAACGCCTTTCACGAGGTCGTGAACGTCAAAAGCGCGATTTTACCCCGCACAGGCCTCGTTCAAAAACGCCAAAGAAACATGATCTATGTTGGTATCACTTCAAATTTGGGGAACAAGCAAAACGATGTAAATCTCCGTGTCGTTTTAAAAAACCGGAAAACTAATTGGGAAATCGCATACCCTGGCGCAATGTTATTTCAAGCCTAATAACAAAAGCCGCCTTTTTATATCCGACCCTGTTTCAAAATTAACTTACTTAGTTGATAGCGGTAGTGATGTCTGTGTTTTACCTCATCGAGGAAAAAGTTTTAAACAAAACAATAACATTAATTTGTATTCCGCATCCGGTTCAGCCATCAATACCTATGGTGTTAAGGTGATTACTTTAAGTTTAAACTTAAGACGTAAATTTCAGTAGCCATTTGTTCTCGCTGACGTCAGTAAACCTATCATCGGTGCAGATTTTTTGCGACATTTTGGACTACTTATAGATCTTAAAAATGGACGTCTTAAAGATCCACTTACTAAACTGGCCAGCAATGGAAAAAAATCGGTCGATAATACACCACAGATATCGTTAATCGCAAACAATTCGGTTTACCGGGATCTTTTAAATAAATACAGTGATGTAGTGCGTCCTTATCCCAAAGTAAAAGAGATAAAGCATAATACTGTACATCAAATTTTAACTCGCGGACAACCTGTTTTTGCTCGACCACGTAGGTTACACCCAGCAAAATTAGTGGCAGCTAAGCGTGAATTCGAGTACATGGTAGAACATGGTATTTATAGGCCAAGCACTTCAAACTGGTCTAGTCCATTACATCTTGTACCTAAAGATTCCGCAACGGGAAAAGATTTTCGACCTACGGGCGATTATAGAGCCCTTAATCGTATAACAATACCAGATAGATACCCTTTGCCTCATTTACAAGACTTTTCAAATCAACTACATGGGAAAGTCATTTTTTCTAAAATAGATCTTGTCAGGGCTTATCACCAAATCCCAGTTCACCCGGAAGACATACCAAAAACTGCCATCACAACTCCATTTGGCTTATTCGAATTTGTATTCATGCCATTTGGATTATCCAATGCGGCCCAAACGTTCCAAAGATTCATTAACGAAGTTTTACAAGGTTTTGATTTTGTTTTTGATTATCTAGACGATATCCTAATTGCGAGCAGCTCAGAGGAAGAGCATCGAAAACACCTCGAATGTGTCTTGAAACGACTCTCAGACTATGGCATACGTATTAATTTAAAAAAATGCGTCTTAGGGGTTCCAGAGCTATCGTTTTTAGGTTATTTGGTAAATAAACACGGGATTAGACCGCAGCCAGAACGCGTCGAACCAATATTGAAATATGAGTTACCAAAAACTGTAAAAGAACTCCAACGTTTTCTTGGGTTATTAAACTACTATCGTAGAAATGTCAAAAACGCCGCTCATATCCAGGCTCCTCTTAATGATATGCTAAAAGGTAAGAAAAATAAAAAGAATCAATTAATCGAATGGTCTGAGGTGCAAAAGATGCAAAAAACAGCTAGTTGAGGCTACTATATTGGCACATCCTGACCCTGAAGCCCATTTAACGCTTTTCACAGACGCGAGTGACACAGCGGTGGGCGCCTCACTCAATCAGTTTAAAAAACTTAACAGTGATCATAATTTTGAACCCTTAGCGTTTTTCTCTTCAAAACTATCCCCGACCCAACAAAAATGGTCTACTTTCGACCGTGAACTTTATGCGATTTATGCTGCCATTCGACATTTCAAACATATGCTTGAAGGTCGGCAATTGACAATATTTACGGTCCATCGTCCACTAACATATGCCTTTTTACAGAAATCGGATAAATGTTCACCCAGACAGCTACGCCACCTAGATTATATTGGCCAATTTAGTACAGACATTCAGTTTATTAAAGGTTCGAATAATATCCCGGCCGACACGTTATCGCGAATCGAGGCTTTAGAGGTTCCGAGCGCATTAGATTATTCAGCCGTGGCACATGCTCAAAACACAGATGACGAGTTACATGATCTTATGAACTCCGACACTGCTTTAAAATTTAAACCTATGGTAGCAGACGGAACTGAAGCTCCACTTTTTTGCGACATTTCAACGAGAAATATGCGGCCATACCTTCCATTAGAATTTCGGAAAGCTGCTTTCAATACTCTCCACAATCTCGCTCATCCAGGTATAAGAGCTACGGTGAAACTCCTAACATCCCGTTTTGTTTGGCCTTCAATTAGAAAAGACGTCACAACTTGGACACGGGCATGTATACCATGTCAGAGGTCAAAAATTTATCGCCATACTAACAGTCCGGTGCAAAATATTCACGTTCCAGACAAAAGGTTTGAGCACATCAACATTGATCTCGTAGGTCCTCTACCCCCTTCTCGCGGTTACACATATTGTCTAACAATGATCGATCGTTTCACGCGTTGGGTTGAAGCCTGTCCAATCTCTGATATTACAGCGGATACTGTGGCTAGAGTGTTTTATGAAAAATGGATTGCTCGTTTCAGCATTCCCAGAACCGTCACAACCGATCAGGGAAGGCAATTCGAATCTCATTTATTTACTTCGTTACTGAAATTGTTAGGAATTAAGCACATTCACACAACTGCATACCACCCAATTTCTAACGGGTTAATTGAAAACTGGCATCGTACTATTAAAGCATCCTTAAAGGCTCACTTAACTGATCACTGGAGTGAAGTCCTACCCACAGTATTGCTGGGAATGCGGTCTGCATTCCGTGAGACCATACAAGTCACTACAGCCGAGTTGGTCTATGGTACAGCCCTCAAACTACCAGGAGAATTTTTCACACCTTCGCCGAAGGACTTCAACGCAGCTGAATTTGTCCAATCTCTCAAAGAGAATATGCACAGATTATCTCCAGCTCCAACTAGCAACCACGACACCAAAAGTCGTACCTTTGTTTCTATGGATCTTAAACGGTGCAAACAAGTTTTCGTGCGCCACGATGCAGTTCAACCTCCGTTGAAACCTCCATACGATGGCCCCTTCACAATCCTCGAACGGACTGACAAAGTCTACAAGCTGCAGATTGGAGACAAACCAAAATTCGTTTCCATCGACCGCCTTAAACCAGCATTCATCATGCCCGAATCCCACCCAGACGATGCAACTGACAGCTGCACAAAAAGTTTCGACAGCAGCAAGCCTACAACTGAAACTACTATCGAACATTCGGAGGATGAAGTGAAACATACTCGTTGTAGACGCAAAGTTCGTTTTCCTGCACGATTTAGATGACCAGGTAACGTTCCACTAGGAGGGGGGTACTGCGGTGGTATCCCTTACCTAGAAAACAAAACTTTTCTTCATTTCACAAACTCTATGATTCAGCAGAACATTCTACTGCCTCGAACTCCCTGGCACTGCTAACTGTGTATTCACGGCAACCGACGCGGTTGCAGAACTGAAGTGAACTGACGAACTTGTTTTTACCTAGATATTCATCCTCGATCTTGCTCACCGAGCATGCTACTTGTTTTCTTTCTCCCGACTTTACGCGGGATGTAACTAATATTTTTACTTTATTTTTATCTTGTTTAAATTAAAGGTTTTTCGTTAGGAGATTGCCTTAGTTTACTTAACTCATGGTTGCACATAAATTCAGCAAAATATTTTAAGCAGGTAGCTTGGGTAGTATACAGGTTACCTGTAGTATAAATAAATAAAATTAACATTCCTCTTACTTCTTGAGCTCAGACCTTATCTAGTTTAAACAATCAACCAAAAAACAAATTTTATCTCATTTTTTATTTAATTTTTATCTTACTTTATTTATTATTTTCTTATTTATTTATTATTTATTTATCTGTTTATTTTAATTTATTTATTTATATTCTTTAATGAGACATTGTGCAGCTGGGAAAGCCCCATCCACTTCTCTCTGGGCGACACTATAAATTTTCAAAAAGTGTATATTAATATTTCAGTGCAAATTGTGATTCTCACATAGCTAAAAGGGATTTTTTCCTTTTTAAAGTGTTACTCTAATCCAACCCTTTTAGTGAATTTCCAATTAACCATAAAAAAGAAAAGAAAAAAAATAATAACAAAAGCTACTCAAGCAAAATGCCACAAACTCAAAAATCTCAAGAGACGCTTGACGTCCAATCATCAAGCGATGAATCCTGTCAGTCCTACATATCAAACAGATCACCGGTCTCAACCAGATCACTAAGATCAGCCAACAAAGCAAACATCGAACGAAAGTCCCCGTCCCCTCGGAATCCAAGAGCTTCCCAGGTTCTCTTTAAACGTAATGAAAGCTTCAGAGGATACACCTCGATCTCTGAAATTGCCTCTGTAGCCATAGACATCATCAAACTGTCAGGTAAGGGGAACGACAAGGCCCCCCCCCGATGCTACTTAAAAACGCATTCCTTCAAATACGTACCCTCTCAGACAGCAAAATCTCTTCACCATTTCCAGTAACAATGCAACCATCAACAGAGGACTCTTGTAACAACTCCAAAGAACTACAAAATCTAAGCACCAGCATAAACGACAAATTTGAAAACACAGACTCTATACTAAAAGAAATACAAACATCGCAGGGCACCATTCTAACAATGTTGGAGAAAAACTCAACCCCTATTAATACAGAAGCAGAAGGATGTTCAGACTCAACATCAAGACAAAACAGTGCCATCTCAATCTCAGCAGCGCAGAGCGAAGTCAACAAGGTTCATACAGCTTCACCCACCCCTTTACACTCACAGGCGGAGGCTATCTTGCAATGGCAGGAAAGAACTTTATTCTTAACATCTCGCAAAGACTCACATAGAGGAGTGGATATTAAAGCAACTTAAAGAATGCTCTATTGCCGCTCCTTAACAGAGATAGAGACAAAAATTGGGAGGAAACACATAGAACTCATCTGTAACACACCCTCTGCTGCGAAAATACTGAAAGATGAACTCCAGTCAAATCAAAAATTTATCATGACCTTAAACGTGGCATCCAAAAGGTAACGAAATTTAAAAATTATAGTTCTAGGAGTTCCTGAAGGTATTCAAGACGCTCAGTTATTATCCAATATTTCCACGGTACTGAACATCTCAAAAAAACATGCAACAAGTTTCAAAGTACTCAAAACAAAAAAATCAAGAAAATCAGGACAATTCAACAAAATTCTACTCATACAGGAACCAATCGCCAAAATTCTACTTCGGGAAGGCTTTATTAAATTCGGCATTATAAAATCCAGGGTTAGACCCTTTACATCAATTCCCAGATGTACCCATTGCCAGGAATTCTGGCACACTTCAGGCACCTGTAACAACAGTTCTTATTGTGCCCACTGTGGAGGCAATCACTCTTCGAGTTCTCAGTGCACCAATTCTCCTGGTTGTGTCAATTGCATGAAGGTAAATTTTGAGAGCAACAACAGACGCCTCAAAACAGATCATCCGGCGTACTCTTCGGCCTGCCCCACATATCAAAAGCACTATGAAAAAGAAAGGAAATATCTTGAAGAAAGATTCCCTCCTCCCTTTACGAATCAAGGTCTTCCTCCACTGTTCGACAAGCACAGATTCCCCTTGGGAGAGCAGCTACCGCACCTGTCCCCTCCTTTTCTCCCACCATGTGCACCTTGGCAGTTTCCACCATTTCCGCAGTGGTACCAGAATGAACAATTCCTGCCACCAAATCTTAGTAACTTTTCACCTCAAGAACCTAATGTACAGGAAGGTTGGTCTCCCCATCAGCCCTCATATCATTAAGGTAACTGTCAATTCAAATATCTCCCATTACAAAAACATTAACTCTCATAAGTTATTTAAATAATGCATGAAAATAAATTTTCTAATAATACTAACCTAGTTCCTTCATCAAACATACAAATCATGCAGATCAACCTGAATAATTGCAGAGCGGCTAACTCAGCAGCAAAAGATTTTTTGGAGAAAAACTCCCTTGATATTGGGCTGCTGCAGGACGCTTATAGCACTGCAGATGGTCGTCTGTATGATTTTCCAGAATCCTGGGCAGTTTTCTCTTCACGCAACAAAAATGCACACATTGTCTTAAGGTCATCACATTTTATTTACACTCACCTTTTCACCGGCGACAATTGCGTATTCATTACACTGACGTCAAATGAAGGCGAGGTGTTCTTAGGCAGCGCATACGCAGCCCAGAAACCTTCAGTAAGATTAACGACTGGTCAGTGCTAGATGTCTTCAATAACTCTGATCACAATTACATAACATATTCAATAAACACAACTTCACAATTAAAAAACCGCACTCGCTCCTCAACACAAAGAGCCAACTTTACCAAATTCAATAGACTCATAAAATTTAACGAACACTCATTACTACATCAACTAAATGACATCGAATCGATAATACAACTGGACTCTTTCACAGAGCATCTCATTTCAACAATAAAAGAAGCAGCTAGCGCTTCACTCCGGTTGAGATCAGTACGAAGTCACCACGTCCCTTCCTTCTGGTCCCCCCATCTTAAAACGCTACGCAACAGACTCACGGTTTTAAGACGGAAAACTAAACATATACCAATTTTAGAATCACAAGCACACAAAGAATTAAGTAAGAGACTTGCAGCACAATATAAAAAACAAAATAACTTAACCAAACATGCTGCGTAGAAGACCTTCTGCTCTTCGCAGACGAATGTCTTTGGCACAGCACAAAAATTTTATTCGCAAAAGTACTTTACTCCTCATGAAATAATGCTACAAAGGTCTCCTGGTCTTTCCTCTAAACAAAACAACCTTGTTTTTCTTACGCAGCAAATTTTCGGCCCGTCAATAATTCCAAATTTTGCGAGCGTTCCCATCGTTTTCTCCGCGCAGGAGGACAAAGCCTTTACGAAGGCGTAAATTCACACCGCGCTTAAAAATTTTAATGACAAAAAAGCACCAGGTCCAGACGGCATAGATTTCAAAATTTTAAAACAAGTTAACAAATGCATCCCTAATATCTTACACATCTGGATAAATCTCTGTCTAGACTAAAATACCTTTCCTAGAGTTCTTCGCCAAGGCCAAGTTGTATTTTTCCTGAAACAAGGGAAGTCATATTCTGATCCAAAATCATATCGCCCGATCTGCCTTCTTCCAACCCTAGGAAATTTATTAGAAAAATTAATTGTTGTCCGACTTAATTACTTTTTGGAATCTAACCAGCTCTTAAATGAACGGCAATTTGGGTTCAGAGAGGGCAGACCTTGCGAACAGGCCTTGGAAAAAAATTTGTCTTATAGTGCCCTCAGTTACAATACTGATCAATATACAACTTTAGTATCCCTGGATATCCAAGGGGCATTCGATAATATCGAATTGCCCCACATTCTTAACTCCCTATCAAAAATTGAATGTCCGAGAAACTTGGCGGGAGTCATCCGATCGTACTTATCTGAGCGTTCCATCTTAATCGACTGGGGCTCAGGCTCTAGTGTGCACAGTCAACAGAAAGATTGTCCACAGAACTCGTGTCTCGGCCCGGTCCTGTGGACACTCATTGCTAATAACATACTGAATTCTATGAGCTCACAAGGCTTTGAATTATTTGCATTTGCGGATGACTTCACGTTAATTCTCTCGGGCAAACGCAGAAAAGATCTGGAGACCTTAGCTCAGGATGTCTTCACTGCTTTTTCCCAGCTGCTCAAAGACCTAAACCTTCAACTTTCACCCAATAAAACTCAATCGTTAACTTTCTCCAAACCACGTATACTGAAGAGAAAGCCGACGATGAGGTTTGAGGGCAAAAGTGTAAAACATGCCGATCACTTGAAAATTTTAGGACTAACAATAGACAAAAACCTTAACTGGATTGAACAATTAAACTCACTTAAAATTAAACTTCTTATACATTATCATAACTCGTGCAAATTAATGGGTAAACAATGGGGTATAAGCACCAAAATGTTAAAAACATGGTATCTAGTGGAAAAAATCGTTACTTATGGGGCGGGAATCTGGGGAGGTAATCTTTCAAAAACAGCTATAGGAAAATTAAATTCATTGCAAAGGATATTCCTCTTGCAACTGTCACGGGGTTATAAAACTATCTCCACTGATGCCCTCCACGTCATCACCGGTGTTCCTCCTTTACACCTCACTCTGAATTACGAATACAACAGAATAAACGTACTACAACTAAGAAACAAAGACTTACAGAAAATCCTATTTCCAGATGAAGAAATTCAACTCAAAATGGGCAGCTGATTCATACACAGAGCAGAGGACTTTACGCATGCATTAATTAATACTAACATTTACTCTTTCTCTCCTACAGCCCCTGTGGCGATATATACAGATGGATCTAAGACAGTTCATGGTGTGGGTGCCGCATTTTGCGCCTTTGTTAACGGGGTCTTGGATCAACAGTGATCCTCTAGGCTTGGGGACTGTAACACTGTTTTCCAGGCTGAGATTTTCTCTATCAGCCAAGCAATTTCTTGGTCAATTTCCTATTTTACCAATTCGAAAATTTATATCTACAGTGACAGTCTGTCAGGTCTTCAGACTCTGGCTCGCCACAGGAGTAACCATCCTATTATTCAGAAAATCAAATTAGATATCCTGTCACGGAGTAAGAAATAACTGGAGGGGAAACTCCAATGGCCGAAACCTTGAAAAACTGCAATATACTTTTAGGTAATATAGAGGCGCTACTCGTCGGTAGATGTCCGATTATCTTCGCTCCGTAATACTTTTCAGTTGCAAAAATGCTCATTTAATAACTTTCTTTAACAAAAATAATGATTTCTGAGAAAGTCAACGGAAAATGAATTCGATTACACAGAGTTTTCTTAACAACATATATTTTTTACAAGAAGTATGTGATACTTGTTATTTTAAAAAAGCCAGTTTTGTATAAGCTGTCATCAAAAAGAAAATTAATTAAAAGAGACATTTAATTTCAAATAATTTATAAATAATTCTTAAAAAGTATTTTGTTATAATTTTTATTATATATAATTATTTTTTTTCTTTTATCCCAATGAAATATGAAATTAATTCCATAAAAAAAAAAAAAAAAAAAATCTACGTAAAAGTAATAAATATTTTTGATTGTCAAATGCAATTTTACTATATGTAAACTGTTTGAAAAAGTAAATTTTAGACCTCATTCATGGTGTGATGTTGGGATTATAAGGCCAATTGACAGCACTTGGGTTTTAGACCTGAGTAGAATGCCCTCAGTGTGTCTCCTTATGGGATCCTAGCCAGTAGCTATGCAAGTTGCGGAGAAAATCACGGAAAACTCCGATCGGCTAGGTCCGCAAGTGCGACTTGGAATTAAACTCGGCGGCATTTCCCGTCTATCAGCTTGAAAAGAACACTATATTAAAGAAAAAAACACTCTGTTTACGGTAGGTGCCCTATTGTCTTCGTTCTGTAATGCTTTCACTTGCAAAAATGTCCATATAAAAATGTTTTTTAACAAACAAACAAAAAAAAAAATGATTTTTGAGAAATTTACGAAAAATGAATTTGATTATATTGGGTTTACTTAACAATATATATTTTTTTACAAGACGTATGCGAGGCTTGCTATTTTAAAAAAGCCAATTTTGTGTAAGCTGTCGTCAAAATGAAAATTAATCAAAGGGATATTCAATTTCAAATAACTTATATAAGCAATTTTTTTTAAAATATATTTTATAATTTTTATTTTATTATTATTATTATTATTATTTAATCCCAATGAAATACGAAATGCATTCTATTAAAAAAACGTCTACATAAAAGCAATGGATATTTTTAATTTAAGATCGAATGCAATTTTAGAGTCTTAGACCTGACTAAATACCCTGCCCTCCATAGTAGTTTTTTTTTTTTAAGTATATTTACATTTTATTCCTGCGAGCTTCGGAGAAAACCACAGAAAACACCTTGCGATAGGTTGGTGAACGCGACTTGGTATCAAACACAGCACTTCCCGTCAAACAACTTTGAGAACATAGCCATTCGGTCAATCGTGGGGCAGGTAAAAAACAAAATTCTTTAAAGATATATGTTTAGACGAAATAGTATGTTGGTATTAAGGCAATTAACTATAGGAGGCTTTTGTGACTCAGTTATGTGTCCTCAACACATAACCCAAGAAGCGAAAAGAGGGGGACTTTCTAAGGGATCCCAGCACATATTTACCTGACTTTCAGAGAAAACCACGGAAAACTTGGAACGGCTGTTCGACGAAACAACCTAAGATCGAACCCAGCACTTCCGATCTACCAACTTCAAAAGCAGTATGACGTCACTCAGAAATGTGTGAAGATTGATATATTATAAGGTGAAAAATAAATTGTTTTATAAATATTAATATTTATAAACTAAATTAATCATAGATATTATTTTCAAATAATTAGTTATATTTATAAATTAATTTTATAGAAACTAAATCATATATTAAAAAAAAAAAAACACTTTGTACAGCTAAATGTAATAATGTCAAATCATAATCATAAAATACATGTATACTATTAAGATATTTAAATAATGTATAGAATCATCCATAACTAAGAAGTAGAATTAACAATAAGAAAATAATAATAATATTAAATAAAATATTTTTTTTCTTCTACTTATTTATAAATTGCTTATAAATTAAAATTGAAATTTATGATTAAATATATATATTGTTGGTATTTTCATCTATCTTTCATTTGCTGAGTGTTGTAAAGGAATTAAATTATTCAAATTATATATATATATATATATATATATATATATATATGCAACGAAAATTTATTATATACGATAGATTTCTTTTCAATCTACAATTTTTCTTTATAATAGATATCATTTTCCTCCCCAAGTCCTTTTAAATATCCCTGTGTCCCTTTAATTCGTTATGATTTTAATGAAAGTCTATAAAAATTGGCTCTTTTAAAATAACAAGTGTCCTATGCCGCTTGTGAAAATTTTATGCTGTTAAGAAAACCTTATATATTCAAATTCATTTTTCGCCGATTTTCTCAAAAATCATTCTTTTCGTTAAAAAAAATAAAATAAATGAGCGTTTTTCCTATTGGAAAGCATTACGGAATAGGAATGATCGGCATCGGACATCAGCTGAAAGTGGCGCCATCTTTTACTCAAATAATTGGATAACACACATTTTATACTAGTTTCCGCTCCAGTTATTTCTTACTCCGTGTATCCTGTCTAAGCCCGACACTTTCTCTTTAGCTCATGTCTCCGCTCACAGGGGCGTCGCGGGCAATGAAATTGCAGATCTCTTAGCAAAAACTGCCACTAAAAATGAAGCAGTGGATTTCGTTCTGGCCCTTCCCCCTTCTTACATCAAAACATATCTTAAAGCACGACTAAAGAAAGAATGGCAGCTATACTGGGATACATCTCCTAAAGGTAGATTTACTTTTAACCTCCTCCCAAAAGTGTCAAATTATAAGTTTGACCTTTCCCCAGCCATAACAGCCTTCTTAACGGGTCATGGCCCGTTCAAATCACATCTTTACAAGTTTCATTGCTCGCGCATTCCCCAATGTGAGTGCGGGGCTGAGGGTAATGCAAATCATTACTTTTTCTCATGCCCACTAACTCAAGATTGGCGTATCCTTAACCCACCTAATAAACCTAACGACTGGCTTTTTAATATCGTTACCCGGCTTCCCCTACGTCAGAAACTAACCAGAATCTATAACTTCTTAATGCATCTTTCCAATTTGACCAACTAATTTTTCAATCTTCCAAGGCAGTTACCAACTTTTCTCTTGGAGGTCCATATAATTTTTCATCACAAGCTTTTCCATGCGAGGGAGCAAGGCTCCGTTCTTCTTTTTATATTCTTGTTACCTTGTCGCCCTCTGTCGTGTGAAAGCTCCGCTTTGGCGACCTCTGTAATTTTTTTTTTTTCTTTTTTTTTTCCTGTTTATGCAATAAACAACGGAGGAGGTTTAACCTTTAGACACGGGCTCTTTTGAATCACCACAGTGCCATCGGAACCCCTCTCTAAAGGTTAAAATCGATCAAAACCGCTGCATAGTGGTGAGCGGCCACCTTCCGTCTTAGAATTTTAGAATCATCCCCATGTTATCATGCAAAGATTTTTGCTGCCGAAAAATTTTTTTGGCAACAGCCATTAACCGGTATTAAAACTCGGCAATTGTAATAAAATAGAATGTTGATAAATTTTTAAAATGCCAATGTATTGCGTAGCTTTCAACTGTATTAATAAATGAATGAAAGGAAAGGTAATTGGTTTTCATGAGTAAGTTATATTTCGCTAATTTATTAAAAATATAATTTTTATAATCAGTTGTTTTGTTATTATTATGAAATAATTACCGTCTTCATATTAAATGGAATTTTTTTTAGCATTTTAAGGATTTTATATTAATAAATAATATGGAATTTTTTTAATTCTTTTAAATATAGTTGGCAGCGCAGGTAGTAAAGCTCGCTAGTTTTAATATATAAAAAAGTTTAATTTGAAAGAAAAGAATAATACCGTTAAATATTTTTGATTACTTTATTTATTTTTTTATTTATTTAAAAGGAAAAGGAAAGAAAGAAAAATTAGTATCTGCAGTTTTTTATTCATCTTTAGTACATAAATTATTCATAAATTTTACTTATTTATTTATTTTTTATAATAATAAGTTTAAATATTTTCTTCCATAAAGTAAACACAGTACTCCAGTTTTTAATTTAAAAAAGAAATATTTAAACCACTATTTTAATGTGCTTACTAAGATAAAAAGCGACATGTACAAAATGCTAAATAAAAAAGAAGGGGGAGGGGAGAAAGAGAGAATCTGAAAAACGTTATTTTTGAAGAAAATATATGTATTAGTAAGCAATAAAGATCCCATAAGATAATCTGCAAAAAAAAAAAAAAAAAAAAATTGAATCTGACCTTCTAATTTCCTTGTTTCCGGTCACCAAATACCATGTGACTAATCTTTTTTTTTTTTTAACGTTTTCATATTCGAAAAATTTACAGCCTTTTAATACTCGTTCTCTAAAAATTCATTGCTGAAAATTTTTATACTCCATTTGGCAGCTAAAAAAGTGAGAAAAATGCACTTAGTTAACTTTTTCCATTTTTGAACTAAAAATTAAGAAATTAAAATTTTAAAAATTTAGTTTTTAGGAAATGTGTATTAATTTAAATGTTGTGAATTTGTCGAATGTGAAAACGGAATTAAAAAAAAAATAATAATAATAATATAATATACATTATATATACGCAGTGAAACCTCTCAAGTTGGACACCCCTATAAGTTGGACACCCCTCTGAGTTGGACACTTTTTCTTTAGGATTAACATTATGTCCAACCTCTATAAGTTGGGCACCCCTTTAACTTGGAAGTTGGACAGTGAAATACTGTCCTAAGTTGGACACTTTTACCCGATGAGATAGAAAAAAAAGAAATAAAACTTCTATTTTCTCACTTCTTTTTTAAGAAATTTTACTTATCCCTTGTAGAAAAAACTGTAAATATATATATATAAAAACAATGTTTCTTGTCACGATATATTTACCTCTGTCTTATAAAAAATACTTCTTTTCTTCAGTTGAAACATTCACAAATTACTGTAATTTAGTGCATAATGCAAGAATCTTTCTTTTTATTGAATTGCATGAATTATCCTTGCATTTTTTTTTTTTTTTTTTTTTTTTTTTTTTTAATATTTCACAGAGCTTACAGGCATGTTTTGACTTAGATTGTTTAAAAATTGGCATTAGAAAATACATTTTGGTTGGTAGGGGTCCTCTTCATTTACCCCTTTTATTTTTCCTATCAAGTATAACTTGAGTGTATAATTGCACTAAACTTAATATGAGAGATATCTATTGTGAAAAATGATGCTGATTCAATTTGGATGCATATCAGCTGACTGATGTTGCTGCTATGCTTCAGTTTTCCCCATTCACCGGAAAACTATATCTCAGTTTCTAGAGTGAATAAATTCACCAAACTTTATATGTGAGATGGCCGTTATGAAAATGAATATTAGCTTAATTTGGGGTAGATCAGCATACAGGTGGTGCTACTTTTACTCACACTTTGATTTTCCACATGACTATCTCAGCGTCTATTGGATAAAATTACACCAAAATGCATGTGCAAAATCTTTATTGTGAGAAGCTATGTTAAATTTTCTTGTATGTTAACTGGTAGGAAGCGCTATTATATAAAAAATTATAGAAGAAAGTATTATAATGGCCACAACTTAATTTACATTTAAATTTTAAATCTTCAAATTAATTATTTTTTCTATATAAGTCATGAATACTTAATTATATGTAGATGTGATTAAAAGTTAAAAAGCATGCATAGATACAGTTTAATTAAATGAAAAAAAAAGTAAGCACCCCTATAAGCTGGACACCTCTCTAAGTTGGACACTTTTTCTTGGAACCGTAGGTGTCCAACTTAGAGAGGTTTTACTGTATATAAGAATTTTTTTTTCTTTTTTTTTTTTTTTTTTAATACAAACGTCTGAAAACAAATATTTTTTACAGTTTCAAGACAAGGCAACTCAATCAAGTTATTTTATGACTGATTTAAAGATTTTCCCCACAAAAATTGAAAGATAAATTTATGAAAAATGTGAAATGCGTGAATATAAAATGTTTGCAAAACTGTGTATGTCAATGTGTAAATAGTTTAGAAGCCTTGCTTGCCACCTATAAATATTGAATTTTAAACGACTGCACAGAAAAGTATTTTTATTATTACCATTAATTATTATTATTATTATTGTAGACAAAAATATATGTGAATAATAAAGGTAAGAGAAAAAAAAAATGTCTAAAAATGTGTAAAGACAGTTAAAAAGCAAAAATATCAGTGATTCATAAAAAATTTATCAGCCTTTAGCAACCCTCTGCATTCAAAATTATTTCTAAAAAAAAAAAAAATTTAATAAATGTCTGTAATTATTATTATTGTTGAAATTTACATTGTACAAATATGTGAAAAAATGTCTGTATACAATTATGATGACTAGAATATGCACATGATTGCAATGTTGTTATGCTAACAGCATCGTTGAACATGCAAAGATTGGACCCGCAAGAGAGGGCATACAATGTTGCTGTAAACATAACAAACTCCCCTTGGCCTTGAGAAGTGCAGCAGATCATTTACATATACCTTTTTTTTATTATTATTATTATTATTATCATTTATTCATTTTGTTTGTTTGTGAGTGTATGTGTGTAAAAGTGTGAGCACCCAGAACTAGTTGGGTAAATTTTGAAACGTATAACAGTATAATATTATGTTTACATCTCAATAATGAATAGTCTCATTTACATGAAATAAGAAGGATGTGTAATATAAATATGTGTGAGTGATAAATTTGAAATATAAGGCACATAATTTTATTGATTTTAACCAAAAATTTGTAAATAACTTTTTTTTTAATGTTGCTAACAACATTATACAACAGCTAATGTGTTGCTAACAACATTCCTGTGTTCAATGAGTCCAATTAGGTGTTTCCCCTGCCATTACCCTGACAGCGCCATCTATAGGAACATCTTGAAAGTATTTTTTTCCTCCCCTAAAGAAAATTTCATTGCTCCACGATTGTTCTGGTAAAATATCAAATCGCTCTGAAGGGTAGTTTTAAAATTATATCGTTTTGAAATCGCAACTTTAATTGTAACCACCCTGTATTTCTAAAAAATTAATGGTTACTATACATAATTCAAATCCTTATAAAAGTAAGCTTCCGATTTGGAGTAAGTAATTTTGAACTGAAGTAAGATTTTGTTTTTAATACAGTCGGTAACAAAAGTGTCCGACCACTAGCAAATATTCCTATGTAAAAAAAGTTCCTGTTCTTAGTCAGTCTAAGAACATGGTTCGATAAGGATTTATTTAACAAAACTGCATTAAGTGTACTTTTTTTACATAGGAATTTTTGCTAGTGTTCGGACACTTTTGTTACCGACTGTACATGCATACAGATCCTGAAAAGACGATAGAAGTTCATAACTGGAGTTGCCCATTTTTAAGATTATGAATAGATTACAAAAGTTTCGTGAATATTTTTTATGATCATCTGCTCTTTTCTCATGCTTAATGGTAACAACCAAAAACGAAGAGATTTCATAACAATTTAAAACATTAAAAAATACATGATTATTTGTACTTATAGCGTATGTGTTTGTGTCTATCTTTATGTTTCTGAGCATGCATTATAAAAATCGTATAATTTAAGAAAGAAATCAAACCGTAATCAAGAATTTTACTGTAAAATATTATTACACAATCGTTCTATGTTAATAACCATACAAAATATATGATAATAGTGATAGGATAAATTATTATAGTAAAATTAATACCACATTCAAAATGAGAGATTTATTTACAATAAAAGACATCAAAGCACAATGTATAAAACATTAATACCATTATAAATGTCATAAATTTTATTTCCATTTATTACTGCAATTTCATATCATATTCTAATATAACATGTTGTGTTTTAATTGCTTCGAATTCAACAAGAATTTTGTGAACTGTTGTAAAGTGCCACAAAATCTTGTTTTGCTGTCTTTCTGAAAAACAATTTTCTAAATTTCTAGAAAAGGGACGAATATATTACACAAACATAAAAAAAAAAAAAAAAAAAAAAAGTTAAATTAAATGGGAATCTTCCAGACGTTATTTACTTGTAATTAATTTTAGATATTACTTCAAAATTTTAATT
The DNA here is from genome assembly GCA_963930645.1 of Salticus scenicus. Taxonomy (NCBI): domain Eukaryota; kingdom Metazoa; phylum Arthropoda; class Arachnida; order Araneae; family Salticidae; genus Salticus; species Salticus scenicus. The sequence continues at coordinate 28,356,560 of OZ005650.1, read as the reverse complement.
TTTGATAGGACTGTTATATGTAATGAATTATTATGAACAATTAGTCTTCACGTAAAAAAATTCTAATTATGTTTTCCAGAAAAAGAGGGGGGGGGGGATCAGAAATGTAAACTTTGCCAAACCTAAGTGCAAAATTGCGCTAGGCAGTATAAAGGTAAACATGTATTCTTTTCTTTAACAAGAAAATCTATAACATAAAAAATAATAATAATAATAAATAAATAATTAAATAAATATTATGCGTGAATGCGGACAGTTGTTTCTATGCAATATAGAATATGTATATATATATATATACATATATATATATATATATATATTTTTTTTTTTTTTTTTCAAGACATTAATTTGTTTGTTCCTTTAATCATCTTCTGCATTATTACTTTAAATAAATAATTTATTTTACAAATAGACAAATACAATTTAATTAGAATATGTGCAATTAAAAGCATATTAAAATATCGTTCAAAACTTACTACTTTCATAAAGATGTCATACGCTTATTATATGCCTTTTTATATGAAATAAAAAAGTAACTCATAATTATAACGCAGAAACCTTAGAAAAAAATAAAATAAAAACTTTAAAAAATAAAAAAGCCTCCAGTTATTCACAAAATGAAAAGCAAAATAAATTAATAACTTACTAAATTATTCATAAATTTATATATATATATTTCATTATTTTTATACGATTCCTTTTTTATTCATTTTATTTTCTAAAAAGAAAAAAAAAATATATTACTATAATCATATAAATATTTACTTTTGTATGTATCAAAATAAATGCAATTAATTTCAGAAAAAGACTTGTTCGTTGGAATCATAAAAGTATTACAAAAAGTTAATTTAATAATACTTTAAAAAAAATAAAATCAACAATTATAGTTATTCACATTCTAAAAGGTATTTATTTAAATTATTTGTCACACGAAATGAAAAGCTTTTAGACGCTTCCGCCCGATATCCCATTAAAGCATTTACTAATTTTATAAATACTTTAAAGGTTTGCGTTTATTAAATATATATTTCTTTTAATTTATGTTCATTCATTAAATTTTAATGAAAAATTCAAAATTCATTTATATTAAATATCTTCGTTTAGCGTTTAAAATGCTTTTAAAATGATATGTAAACTTAAGAATTTCTATCTATTTTATACTGATGATATTCACTGATTTTTTTTTTTTTTTTCAAAAATAACGAAAACATTAGCACATTAATAGAAATGCTTAAAACATTTCCTCCAAAAGTTACTTAAGGGACTTAAATTGAGATATTTGGATATTTTAATGTACAGACAAGTAAATGAACAAAATAACCAAAATCAGAGGCCTAAAAAACAATTATACAGATAATTAATAGGTTACCCCAAAAAAAAAAAAAAAAAAAACTTCAGCTATTTCTTCTACAAAAATTTACCGATAATAAATTAAAAATATTTATGAACGAAATAAAACCTTAAATTTTGTAAGAATATTTTTATTGAAAGGTGCGTTTTTTATTGTTAAAGCTTTTACATTCCCTTACTCATAAGGCAGAGAAAGTATTGTTTATAGATCAAATTTTCGAAATTGAGTTCTTGTTATATTTACACGTTTTGAGGTCCCTGAACATAAAAATCATGTTTTTAGCGATTGACCTGTGCTTGTGTGTATCTGTCTGTTTCGAAGCCTAATTTGAATTGTTTTAGCATAGGTTTACATAACAGTATTCGTTATCTTACCCCTTAATCTCCAATCTGTATTTATAGTATTAAATTTCAGGGCAAGAGAAAGTCATGTATGTGACACACCAGATTATTTGTTGTTGTTGTCTGTAATTGAAAAGCAATTAATGAAACATATTATTTCAAGTGAGTAATTTTATAAAATAAGCAATAGTATATAAATTATAATTTGCTAATTTTTAACATTACAGTTTTTAGTGTCGCAACCCATTAATATAATTTTTAATATAACACTTTAAAATAAAAACTATTTGAGATATCTTTTTTTAATATTGTAGAATATATTGAAAAGAATGTAACGTATAAATGCATGTTACCTAGTAATTTTACAAGCTCGTAAATAACCATTTTAATATTAGGTAAAATGCAGTTAATAATACCAAAAGAAACCAAATCAAGTATAAAATTCTCTTTTTATCTCTAGTTCTTGTATTTCAGCTTTTTTGCGTTTTCTAAAAGATTTCCTATAATAGTGTGCTCCATGAGCATTTCTTATGACATTATGGGATAAAGAAAACACTGAAAAAAATAACGGAGCAAAAATACTCAAAAAATGAGTAAAATTATGCCAAATTTTATTATGTCACGTACTCGAAATAGCTCACTATTAAAACTCACTTTTCAAAAATAAGCAGAAGCCACCGTCACTTTAGAATGTAGAAAAAGAGGGGAAAAAAAGCTAAAAAACCCATAGGAATAGCATGGGAAGAAAAGCAAAAAAACTCACAATGTCAAGTGTGTTAAAAAAAAAAAAAAAAAAAAAAAAAAAAAAAACAGGCTCACACCGGAAGTAATAAGAGCACAGAATTGACTAGAAAAAGACATTGAACAGCGGGAACCGGGCGGGCTGGGGCATGGGTCCTATCGTCACTTTAGAATGTAGAAAAAGTGGCGGTGGTGGGGGTGGGTGGGCGGGAACCACCGCCACTTTAGAATGTAGAAAAAGAGGGGGGGGGGGAAGCTCCTATTAAAAACTTCTCGTTTTAAGATTTTTTATTTCTTATTTAACTATTCATTTCAAATTTTACATCATTTGGATGAAATTTCTAGTGCAGAATATTCTAGAATTCAAAAAATCTAGAAATTGCGTAACATTAACTGAATAATTAGCATAAATATTAATAATAATAATGACCATCTTCTGTCAGGAACGATTCCGGTTTAGACCGCTTCAAAACAGAGACTTTTGATAGCCATTTTTTTCCCCTTAGAAATGCTATGTATTTTTATTTTTATTTATTTTTTTATTAATCTGCATAAATGTTACATCATTAGAAAGATCTTTCAAAACTGAACATTTTTTGTGCTTGCACATTTCCCTTAATCTCAATATGTAAAAAGATTTCAACGAAAGTTTATAACTACCATTCCAATTCTAAAATACCCATGGAGGATGAAATTAAAATGTAATATAAAATTCAATCATAAAAATTATGGGCTAATAGTTATTACATAATTTTCTTGCAATCATGATAATGTACTTAGCTGATATAAACAAACAGTTGATTCTGACGTCATATTTATCAAATTAGTTGAAATAATTAAGGGTTACAAATAAGGTACCTAAGGTTACTTCGTTACAAATAGGGTACCTTTCATTTGGTACCTTATTTGTATAACGAAGTTTTGATTAGATATTTTAAAATTATTTAAAATATGAAAATAATTTCAAAATTGCTCATTTAAATTTATGATTGTTGCCAAAAAAATTTACCAGTTATTGTTATCTATATATATTAAGGGGGGCGGGGGGGGAAGGCATAAGATGAAATAATGTTTTCACGCGTAAAATTAAAAAATATTAAATTTGCTCATGCATATAAAAAAATACTTATTAAAACGAGTCGAAGAAGGAAGCGAAATAAGTACTGAGTTATGTTACGATAAATATGATACGTTATATTAGACCTATCGTCCAGGGTTAGTAGGTATTTTCGTGTTAAAAGAAATAGTTTGTTCGCTCGGTGTAACTTGCACATTAGTCCGGTCAGGTACAACTTGCATATTAGTCCCGTCAGGTACAACTTGCACATTAGTCCCGTCAGGTGCAACTTGCACATTAGTCCCCTTTAAATATAGTGTCCAGCGAAGCAGGCAAAACATTCGTTGATTCAGTACCTTAATTGATTTCACATTCCGTCATTTTTGACGGGGTTATATACTAGTAATTAACATAATGACATAAAGAATAAATGAAAAATAAACAATTTAGGTTTAAATAAAAACAACTTTTTTTAAATAATTTCCCTAACAATCAACACAAAACATGCTTTTATGCATATAAAAATATTTATTTATTTATTTATTTCATTTGTTTTAGAGCAGAATATAGATGTTACACTCTACTTATTTGCAATTTCTTTCATAGACGTAATGTATTTGAATTCTCTTGTGTGTCCCTGTACACGAACCATTTGATTGATCTCAACGAAACGTTTTGTGTAGCATTCTTATATGACACATATTTAGTGTAGCGAGTTTGGACTTTCTGCTACTATTTGTTCTTGAGATACACTGATAACAGAGACACAGACCAGCAGCTGAAAATATGACTTTCGGATTTAGGAGAACACAAAACGTGTAAATATAATAAAAACTCAATTTCGAAAATTTGAACCAAAAACAATACTTTCCCTACCATACATATAGGTAAAAAATAGTGAAAAAAAAAAAAAAAAAAAAAGAAAGAATATTATGCATGAATGCAGATAGATCATTGTTCTTATGCCATATGGAATTTTTTTTTTTTTTTTTTTTTTACATACATTAATGTGTTTGTTCGTTTCATAAACTTCTGCATTATTACTTTAAATACATTATTTTATAAATAAAAAACAATTTCATTAGAAAATGTGCAATCAAAAGCATATTCAAATATCGTTAAAACTTACTACTTTTTATAAATATGTCATACGTTAATTATATGTTTTTATATGTAAAATAGAAAAAAACAGTAACACATAATTATAACGCAGAAGAAACATTAAAAAAAAAATCATTTTAAACTAAAAAAGCCTCCAGTTATACACAGAATAAAATGCAAAACGAATTAATAGCTTACTAATTTATTCATAAACTTATATATATATTTCATTATTTTTTATACGATTTCCTTTTTCATTATTTTTATTTTAAAAAAAAAAAAAAAAAAAAAAAAAAAGTTGTATACTATTTTAAACATATAAATATTTACTTTTGTGTACATCTGAATAAGTGCAATTAATGTCAGAACGAAAGACTTATTCGTCGGAATCATAAAAGTATTACAAAAAAGTTAATTTAATAATAATTTTTAAAAATAAAATCCTCAATTATAATTATTTATATTCTAAAAGGAATTTATTTAAATTATTTATTACACGAAACGAAAAGCTTTTGAACATTTAAGCCCGATATCCCATTAAAGCATTCGTTAATTTCATAAATACTTTTAAGGTTGGCATTCATAATTACTTTTTTTTTTTCAAATTTATGTTCATTTATTAAATTTTAATTCAAAATTCAAAATACATTTATATTAGATATCTTTTTTTTTTTTACTTTTAAAGGGCTTTTAAAATGATATATAAATTTAAGAATCTCTATCTATTTTATACTTGTAATATTTACTGAAAATACTTTTTAAAAATAACGAAAACATTAAAATATTAATAGAGATGAATAAAACTTTTCTCCCAAAAGTTACTTAAGGGACTTGAATTGAGATATTTAGGTATTTTAAAGCAGCGACAGTAAATGGACAAAATAATCAAAATAGGAAACATAAAAATTACTTATAATTAAAAGAAAAAAACATACCTAGCTTTTATCTGAAAAAATTTACCGATGATGAAATAGAGATATTCATGAACGGAATTAAACCTTAATTTGTGTAAGAATATTTTTATTAAAAGATGCGTTTTTTATTGTTAAAAGTATTATTTCATTGAAAAGCAATTAATGTAACGTATTATTTCAAGTGAGTAATTTTATAAAATGAGCAGTGTTAGATAAATAACGATTTGTTAGTTTTTAATATTACAGTTTTTAGTGCCCCAATCTATTAATAATTTTTTACATACCGCTTTAGAAACTATTTGCTGCATCTTCCATAATATTGCACGATGTACCGAAAAGAATGTGAAGTGTAAGAGATAGTTACACAGTAACTTAAAAAGTGCATAAATAATACAGCTGGGCATTAAAATTGCCCTCAACATCATTTTGGCTAATTCTTATGTGAAATGACCTCCTTAATCCAAATAGGACGTCCATTTTGCCCTATCGCCCACCGTTTTTTAGGGACGGCCCCTTATTTTTTTTTTTTTAATCTTTTTTCTATAATTTTATGGCTATAAGTTTGATTTTTAGGAGGGGGGAGGTTTACTTTAACTGTTAAATATCTTCTGAGGGGCTAGTGAGTTGGGAAATTCTAAAACATCAATATTTTAGTCAAGGGGAAAAATTAGGGGATATTTGCCACTGAAATTATGTATTACATTTCTCATATTTTTATTTTTCTATTCACTAATACTAACTAATTATAATTTTTCTATTCACTAATACTAACACCACTCCACATCAACACTCATCAAATTAATTAGCCTTAATAGCACTCGATCTGAACTATCAAAATATAACTTAATCCAGGTGCTAAGCCTTAAATTATAGCTCCACTACACTCCACACACTTTGCGAAAATAATCTCCTACTTATATCTCCTTCCACCAACTTCCCTTCTCTTCCCACGAGTTCGGTACTCGAGCCGGCCAAATACCGTCGTGTACACTAATGGCGGCTGGTGCACGTAAAATCTGTCGTGGCCGCAATGTCCTCCATGTTCCCAACAAAAATTATACCTCTGGGGGTCACCGAAGCGGGAGAGACATCCCTTCCGTGGAGGATCAAAATTGTGATGGCATGTCTCCGGACCATCTCTAGGGGTGTGTCCCAGACCGTCGTCAGCACAATCCAACCATCCATCCATCCCTTCTCTTCCCTTCAACCAAACTTTAAAACCGCTTCACATTCGTCTACACTTCGCAACTTACTTCCTTTGCCGCAGCGCTATGTCGACACAAAACTATTCCGACTTAAAATTTCGCCGACTTACTGGCGCCGAAGCATTTTAACTATCCCAACTGACTACTTTGCTGGATCCAGCATAATTTCAAACAAAACCTGTGGTGACCCACTACAGTCTTGACCTCACAATGGTTGTGGCAACTAAGCTGCCTCAATCTGTTACGCAGCTATAGCTGATAACATTTCTCAACATGGTTGAGGAACATAAGTTCAATCAATAATGCTGTGCATTCTTACACAATTTTTTTTACAGTGAATAAAGTAAGAGATGTCATTTAGTAAACAAAAGGGAAAATTATAATAAGGTATATCACTATTTTTCTATATGTAGTATGTTCTTTAAATTAACGTTATTGCCCTTCAAATATTTTAAGAATAGAACTCCATCTTATTATTTTTAATTATTTATAATTGAATTACTTTAGTATTTTTTTTTTAAAGAATCGGATAATTAATTAGAAGAATGAAACAGGATTATTTATTATATTTCTCTTGATGAAGTATTTGCAACTTGTTAATTAAAAGAGGAAATAATTTTATTCATTTGTTACTCAACAGAAAAATTAAATGAAACAAAAAGATAGTTTTTAGTTCCTTTAGCATAAAGAAAATAATAATAATAAAATGCTATAATTTTAGATTTAATAGATATGTTACGTTATTATAAAAACTAAATCAGTAAAAGTAATTAAAAATATTATTTAATCTTAAAATAAAAAAAAGATTTTTTAACACTTTCCAAAAATGTCGAAATGTGTTTATAACTTCCGTTTGTCTATCTGTCTGTACATGCTCCAACTCTCTTAAATATTCATAAAATTTCTTGAAACTGATGTATATTATTCAAGCTTATTATGGTATTTCCCTATTGAAAATGGGGTAAATGCCATCAATGGTTTGTATACAAGGACGCTTTAAAGAATTCCAAAGCAATGCGATCTATGGCAGGTGCTTTTAAAGAAAAAAAAACATTTTCAAATGCATTATTTTACACATGTCATGATGAAATTGACATTTATTATTCATATATACAAAAAAATGTATCTATAAAATATAGCAGGATTAGCATTAAGATTTACAAAGCCACACGAAAATATTCAGATACATTACAGACTGTAATTGAACTTTTATTTTTATTAAGCATTTTTAAAACTTTCTAACAATGTTTAAGAATGATTAGGATTGGAATTTGTCTATTTGTCTGCATTTTTGTGCGTCTGTCTGTCCGCTTCTGGCGTCTACAAATATTTTCAGAATTTCTTCAAAATGATATAAGTTATTTAAGTTTACTATGATATCTTTTTTGTTTAAAATAATATAAATAGCACAAATATTTTATATTGTTGTTGTTGTTGTCATATGCCACTCGGAAATTCCGAGCCCCGGTAGTGGAACTAACCGGATTTATGTTAAGGCATGAGGGGTGCGTCTTCCGTTACGTAGGAGCGCCTCATAGGGAGGAAGTACCACTTGAGCTCCAGAAGCTGGTGAAAGATGACAGCACCAGCCAAACAACAGGAACTCGAATTTTGATCCGGATCAGAGCGAGTTAAACCCATGTTCCTCCCAGAGGTATCATTTTTTATTTGAACTTAGAGGACTTTGCGACCACAACGGAATTTAACGTGCACCAGTCGCCATTAGCGTACACGACGGTCTTCGGCCGGCTCGAGGACCGAACCCGCAATCTTTCGATCACGAACTCGCTGCTCTTACCAACCATGCTACCGCGGCAACATTTTGTATTACATGGACATACAAAATAATGTCAATGCATTGCGTTTTATGGAAGGTATTTTTATAAATCATATTTACATAACTTTGTATAGCACAAATGAAATTGAGATTTATTATTCCTATTTTAATAAAATACTTACTATAGAATATAATATGTTTAGTGTTAAGATTTACAGGATCAGATTAAAATATTCAGATACATTAAAGGCTGGAATTGATTTTCTATCTGAGTTAAGCGTTTTCAACATTTACAGCAATGTTTAAGAGTGATTAGGAATTCAATTTGTCTATCTGTCTTTCTTTCTGTTCTTATGCTTATCCGTTGTGTTATATAGGCAACATACATTGAAGATTAAACGATACAAGGATTACTTCTCTAACAACACACTTGTCCATAATGCATCTTGAAGATGTCCATAGAATGTCCATAGATGTCCTTTTCATCCATAGAACATCCCGAGGATGTCATTTGGAGAAGATGTGCTGTTAGAGTTACAGTTGGAAAGTGTTAATGATCGATGCGAACCGCATGGTTTTTCGTTCTTATTTTATGATTACATAAATACTGGTAAAATAAATTTGTTAAAATGGTTGGTAAAGAAATGAAACATTGTAAATGTATAGTTTAATTTATTATATTTTCTTTCTTCTGTAAAAGCTTAAAATACATAAGTTTAAAGTTATATTTAAAAAATAATAATCTGGTGTGTCACTCACACTACTTTCTCTTACCCTGAAATGTAATACTATAAATACAGGTTGAAGATTAAGAGGTAAGATAACGAGTACTGTTGTGTAAACCTATGTTAAAACAATTCAAATTAGAAAGAGTTTATATGATAATTAGTTCTGTGTGAGGGGGGCTACCGCCTCCCTCAACCCCCCCGTTTCATTAATGTACAAAAAACAAGTGATGAATATTTAGCTTAAAACATACATAATTTACCATATTTCTATGAGGAATTTATTTCAATTCCCGAACAGCTTTCCTGGAAATGGTAAAATATTATTAGTAAAACACATCCACTAACAACAAATAACTAGTGTGTTGTGGCCACCACACGATTTTCTTCTATATTTTCCTATACAAATTCACTCAGTAAAAATAATTTATTAAAATTATTATTTAAAATTTATCTTCCATGATAATGCTTACGGTTTCCATATTAGAGAAGTAGTATAACACTAAATATCAAAAAAAAAAAAAAAAAAGTTGAATTTATTCTCAATATATATATATATATATTTTTAATGAAAAAAATCGATAACTTTATTTTAAATTATCGCAGACCTATGGTACAACCATTCGTTTTAAAGGTATTGGCGAGCTCTTTTGAAAGATACCCATCATGAAAATTTACTCCTCTCGAGGGGGGACTACCCCCCCCTAGGGGGGGGGGGAAGGCGAGGCTCCTACATACACAAAAAAAAATTTCCCAGTTGACGATCTCTATTACACAAAATATATATTCGTTTCATTTGGTTTAGTGCAGTCTATAGATGTTAAACTCTACTTACCTGCAATTTCCCCCATAGACGTAATGTATTTGAATACTTTTGTGTGTCCCTGTACACGAACCATTGGCTTCATCTCAACGAAAAGCTTAGTGTAGCATCCCTATATGATGCGTATTTAGAATACCGAGTTTGGAATTTCTGCTACTATTTGTTCTTGAGATAGGCTGATAACAGACAGACACACAGAGAAACAGACACACAGACCATTCGTTAAAAACATGATTTTCGTATTCAGGAGACCTTAGAACATGTAAATGTAACAAAAACTCACGTTCGAAAATTTGACCCTAAAAAATACTTTCACGACCCTATGGGTAAGAGAAAGTATAAAAATACACAGATGCATAGTGTTACATTAAATGCAGTTTTACTTTAAATTGCAAAAACTTAACATTCATCGCTTAGATTAAAAATTAAAATAAAAAGATATTTTGAGACGCATAAATTCATTTTTCTCTTAAATAAACAAGTGGTGATACCAAAAAAAAAAAAAAAAAAAAAAAAGTTTGATGTAAGATTATCATACATATTTTTATTTTTACTGGACGATCTTCAACTTAAGAGATTTTTATTAGTTTTTAAAATGTGATATGACGAAGTTATTTGTCGCATCATGTCCCTGGTTAATCACCCCCATGTTGCCTGTAATACAGAACAAAAAAAAAAAAAAATATTCTTCTTTCATGATTCTCTATTTTTCCTGTATTACATTTACTTAAATCATTAAAACTTGATTAAATCCATAAAAACTGCAGCAAAATGATTAAATTATATAAACATTACAGCATGGGTTTTATTAAGCTTCACAATTTAATTACTATCCATTGCCTCACTCTTCACAAAGTTATCTTGGTCTCTATTGGAAGCTAAATATGTTTAAAGAGGAACTATAACATTTTTTTTTTCAGAGCATAAAACAGAAGAGCCTTTGGTTACATTTAATTAATAATCAGTGCACCATAACACAAACAAATTATTAAAGAATTTTGTTTTTATATAGTGGAAATATAAGCAATTATTAAAAAAAAGTATATTATTAAATAACAGGTATTTATGTAATACAATGCTTCATGTACTTTACCTATGGGATCACGCTGCGGACATAACACAGACAGTTAGACTGGTTGAATCCATAATTACTCTTAAATATTTTGGAAAGTGTTAAAACTCTTAATTCAAACGGAAATACAACTCAAGTAATTTCCAATTGTAGCCCTTAATCTACTTGAATAATTTAGTCTAGTCCTGTAATTCTTAACGTTAATCATACTTTATTCAATAGAAAACATTTTCTTGTGCGTTTAAAAAAATGCATCTCAATTTCATTATGATTTATGCAGTACAAAGTCATTTAAATATGATTTATAAAAATGCCTCTCATCAAACGCAATGCATTGTCATTCTTTTGGGTGTCCTTGTACACAATCCAGTTGTGCTGTTTATACCATTTTAAATAGGAAACATGCCATAGTAAATTTTAATAACATTTATCATTTTGAAGATATTCTGAAGGTATTTACGGACGGTAGAGTCGGACAGACGAATAGATTGATTCAACACATGATCGATTTTAAATATCGTTAGAAAGTGTTACGAGTTTTTAACAAACAGAAGTACAAATGCAGCGATATCCAATTATAATCCTTAATATAGTATATATAATCACAGACTAAGGAAATACTTAGACCCGGTCAGACGGCTTTCTTGAATGGGGAAAAGTGAAGTAACTGTAAGGCGCTTAGAACGACCGGCGGCCACATTGGTACAAGCAAGAAACTAGTAACATTGCAATCTGTATATGTAAAAAACGAACGCATGTCTGTCTGTTTATCCTTCATCCATTACAACACCATTCATCCGATCGCCATGAAACTTTGTGAAATTGTCGAATACACTCCCGCGAAGATTTCTGGCATAATTTTTTTTTTAATATCGCCCCCCCCCCTCAGGGAGAAGGGGGGGCAAGAACGGGATTAAAGTATATTTTTTACTTTCTTCTATATGTAATATAGTATTGGATTCGCGAAAATTTTCGACCTCCGTTTTTTGATGGATTTACATGTTTTGGGATGTCCAGAACACGAATTAATAGTTTTTAGAAAATGTCTGTCTGTCTGTCAGTCAGTCTGTCTGTTTGTATCATTTTTTTGTGGACGCTGTATCTCACGAACCAAAAATAATATGAGTTGCAAAATTAATATGAGTTATTGATAATAGTAATAGTTAACTAGAAAAAAAATTTTGTGCATGTAAGGGCATCGGTTCCCCCCCTGGGGGGGAAGTACCCCCCCCCGGGGAAGTAAATTTTCAAGATGGGTATCTTTCGAAAGGTCTCGTTGATAATAGTAATAGTTAACTGGGGAAAAAAAATTGTGCATGTGGGGGCATCGGTTCCCCCCCACTGGGGGGGGGGGATGTACCCCCCCCCCCGGGGGGGGCAAAGTTTCAAGATGGGTATCTTTCGGAAGGTCTCGTCAATACCTTTAAAACGAATGGTTGAACCATAAATCTGTGATAATTTAAAACAAGTTATCGATTTTTTTTACTTTTAACGAAAAAAACTTAGAAAAAAAAATAGTTATTTAGTTGGTCTCCGACATAAACTGGTGCTGATTACATTTGGGGATCAATCGCTCAACAGGTGACGCTATGATCTTATTTTTTCTAAATTTTTAACATGGCAGTATAGGACAAAATGTCGTATAAATGTACATAATGAGAGTTATTTTTAACTTGTGATTGTAAAATTAATATGAGTTATTGACAATAGTAATAGTTAACTAGGAAAATATTTCTGTGCATGTGGGGACATCGCTATCCCCCTGGGGGGAAGTACCCCCCCACACCAGGGGGAGGGGTAAATTTTGAAGATGGGTATCTTTCGAAAGATCTCGTCAATACCTTTAAAATGAATGTTGAACTATAAATCTGTGATTATTTAAAACTAAGTTATCGATTTTTTTTTACTTTTAACCAAAAAAAAAAAAATAATAATAAAAAAATAAAAAAAAAATCGTATTTTTTAATTTTTTTTTTTTATTTATTGTTATTATTTGAATATGTATTGCTTTTAACAAAAAAAAAAAAAAAACTGAGAAAAAAAATCGTACTTTTTTTTTTTTTTAAATATTGTTACTGATTGAATATGTATAGGAAAATATAGAAGAAAGTCTTGTGGTGGCCACAACATACTAGTTCACATTTGTTTTATTTCTCAATGAAAAAAATAAATATCCAATATTCTATTCAGCGACGTAATGGTTAATCTGCAACGCTTGTCTGGCAAATGTCTACCACACCTCATAACGCTAAAATAAATATGGAAATTTTTTGTTGATCAAGTATATTTACTGAAACTTACCTGTGAAACGTATTTCCCGGAATCTTCTTAGATGGTCTATTGGTGCAACCATAGGCTGCACAAGCCATTTTTCACTATTTATAGCCTCCTTTACAATTAATATAGAATAATACCAATACGATTGTATGAGAAACGCATTAATGTTTTGCTTATACCAATGTGGCGGCTCGGTTACAGTTGAGACTTCACTTTTAGAACCGCCTTGCCCGGTCTAAGTATTTCCTTAGTCTGTGTATATAATATTTCTCCAACGAGGTCCAGTTACGATTATATTTTGTTAAAACGATACGATAGTGATATAATTAATAAAATCACTGAGCTGAAGAACAACTGGAACAAATGCTTCCGATACATTTACACAGTGTTCGTGCGCGCCAGTTTTTCTGCAATCATTTGCCGTACAGAGTCAAACCTTGCACGGCAGGCAACATTTGTCGGGTCGTATATTACTATTATACTCTTTAAAGATTAAAATTTAAAATTGTTATATCATTTTAGAAATTTTTATTCATGAATTCATCAACCGTGAATATTCATTTTAAGTACATTGGAGTGTAAAGGTTGATACATATTTTTTTATTTTACCAACTATGTGAAAAATACCAGAACCGGGAATCGAACCCGAGAACCTCCGCTTAACGCACGGATGCTCTACCACTGAGCTACCCTGGCTGACAACCAGCTAGGCATTTTTCACATAATATTCGTTGGCGAAGTCACCGAGTCTGCAAACGCAGATATAACAGGTGAGACAATATTAATCGTTGCACAACTCCACGAAATTGAAATTTTCGTGGTCTATGGAGTTGTGCTACGATTAATATTGTCTCACCTGTTATATCTGCGTGTGTTTGCAGAACTCGATTTCAAACTTCGCCAATGTTTTAGCGCTTGTAGCTCACCGTCAAATTAAGGTATCCTGATGTAAATGGTGTTAGCTGATAGGATTTTTTCTGCTCTTTCCAAGTATGTGCTTATTTTGCGTGTAAGTCTTTCAGGAAGTTCACAAATGTGGGGTTTTTCAGACGGGATGGAAAAAAAAAGATTTTTTTTCTATCTACCATAACTCGAAAACAGTTAGAGATAGGACAGGGTTTCTATGATATTTTATGCTCCCCATAGACTGTTCTATCACCTCCTTTCGTTTAGCAGATTATGTCAAACTCACCCTGTAGAATTAACACACAGCAATGGGCTGCAAACAACAGTAGCAACCGTAAGAAAGTTGGCAAGAAACTGACTGATTTGCCTGCGATGCGATTCCTTATGTACCCGCGTAGAAAATTGAGAATGTTCCAGTAACTTATCAGGTTGGTTTGGTTTTACGTCGCACTAGTGCTGCGCAGTGGGCTTCAAAAGAAATGGAGCTAGAGTTTAGATATTCGAGGTATCGATAATAAGATTTTCTCGCCAAGGTCACCAAAAAAGTCGCCAAGGATCGAAAAAGTGTCCAAATTTGCGCCAAAGAAGGAAGCTTTTTAACAGGTTTTTACAAGAAAAAAAGCTATTTTAACGCGAAAATAAGCTATATAAATGCAGAAAATTAACATTTTATAACCTGACTAAGCCTCTTGGAATGAATTTACATAAAAAAATAACTACTATTATTTAAAATTCATAGCAGTAGTTTCTAAAATTACACATTCTTTTTCATCTAATAGTTTAAAACGCGTATAATAGTTAAAAAGACATATTCAATAAAATGCACAGTTTTCCATTGTAATTCACAAAAATATATTCTCTTTACAGACACATTATTTAAATTTGATTTTTTTTTTCCCCAGTAGCAAGTGGTGAAAATAAAAAATCTTAAAGCTTGAGGGTACTTAACTAAGAGGAAAAAGTGCGTCATGAATATTTCATACCCTCAATTCGTTAAGCAGAAATGTTGTTTTTACAGAAGACGGAAGAGCATGAAAAAGTTCAACAATTTTTTTAAGCGGATTATTAATATGCTATAGTGAAAACGGGTGAAAAAATTTTCTTCGCTCATAAAAACAAATATAAAAGGCAATTATTATTTTTTCATCAGAACTAGTAGAAAAAAAAAAGAAAAAAAAATTACTTTTAAGCTAAATAGGGAGAAAATTTTCGTTTTTTTCCAAAAGGGAATGTGCTAAGTAGACTATGATTTGTTTTAATAAGATTATACAAAATTCTAAATGCTTCTTAATGTCTTTAAGGAGTAATTTTTCATTTTTCATGCTTTAATTTATTTACACTTTTGGCAAAATGTTGTAGAATCAGGTAAAAAAAAAAGTATAAAAGTTAGAAGCTATCTTTTAAAAGTTATTTTCATCTTAATCAAACTAACATAAGATTAATGTTAGCATTTATTCATTCATTCTCAGGTCCAACTAATTGATAAGGAGAAAGAAACATCATGCGGTTTGTATGGATTATAAGAACTTTGCAACTGTACTTAACTGTTACTTCATTTAATCTTCAAGGTATTTTACTTCCGTAATGAAATCAAAAAATTCATTTTATTTTCGAAGTGGAAAAAAAACTTACCAACATTGTTTTTATAGCTTTACTTTAAAATATATATATATATATGTTACCGCTAAAGTGCAGAAATCAGTTAATCTGCAGATTAGCTAGGCAATCTGCACATTAACTAGGGTAATCCGTTAAAGTGAGGAAAATTGTTTCATTTCTCAAATTAACTAGGTAATCTGCGAATTACCTAGATAATCTGCACATTACCTACTAGGCACTCGTTAAAGTGAAAATAAGATCTCTGGTGGTATAATTTTACTGCACGCTGTGTTGCATTTGTTTTTATCATTCGGGAAAAGAAAAAAAAGTTTAGTTTTCTTTTCTTTTCTTTCTTTCTTTACTTATTTTAATCTGTGTGTGTTTTAATTTTTATGTGTTTTAAAGTTATATTTGTTTTATTTATTTCATCTTTTTTATTCTGTCAATATATGTTTGACGATGTTATGCATTTTTAATATGAAATATAATATCTTTAATAGCTTACAACAAAGTCTATTTTATAAATGAATATTAGAATTGTAATACAGTAACAATTTCTTTTCAAATAAAAATATTTAACAATTTAAAAAAAAAACGTTTTATTAACAACTTATATTGCTATTACTATATTTAAAAAAAAATATGCACCAATTTTTATTTAGCTAAAGAAATATTAAATTAGACAAATCAGAAGCATTTTAAGAAGTACTTCAAACAATTAAAACTGCTTTAATATTTTTAGAACGCATGAAAATTAAAATGACAGTTTTCCAATGCTTTATTAAACTATATTTTGCAGCATATACATATATATCTGTACAAGTTTAGGAAATATATTAATTTTACAATTAAAAAAAAAAAAAAAAAAACTTTATTAACACATTTTATGTGATAAACTACAACGAAATTATTTGAAAAAGCGAACAAAATTAAAAATAAAAATATAATCATGATATATAAAATATATAAAGGAAACTTGAAATTGAAAGAAACAAAAGAGAAAAATTGTAATGAAATGCTAAAAAATGCATAGAAATTTCATTTTAAGTATTTATTGAATAATGCCATAATATTGAATGCCATATTTTCCAGAGTTAAAAAATAATACATGTGTTCTTTTTTTCAGTAAGTAATAGTAATTTAAATCAATTTTAAAATAAAGTAGTTTTAAAAAGTTGTGGTTTAATAGTTTTATTTCGGGAGAAAGTAATTACTGTGCTGTAAATTTAAGATTTATAATTTAAAATGAAGTTTCACGAGAGAGAGCTTTTTATTAAGGTTATATTTCATTAATAAAATGCAGACCCTTATCAAACTTATATTGACAGAATTAAAAAAGAGAAGAAATAAACTCAAAACAATTATAACTTACTTGTACTTTAAAATTTGTGTTGGTCATAATAAGAAATCTAATGTCATAGCTTCGATGATCCACGTTTTGCGCTTACTGTTTATCACAGCGGAGAGGAAGGGATAAAAGTTTCGGTTTGTGTTTGAAGGTCAATCGCGTCACAGACTAATCTGGGATTCGCGTATCTGTATCACATGACTGTTTGACGTCATAGTGAATGTAAAAAAACTAAGGCTCGAAACAAACATTTGAACTTTAACGACACAGAAGCCGTTAATCTGCAGATTACCTAGTTAAAATGCGGAAAACTCTTTATTCCGCACTTTAACGGGTCATTTTAGTTAATCTGCAGATTAGCTAGGTAATCTTCAGATTAACGGGTTTCGCGCTTTAACGGTAACATATACATTGCTTTTGTGTTGCTATGTATATTGTCAAAACATGACAATGCTACAAATATATGTATAAGGAGTAGACATTGAAACTATGTTTTCTGCAAATATAAAAAAAAATTGAGTTAGTGATTTTTCTTTTAACTTAACATAAAACAGTATGTCTACGTATCTTTCTAGTTATGTCAACATATCTTCCTAGTAACTAGTAATACATCTAAACAAACGATAATTGGGTTTTAAATTTAGTTATTTTATTAATGTTTTAAGTTCAGTTATTTTTTATTTTTTAGTTATATTTTAAATCCTTCCTTAAAAAAGGAGGAGGGGTCTAAGTAGGCTATGATTTGTTTTAATAAGATTATATAAAATACTAATTGCTTCTTAATATCTTTTTTCTTTTAAGTATTTTTAATTTATTTGACTTTTTAATTAATTTATACATGCGATAAAATGTTATAGAATAAAGTAAAAATGTGTAAAAGTTAGATGCTAATTTTAAGAATTATTTTTATGAATTAGACTATCATTAGTCTAATTTTAGCTATTATTCGCTTCATTTCAAAGCAAATTAATTAATGGAAAGGAAATTGGTCAAATTGTGCCATTAATTAAATATTTATAGAAAAACACTGAATTTTAATAAAATATGCTAAATTTCTATACTTAAAATTTGCCTATTTTCAAACACTGTGATGTCAATTATCACATATTCCAGAAAATTTTATAATCGTTTAAAAACCATTTTACGAAATATTTTTATGACCTCTAAGTTAGAACTTACATTCACATACAATGCGTTCTCGTAAAATTTTTATACCCATCCTTCCTCCCACATCAGTATGAATTTTTAGTTGCAACATTCCCAAATTTTTGACCATATATTATTCTTTCTTTAACGTAATGCAGATCTATAATAGCATGTTATGCCTTTTTACTAAATCGGTTTTATCTTGCAAATAAATGCAGTTTGGCACCCTTGGGGCTCAATTTTTGTCTTACAGTATGGTACAATAATTTGCAAAAACTTCCATGTTTTCACCAAATCATTTTGGTGAAAGTTGGTTTTCACTAAGAACCGTTTATTAAATATATAATTTTTTATACGTAACATAATTACAACTATCTTTCTCTAATCTAGAATTTGGCTAAGATAGGAAATTTCGCAAATTCAAAGATGAATCTCACAAGGGAACTCTTTGAAGTGATAATCGCCGATTTTCTTGAAAAAAATTCTGGCATAAGATTCAATCATGAATAGCATCTTCCTAAAATATTAGCTGCTGAGTCGCAATAGATAAGCTATAAAAAATTATTAAAAATGCAAGCATGTCTGCAATATTTCCAAAAAAGCGCTTGTTTGGCGACTTCATTCTTCGGAATTTCATTGCGATGAAGATTTAATAGATGTAGATGTTCTTCTTTCTATTTGATAGCCAAACAAACTCCATACGCTGTCGAACACTTTTATTTTTTTTATTGTTAACATATACATCAGATTTGTATGCTTGACATATAGTCCGCTTGTAAATCTTCGTCAAATAACGGCAGATAGCACATGATAGAATTACAATACGAAGAATTGGAAAAAACACCCAGGGCCAGCGCGGGAATCGAACCCGCTCTCCTACGCTCGAAGGCGATCAGCAGTGTGGTGACATATCCACTCGGCTGCGGAGGGCCCGTCGAGCACTTGAGAATTCAGAATAGTTAACAAAAACCAGATAATTTACCAGATTGAGACTTACTTAGTCAAAATTCTAAATAATATTTAATATTTCAATTAAATAAGCTGTGTCAATAACAATTGCAAGGGCATTAACGCCAAGTTTTTAATAACAACATTTGAAAAATATATAATCAAGACTTTTATATAAATTTAAATAAAATAAAACATTGTATATTAAAACACAAAGCTGTTTTTTTTTTTTTTTTTTTTTTTTTTTTTTTTTTTTTAATGAAAGCATTTTGTATCCGAACACATTTTTTTCTTATAAGTCTGATCATTTTATTGGGCAGTACCAACCTTCGACGAACAAGCAACTCAACAGACTATGAGTTGTGTAGATCCAGTATCTCATTAGAGCTGCGCAATGAGCAATTGGAGACGATTTATGATTCTACCCTAAATTTCGACCTGTTTGTTGATTGGGTTTAACGTCGCACTAGAACTGCACTATGGGCCATTGGCGACGGTTTGCGATGAGCTTCTGAGGATGGTCCGATGACATCTGCAGGTGATAAATGATTGCATTCTGCGTACTGTCGGTAACAAAAGTGTCAGAACACTAGCAAAAATTCCTATGCAAAAAAAGTATAATTCATACGGTTTTGTTAAATAAATCCTTATCGAATCATGTTCTTACACTGACTAAGAATAGGATTCGGCAAGGATTTACTTAATAAAAGAGTGCGAAGTGTACTTTTTTTACATAGGAATTTTTGCTAGTGTTCGGACACTTTTGTTACCGACTGTATGTTATTTATTTTTAATATATACATCCGATTTGTATGTTTGACTCGACATTCCCCCTGTAAATTTCGTCGAGATGAGGACAGATATAACATAACCCGATTAAAATACAAAAAATAAAAAAAACACCCTGGGTCAGCTGGGGAATCGAACCTATTCTTTTACTTCCCTTCCGTGGAGGATCAAAATTGCGATGGCATGTCTCCGTAACACCTCTAGGGGTGTGTCCCAGACCGTCGCCAATTGTCCATCTGCGCAGCACTAGTGCGACGTAAAACCCAACCATCCATCCATCCCATTCTTTTACACTTGAAGGCGATTTAGCAAGGGTGACATACTCACTCGGCCACAGAGGGTCTGCATTCAGCATAACAATTATTTTTTAAATAACAAGATTTCGCAGTTAATAATTAAAAAAAAATTCTCTATGAAATTCATTGCGCAGCACTAGTGTGACGTAAAACCCAACCAACCTTATGAAATTCTAATGCATATTTTTACAAAATTCTTTATATTATTATTCGTGAACGTATATAAAATAAATTGCCAGAAATGTAAGAAGCCATAAAGTAGTAGTTATGCACATATTTTCCAATTTTAAATAAACCCTCCGTAAAAGATCAAAATTGTAATAGCACATCTAAGGACCATCTCTAGGAATATGTCCCAGACTGTCGCCTTTGCATATCTGTAGTGCGAATTAGAACTTAAAGCCTACTCAACCTCAAATATCTTAAATATTTTAATTTTGATTTATTTATTTGAGTATTAATTTCAATCAACTATTCAAATAATTAAATGTTCAATCAACTATTATAATTCATATTGGTCGCCAATTGCCCATTACACAGCACTAGTGCGACGTAAAACGTAGCCAACCAACCTATAAATCAGATTAGTTTTTGAATCGTCTGCAAATTTATATAAATACACATGCCGAAAGCTTCAAACATTAATTTACTCCAGATTATATATAAGCTGGAGTAATGTAAAAGTAACTCTGAAATTGAAATTGCATTATTTTAAATAAATGCAATTTTGAAACATTACATAAAATAATTGAAAATATTGGATCTAACATAAAACATAACGTCACTTTTTCTAAATAGAAATTTCTAGATTTCAGAAAATATCTTGAGTGTTGGTGGGCTTTAACGTCGCAATATAGCTACGCAGTGGGAAATTAAAGACTGCCTTATATTCACACTTAGAGATGTTCCGGAGACATGGACATCTTAATTTTTATCCTCAGCGGAGGGGATGGCTTCCTTGCTTCAGTAACCCCTAGAGCGATAGAAAATACTACCCTCCTATACTTAAGCTCTTTGGCATCATTTAAGGAAGGTTAATGTGATTTGGCGATGACTTTTTTCGTATTTGGCGTTCAAAACGTAAAGTTTAATAATTTTTTGCGGCTTTCCTGTTGCGATTCAGCAGCTAATTTTTTTACCTGTGAGTTAAGTGCAACATAAACTATATTCTGTAATTTTTTGAAGGAAATCGGTGATTATCACTTGAAAGAGTTCCCTTGTCAGTCACCTCTTCATTTCATCTCCTACATGTAAGCGATACGAATCTCCGTTCGTGTGGGCCCACACTCCTCACCATTTAAATTTTATCGTACATTCTGTTTTTTTTTTTTTTTTTTTTGACTGCTCACTTTTAAGATCTATAAATATTAAAAATGTCTAATAAAATTTAGCATTTTTATCTACCAAAAGATGTCTAATTTATGTACCGAACACTGTGTTGTTGCACCATACACTTTGCAAGTACTTAATGATTTTAAATTATCTTCCAGTTATTCTTCTATTTACGCGACCAACAAAAATTCTATTACAAACACCATTAAATTACATGAAGTTTTTTTCAATCATTACATTTTTGATAATACTATGAATAGAACGATTACAGATGCATAGTCATTAATGTCTAAATTCATTGATTTATAACTTAAATATCGACGGAAAATATACTCAAAGCTTTATGGTTTTTCGATAAGTACACTACATGATTTTACTCTAAAACGCAACAAATATTTCCATTTATATTTTTCATGGCAATCGAATAATAACATGCCTAATGCTTGATTTTGGATATTTCAAAGTAGAATAAAAAGAAATAGTTAATTTTTCAGATGAATTAACCACTAGATGAAATAAAATAAACTTGAACGAGCAATATTTATGCAAATAGATTTATTTTAATTTAATACTCAAAAGAGGACTGAAGTTTATATTTTATTTTCACTTTGTTCTATACTCAATAGAAGACAGTATTAGATTCATACAAATTTTGGAATATCAGATGACGAGGAATTTACTCGATTTCAGAGGTCTAGAATACGATCTAAGCATTTTTAGAAAATGTCTGTCTGTGTGTGTGAGAGACAAAAAATTTTTAGCAGCTCTAAATCAATAACTAATGCTCGAAATTTCATTAAATATACTAGGTTATAATTAGTTAAACCTTGACATTAATTGGTGACTTAGTTTTAGTGCATATTGCTCAACAGGTAGGTGGCGCTGTCATTCTATTTATTTCATTATTTTCAGTATAGCAGTATAGGAAAAAAATTTAGTATAAATATACATACTTAACCCTTCACTGTATTTTTTTTTTTTTTTTTTTTTTTTTTTTTTTAATAAAAGTACATTTTTGAAAAATAGAATTTCTAAGATATCGTTTCTAAGTCACTCACTTTTTTTTTTTTTTTTTATCCGACATTTATTGTTACATTTTTCTGAGATGAAAATTTTCTGTACTCATCATGAAATAGTTTTCGTAAATAATAATTTGAATGAACAATTTTTAATGTAAGAATCTGTACAGAAAAATAAAGAAGAAAGTTTTATTGAGACCACCACAACGTACAGTCGGTAACAAAAGTGTCCGAACACTGGCGAAAATTCCTATATAAAAAAAGGTAGAGTTAATACTGTTTTGTTAAATAAATCCTTGTCGAATCCTGTTTTTAGACTGACTAAGAACAGGATTCGACAAGGATTTATTTAACAAAACAGTATTAACTCTACTTTTTTTATATAGAAATTTTGCTAGTGTTCGGACACTTTTGTTACCGACTGTACTAGTAGTCTTCTGTACGCATTATGAATATTTCGTTAATACCGCGATAACAATATCATCCGATGTTCAAGTTCAGTTATAAAATACCTATACTTAAAGCAATTCAATTCTAACTAAATTTTACGGTACATATCGGTAGTAATCGAGAACTCTCGAATGTCATAGTTAATAACTGATTTTTATATTTAATACAATGGGGCAGTTGAAATGTAGTTACAGTGCCTTTTTGTAGAACATTGCTGCATTTATAAAACGTAGATTGGCTGGAACTACTGGACATGATAAGTTCTCCTATGAAAAAGGGTGGTGGAAAATTAAAAAATACTTACAGAGAAGATCCATAGACAGATATCTCTCACGAATTTTGAAAATAGCTGTCTCCTATCATCGACATCTCTTATAACAGGTGGTAAAAATAATTTTACAAATGTCATCATAAAACAGCAATTGGCCCATTCATTTAATTTTATGAAGGTATAAATTTACATAAAACATTTCATGCGTTTATTATTATTATTATTATTTTAGAAAAGAATATTGGTTCGGATAATATAATATATATATATATATATATATATATATAATTAGATTATATATTCAATGCCAATAATGTATCACTAACTAACATATCCCTCTGATAATATTTTCATTTCAAATATAATAATAAATGATATTTACTATTGATTTATTAAGTTTCCTTTAATTCTTTTAAAATGAACGTCTTAGTGTGTACTTATTCATAATTTTAGTTAAAAAAATGAAAAAACAATTAAAAACTAAATATTTGTTTTTATAAAACGTGAAATATTTCTATTTTTAGCAATTCAAGACTTTGAAAAAAAAAAAAAAAAGAGATTAATGACTAAGATTTAAAAGTCATTATCATTCTTTATATTGATAGAAACAAGATATGAAATATATATTTGAAAACTGAGTGAGTGAGATAAAAAAAAAAAAAAAAAAAGGGAAAAATTAGATCTGCAGAAAATTAAGAAATAAACGACAGAAATATTAATTGCTGCTAGTAAATTAAAGGACACTTGATAAATGATCTTTCTGAAAGAGAAACTGGAAAAATAAATTGGAAAACAGACTTTTGTTTTATTTTTGTTAGAAGTAATTTATTAGAATTTCGTAAAAGTTTCTTTAACCATCATAATCCCATTCATTTAAAAATGTTTTAGAAAGAAAAACAGCTAAAATTTTCTTTAATGAACTTGGCATTACATACAGACTTAAAAGAAAAAGAGAAGAAATACATACTTAGAAATAGATCCTTAACTCCTAAGTAGAATAATACATTTCATAATATATTTGAGTTAAGTTCGGTTGATTCATAAGTCTAAATTTAGGCAAATAGAATATAGTTTGCCAATTATTGTAAAAACACCATTTTTCAATTAAAAAATTTCCCCGTATTCTTAACAACTTAAAAATAGTCAACAAAACCTATACTGATAAAAGAAGGTGTTTGTCTATATGCGTGCGACGTACAGAAAAAACAATGGCACGTGCTGTTCTTGGAACTTTTTTTTCTAGATAAAAGAATATGTGTAAAATTTCAACATACCTTTAGATAATCGATATTCCCATTAGATTTTTTAAAAAATTTAATGGGAATCTAGTTATAAGCGATTTTTTTTTTTTTTTTTTGTGTGTGTGTTATTTTCTCCAAAACTTTTCTTTGGGTTGTAATTTTAAGCTGATGCCAATAAAAATCAGGTGCTTATAACTTTATTTTTTATTTATTGTTCAACATTAAAAGGAAGGTTTCTTTACACGTGAATAAAAGAGAAATTTAAAAAGTTAAACATGTATTCTCAAAAATTTCTCATAAAACTGACGTCATCAGATTTGCAACATACCTTTGTTAGAAGCCCTATAATAATATAGGCCGAAGCACTAGCCCACTTGGTGCATTTATCGCAGCTATGTTCTTCATCTTGTAATATCTGACAGACATATAAACATTTAATTTATGTCCTTTCATGGAGTGATTTAAGCAAATTATTGTTGAAAAACCTCCTTTATCACATTTTGTTAAGCTAAAATTACAAAAAATAAATAAAAAATTAATAAATAGCACAAAAGTGACACATGGTGACTGAAACAGCGGTTACTGCTTGATCATTTACGAGCTTACTGGATACATGTGACAACTCTAAGCCAAAGGAATGTTATACGCGACAGCTCATGCATATAAGAGCTCGATATTCCTGTTAGATCTTTTAAAAAAAAGATCTTTTAGCGGTTTTTGGCGTTTTTACCCGATATATTTTTTTGATTTACAGTTTCAAGCTGATGCTAATAAAAATAAAATACTTACAACTTTATAATTATTTTTTTCAATATAAAAAGAGTCATATTTCTACGTGAATTAATTAAAAAAAAAATGAAACATTTAACCTGTGCTATCAAAAGAGTCTCATAAATCGGATGTCATAATAGTTTTAATAATTTTGTTTTGATTTGTTTATTTAAATGTTAATTTAAATTAACTAGTCTTATGTATATATATATATATATATAAACATTCGCAAACTAATGTGATTGCATATTTTATTTATTTTAAAGTAACTATACTTCTAATCAACATAATGAAACTCAATCAAATAGTTAAATGTCATTTGCATTTCATTAATGGCTACATATCATGGTGTTTGTTCATAGTTTTAATTTGATGAAAATATTCACTAATTGTAATTAAATACAGCGAGCAGCGATGCAGACAAAGCCCTGTTTCATATAAATACAAAATCCTTTTATATATTTTACACCTTCACATTATAAAATATAATTCATAGCAGTAATTAAACAAAAATTTAAAACTCGTTGAAAATATTAGTTAGAAATTCCATAATAGTATTAAAATTTTGTGGCGACTAACTTAATATTATTAAGACGAAGATGATGGCAAGTTCTAGAATTTCTGATATTTTTATTTCTTTTCACATGAAACATGACAATTATCTTAAAAATACCATTATAATATCTTGAATGTTGTTAAAATTAAAAACAAAAATGTAGTGTCGGTTTGAATTGAAGTAATGCAACTTGTATTTCTAACGAAACAAGCTGGAATTCGGATCTATTTTTCTTTTACATAGGCGTGTCTCTGTTTCTTTCTTTTTCTTTTCTTTTATTTTATTTTTAAACATAATCGTTTATAGACATTTCTTCGAATAATTCAAAAATATTCTGCGTAACTTTCTCTATTCCAAATGCAAAAACATATGATTCAAAGAATTATATTATCATTTTCCTCTTTTAATTTAAACAATATGTAACTGTTTAAAGTTAGACAGATATATAATCCAATAAAATGCATAGTTTTTCATTTTAATATAAAAAGAAATAGTCTCTTTTGCAAACACGTAATTTGCATTTAATTTTTCTTTTTTTCTAGTGGCAAGTTGTGCAACTAAAAAAAAAAAAATAAATAATAAATAAATAAAGATTGTAGGATACTTAGCTAAAGATAAAAAGTACGTCATGAATATTTCATACCCTCTGTTCGTTAAGCAAGAATGTTGTTTTTACAGAAGACTGAAAAGCATGCAAAAGTTCGACATTTTTTTTTTTTTTTTTTTTTTTTTTAAGCAAATTATTAATATTTTATAGTGAAAATGGGAGAAAACTTTAGCTGCATTCATAAAAATAAAAGTAAAATGTAATAATTATCTTTTTTTTTTTTCCCCATCAGAACAAGTAGAAAAAAAAAAAATGCTTCTAAGCTAAACTGGGAGAAAACCTTCCTTAGAAAAAGGAGGTGGGGGTGGGGGTCTAAGTAGGCTACAATTTGTTTTAATAAGATTATACAAAATACTAATTGCTTCTTAATGTCTTTAATAAGTACTTTTTCTTTGTTTGACGCTTTAATTAATTTATACATGCGATAAAATGTTGTCGAATAAAGTAAAAATGTATAAAAGTTAGATGCTAATTTTTAAGAATTATTTTTATGAATTAGACTATCATTAGCCTAATATTAGCTATTATTCGCTTCATCTCAAAGGAAATTAATTAATAGAAAGCAAATTGATCAAGTTGTTTTTTATTCAAGTATTTATAGAAACACGCTGAATTTTAATAACATAGGTTAAATTTCTATTTAAAATTTGCATACATGTCAATTATCACATATTCTAGAAAATTATATAATCGTATAAAAACCATTTTAATGTAACGAAATATTTTTATGACCTCTAAAGTACGTCGTCGAAAGAAGCAGACGGCTTACCGCTACCAGGCTTTGCAGGAAAGCAAGGACAATTCTAGGAGACACGCAGATACAAAGCACAAAATAATAAACTGATGGTCGCACTCTATGTTACTCCACTACAAGACAAAGACCCATCTTCCGATCTTGTTTCGATTTCGATATTACTTATATTGGAGAACTCGGAATCGCTCAACACATTTTCATCTTCATCTGGAATAAATTCTAACACACTACTATTTTCGTCATCCATATTTCATTCAAATTCTTAAATAAAATTCAAAATAAAAACACACATGGTTTAAAATTTATAAATCACTAACGAAAACACGCACTTACTCTAAACACTAACAAAGCAACAAAAAGACAAAAAAAATCCTCGTAGATAATCAGTTCTATCGCCCCTCCTTCTTGGAGTGAACGTTTCTGGTATGTTCTTGGTTCAAAGTGTCTACGTAATCCCAGGTGGAAAAAAGCATCATATCTCCGCTACAAGACATAAGAAAACTTTATTGCCCTTGCGACAATATGATTCTCTTTTGTGTATAGTGAAAGGAGGACACTACGTACGGAGCGTACTTAGCCGTCGTTACGCACGTAGTAAAAACTACGTACGCATCGTACGTAGCCGTAGTCAAGTGGTTAACCCTTAAATGTCTAGCGATGTAGATCTGTATCGCATGTTTAAAACCTCTTTTCTCTTTACGTTGCAAACTTTGAAAAATGTCTCCTTTTTTGTTTGTATTTTAATTTTAATTTTACAAAAACTATTTTATCGTTTCCGAGTGCAACTAGAATCTTTGACAGCTTATTTAGTTATCTGTAATAAATTTCATCGTTGGCGGTATCTGAGTACAATTTCATTTCGGCGCAGGTGTTACGAATTGCGATTATTTTTGTAAAAAGTAACAAAAACATACAGGAAAAATTGTTTCCCGATAGAAGCAATGTAAGAGTAACGAATAATATTTATATTTTTGCATATACTGATACATTTATGCAAGAAAAGGTGTAGCTTTTTTTAACGATATAGAAATACATGAATATATATATATTTTTAATACTTATATGAAATATTTCCCCCATTAACTACGCCCGTTTCCCATTTCAAATGTTATTTATTAAAAATAGAAATTCATGCATTTAATGGTTAAATTCAGATGCAATGTGTTCTCTTTCAATTTTTATACCATTCCCTCTTCCCACATAGTATCTATTTCTAGTTGCAACACTCCCAAACTTTTGATAATGTATTATTCTTCCTTTAACACAATACAGATCTACAGTAGCATGTTCTGTTTTTTGAATTCGGTTTCCTTTCATCTTGCAAATAAAGGCAATTAGACACCCTTGCGTTCTTACATTCATAAAAAAAAAATGTGTACGATAATTTGCAAAAACGTGCTTGTTTCCCCAAAATCATTTTGATGAATGTTGGGTTTCACTAAGAACAGTTTGATTGAAAAAATTGTATGTGTTTATATGCAACGTAATAACTATTTTTCTGTTATGGAATTCGGCCGCGACAAGGGATTTGGCGAATTCCAGGATGAATCTGAGCCATCTTTTCATCTCCAACATGTAAGCTGTACGGATCTCCGTTCGTGCAACACCACCTGTAATAATGCTTCCGAGCTGAGCTCTACGTCACGGAAGATCGGCCGATTTCATCCAATCCCCACGATCCAACATGTATCATAGGAAGTGTTGATTGGATAAAATCGGCCGATCTTCCATGACGCAGAGCTCAGCTCGAAGGCATTATTACAGGAGGTGTTAGTTCGTGGGGGCCCTTCCTTCTCGCAATAGTACAGTCGGTAACAAAAGTGTCCGAACACTAGCAAAATTTCCTATATAAAAAAAATACATTTAATACTGTTTTGTTAAATAAATCCTTATCGAATCATGTTCTTAGACTGACTAAGAACAGGATTCGACAAGGATTTATTTAACAAAATCGTATGAATTGTACTTTTCTTAAATAGGAATTTTTGCTAGTGTTCGGACACTTTTGTTACCGACTGTAGTTCATTATAGTAGTCCACCAAATTCAATTTTTATTTTTATTTTTATTTATTTATTTATTTATTGTTTTGTTTTGTTTTGTTTTTTATGAAAAGTTAAACATGCATCATCAAAAATTTCGCATAAAACTAGTGCCAACAGATTTGCAACATGCCTTTGGTAGAGTCCCTATAATAATATAGGCTGACGCATTAGCCCGCTTCGCGCATTTTCGCAGTTATATTCTCGTAGGATCTGAGAGAAACATAAATGTTTTTTTAATGGATTTTCCTGGAGTGATTTAAGCAAATTATTGCTGAAAAACCTCTTATATCACATTTTGTTAGGTTAGAATTACAAAAAAAAAAAAAAAAAAAAAAAAAATAAATAAATAAATAAATAAATAATGAATAATAAATAAATAATAAGTAATACAAAATTAACACATAATACTGTCGGCAGCAAAATTATTCGAACGCTATCAATAATTCCTATATAAAAGATGGTACACTTAATACTGCTTTCTTAAATAAATCCTTGTCGAATCATGTTCTTAGTCAGTCTAAGAACATGATTCGACAAGGATTTATTTACCAAAACAGTATTAACTGACATTTTTTATAACGGAATTATTGCTAGCACTCGAAAAATTTTGCTGTCAATAGTAACTGAAACAGAGGTTACTGCATGATGATCTATGGATTCACTGGATACATGTGACAACCCTAAGGCAAAAAAATGTCAGATGCGAGAGCTCATGGTATATATAAGAGTTCGATATTCCTATTAGATTTTTTTTTAATTTATGTTTTAAGCAATTTTTTGCGTTATTTCCCGACATTTTTCTATGGGTCATAATTTCAAGCTGATGCTAATAAAAATAAAATGCTTACAGCTTTTTAATAATAATAATTATATTATTTATTTATTTGTTTATTTTTTACCTAAAAAGAGTCACATTTTTATATGTGAATAAAAAAATTGTAGATGTTAAACCTGTGTTATCAAACATTTCTCATAAAACTGAGTCATAACAGCTTCAAAAATTTTATTTTGATTTGTTTATGCGTTAATTTCATTTAATTAACAACTCAAAGGGGTACATACAAATGAAACACTTCCAGTTGCAAAGCCGTTTGCAGGTGTTCCAAATGTGTGACTGCAGTCGGCAGCACCAGCAAAAATTCCTATGTGAAAAAAGCACACTTAACACTGTTTCGTTAAATAAATCCTTGTCGAAACATGTTCTTAGACTTACTAAGAACAGGATTCGACAAGGATTTATTTAACAAATCTGCATTAAGTGTAAATTTTTTTTTAGATAGGAGTTTTCGCTAGTGCTCTGTTACTTTTGCTGCCGACTGTATTTGCAAAAAACTTGCAAAATTTACGTTACTGAAATCGCAAGCGTTCCGTTTGTATGTAACCCTTATATGTTTTTTTTTTTTTTTAAATCATTCGCAAACTAATATGAATGCATATTTAATTTATTTTAAGTTAACTGTACTTCTAATCAACATAATAAGACTCAAATAGGAAAATGTCATTTGCATTTCATTAACGGTTGTATATCACGGTATTTGGCCATGGTTTTAACCTGTTGAAAATATTTACTAATCGAAATATATTTATGTAAACGTTTCAATTATTTTTTTTTTAATTCTTTTAAATATGCGATGCAGACCAGCGAATAAACCAGCGATGCGGACAAAAGCTGCTAGTCTGTATATATATATAAATTACGTGTCACGATGTTTGTCCGCGATGAACTCCTAAACTAAGGAACCGATTTTAATGGAATTTTGCACACTGTGTGCAGTTTGGTACAACTTGAGAGATAGGATAGTTTTTATCTCAATTTATTGTCACAATATTTTTTTATTTCAATTATTTGTTGATTATAAACCTCTGTTACAGTTGCTCCAAAATATCTCTGAGTTCCATAAGTTTAATTGTTGCCAAAAAAAAAAGGAGTTTATTTTCTTTCGACATAAAAATAAATACATTTTATCAAACGTTAACGTTAAAAAAATTATAAAAAGTTAAATTATGCATCTCACGAAAATTGACGTCATAATCAATTTAAAGATTTTATACACATTGATAAAGTGCTAATGTAGTTCTGTCATAGATATAGTAATATGTATAGACCTATCATCCCCAGGTTATCGTACAAAGATTTTTGACGCCAAAAAAAAAAAAAAAAAAAAAACTTTGGAATTAGCCGTTAAGTGGTATCCGCGATTGTAATGAAATGCTCGCCCTCTGGTGGGCTAAGGTGAAATTATCACACCACTGATAGCTTTCACGCTGAAACAATGATAGAACAACAAGAAAGAACAATAATAAATGCACGTGGCTATTATAATTTACTAACAACTGCAGTTGAGAAAGTGCCATCTATCGATCATTACAAACGCGGATTGGAAAAAAAAAAAAAAAAAAAAAAAAAAAACTTTGGAATTAGCCGTTAAGTGGTATTGGAAAAAAAAAAAAAAAAAAAGAGAAGAAGAAGAAAAGAAAAGAAATATGAATTTGAAACTGTATCTGGAGTTTCTCGTTCACCTTTAGTAAATAAATTATTCGTAAATTTTATTTGCTAAAATATTCGTATGTATTCCCGTGTGTATTCACTCGGAGAAAGACAGCCATATTTTGGTAAAAACGTCGCCTTTTCCCAAGTGAAAAAGAATCACTTTTTTCTCCACAATGAGCACTCTATATATACTATATTATATCTCGGAGTTGTATTCGCAAGCGACGTGTGACTCATTGACCGTCTGTGCAGCCAAGGAAAAGATTTCCTATGTTAATCGCCCATTGGATTTTTTGAAAAAAAAATATATATATATATATATATATATATATATATATATATTAAATTCGAGGAAATTTAATTCCCGATTTTAATCCTTATATTTGGGTAAAGATATGCATTAGTTATCGCGTGCGTTAGATTGAGTTATTTTGCTGTCAAAAGAACAAAATTTTAATTTAAAATTTCAAAACTCTGTCGTCTTTTGTGTTTTTTTTTTTTTTTTTTTTTTTTTTTTGGGGGGGGGGGGCGTGCGGGCGATCAAAAGCGTAACACGAATATATACATGCCAGGTGTATGCATTGTAC
The DNA here is from genome assembly GCA_963930645.1 of Salticus scenicus. Classification (NCBI taxonomy): domain Eukaryota; kingdom Metazoa; phylum Arthropoda; class Arachnida; order Araneae; family Salticidae; genus Salticus; species Salticus scenicus. Next base: position 28,324,022 of record OZ005650.1, on the reverse strand, counting down.
GAAATGTAATATGTATTATTCATTGTACGTATGTATGACATGTAATATATATTGTACGAAACATTGTTTCATATTATTCATTACTCTTTTAATATAAGTTGTTAAAGTAACCATGATTTTTGAAAGGAATTAAATATTTTCGCCAGATAATTTGGCGATATTCTTTCTTTCGCCAAGGATGACAGAAATGAAATCTATTCCGCTGCAACATATTATTATCTTAAATTACATATTTTATTTAGACATTTGAAAACAAATTTGACTTCAAACTATGATAGAATATTTATCATTTTCCTTTTAATTAGTATATTATTAATGTATTAAAATTTAAAAGCATGGTATATATAAAAAAAAAAAAAAACTTTATCTTAGAATTATTCTTATCTTAATCTTCAATGTTTCCCACCTTTATTAACTTGAATTTACTATTAAAATTTTAACATACTCGAAACCTTCTCATCACTTTGTTAAAAGATACTAAATTTTTCCAAAATATTTTTCTATTTAAAATGATACAAGTATTTACTTTAAATGCCCAATATTTCATAAGATGCCCTATTTTAAAGTTTTAAAATATTTATCAAATTTACTTATTTTTCTGGTTTAGCCATATTCTTTTCCTTTTTATAACTACAGCTGTTGCCATCTTTAAAATATTTAAAATGATGAGCTCATTTTATAGTAAAATTATCCATTATAGCATATTTTATATTTCACTCCTCCATAAACATTGATTTTAAAATCGTCTGCTTCTTTTATACTTTTATTTCAATCCGCGATTGTAATGAAATGCTCGCCCTCTGGTGGGCTACGGTGAAATTACAATAAACATGGTTTAATTCGAATTCCATATAGCCGCCATTGCTAGCCGATGTTTAGTTTCACATATATTTATTGAATAAAAATGAATAAATACGGTAAAAAAGATAACACATACTTTTGTGTGCCACAGTGTAAATCCAAAGCCTCAAGAAATCCAGAATTGAGCTTCCATTTATTTCCAAATGACGAATTTAAAATTTCAGTTGCTTCGGCTAATGGAAGTAAAGAATTAATCAGATGATTTGAAACTAATATTTGTTCAACTTCATTTAAAATCTACTTCCGAATCGAACTTTGAATAAACTGAAGTATTTTTTCCAAAAGCAATCAATTTTCCATAATGTAATGGCGGAGAAATTATAGTACGAATATTAAGTAGAATAACAAGAACACTATTGGAACACACGTGGCTAATGTTTACTAACAACTGCAGTGTTCACAAAGCGCCGTCTATCGATCATTACAAACGCGGATAGAATTTTAATAAAAAATAAATTACATATTAGTCTTTTTAGCATTTTAATCCAAAATAGCTTTAGACATATTATATTTCACTCATAAATAAAAATTGATTTTTAAAATCGTCTACTTCATTTATACTTTTATTTTAATAGAATTGTAATATAATTTAATTTATATATTAGTCATTTTTAGCATCTTTATCCTAAGTAGCATTAGAAATAATATATATCACTTCTCCATTAAAATTTATAAGACCCTACAATGAAATTAATTTGTGCTTAATATCAACTCTACGAAAATTTTTATTAAACGCTTACAAATTTTAACCTAAGTTTCAAATCTCAATCCTGTGGGTTTTTACATCGCCTACAAGGTTTCCGTCTTTATTCGTAAATAATAATTTGGCTGTATTAAATAGTTCACTGCAATGTAATTCAACGTATAAAGCAGGCTTTATAGTGGCCGCTCCGTTCCGCTGTACGCAAGAACAGAGCTGGAATATAAGGAGTGATAACTTCATTTTCAGTTGAATTCTATTCAATTTCTTATTCATTAGATAGTTGTCACTCCTTACATTCTAGCTCAGTGCTTGCGGACAGCGAACGGAACGGCCACTATAAAGGCACCTTAACTTAGTCACAGAAACGCGTGGCCGGGTCTGCTAGTTTCATATAAATACAAAATCCTTCTATTTATTTTACACCTTCATAAAATAAAACTCATAATAGTAATTAAAGAAAAATTTTAAAAACGCTGAAAAATTTAGTTAAAAATCCCATAATACTATTTAAAAAATAGCGTAAATAATCCCTCAAGCAATTATTTTCACTTTTTACGCAAATTTTAATGCTTTCCATTTCCTTTTTAAAAGTTCTTTACAACATCAAAATCTTATTAATTCAACCATTTCCGTAACCATCTCGTTAACTAACAGAAATTTCGATAATTATAAACTTTTTAATAGTTTTTTAAGTTGCATTTTCTTTTCATTAGTTTTACTTTAACTATAAAATAAAACTTCATGATAATTTCCAATATCTAAAAAACAAAACCCAAATTTGCTTTCCTTGAATAATTTAATTACTTTAAAAAGACATTTTTTTTAACGAGAAATCAATATTTAATATAGAATTTTAGATTACTTTTTCATATTTTTTATCAAAAAGAGAGAAAAGAAATGAGATGATGCATTTTAAATTACACAATACAAAAGTAAATCATTAATTAACCTTCATATGTGGTTGTGTGTGTGTGTGAATGATAGATTAATGTCTTGCAAAAGTTTTTGTATAGTTTTACTACAGCGTCTAGAATAAACAATGTGGCAATCGCCTATAACCGTGATGTTAAAATGATGCTACAAAAATTAAGCTTACCCAGATATCGCTGTGATCGAAGCTATTGCTCAAATCGAAGACCTGATTGGCTTTTTCCTGTTCCGTCAGTTTAATCACGTGATCTAAGCATATAATTAACCAATAGGGAGTCTCGGCTTTGTTGTCGTGACACTAGCTTCGATTACAATGACATCTGGTGACAGGCTTAATTTTTTTAGTACAATTTCATTCGCCGCTTTCCACACTGTTTATTCTAGACGCTGTAGTTTTACCTTATGATCTTCTAGGAATGATATACAGTCGGTAACAAAAGTGTCCAAACACTAGCAAAAATTCCTATGTAAAAAAAGTACACTTAATACGGTTTTGTTAAATAAATCCTTGTCGAATCCTGTTCTTACACTGACTAAGAACAGGATTGGACAAGGATATATTCAACAAAACCGTATGAAGTGTACTTTTTGTACATACGAATTTTTGCTAGTGTTCGAACACTTTTGCTACCGACTGTAGAATGAAAAGAGAAGCAGGCATACAGCGTATCAGCAGGGCAAATGAAGTTAACTGTTGTCTACTCATAATGGCTGCCACAATAGCGCCAAGGCTACCGCAGGAGTCATATTGAGTCTACCAAAACATTGGCAAGTAGTGTGTTATTTTATTTATTTAAAATGTATTTCACAGCTTTAAGACTTGTAGTTACAATGACTTTCGTCTCAGGTGATCCCTATTACATAATTTCACAATAACAATGCAGAATTTCTTTATATAACTGTATTTCTAATGGTTTCTGCGGTTATGATTTTAGCTTCCTGATTTTCAGGACTCGTCAACTCATTGACTACATATTAGAGTAGACCCGGACTAGTACAGTCGGCAGCAAAAGTATCCGCACACTAGCAATAATCCCTGTCTAAAAAAAGTACACTTAATTCTGCCTTGTTAAATAAATCCTTGTCGAGTCATGTTCTTAGTCAGTCTAAGAATACGATTCGAACTTCAATTTAACCTCCTCCTTCCAATCCTGTCTCTGTTATAAAAAAGTCTCTCTAACTGGCAAAAAAGAAAAAATATGTATCATTTTATTATTTTACCTTTGTTGACGGTTTTGAGTTTCTATATAAACGAGTAGGTTTTCCAGAATTTTATATAACAAAACATAAAACATTTTCTATATGTTACAATATAAGTAACATCCACACAATCGCACACACATTACTCATTCACCTTAAATGTCACATATGTAACATGATTTATGATAATATTTCCGGTTTTTTATGCATATTTTGAAAAACACTTTTATTTTTATTCGAGTTGAGATAGGGTAATTCGATATGCTTTTTTTTTTTTTTTTTTTTACTTTTGAGTTATAACAAACTGTTGCTTTCAACTGCCATTATGCACGCCAAAAATGTGAGTATTTAATGTCATATTTCAATTTCTCTACGAGATATTTGCAAAAATCGATTAATTATATTTTTAAAAATTGAAAAAAGAAGAGAAAAAGTTTCAGTTTAGGCTTCCACTTGAAAATTTAAAATTACGATAACTTCCGAAATAATACTCTAAATCGAACCAAATTTGGACAGTGAACTTATCTTACAAATATCTTGGGTGAATTTGTTAACCAAGTTGCTCCGCCATTTTGTTTTCAAGTGGAGACAACTTGAAATTTTTAAATTCACGTTGTAAAAAGCGTATTCCGAATTTGTTTGAATTTTCATGTATACATAGACCATTTAATGGTCTCAATCAAGTTTACTAATGAACTTTATCCGCCATTTTTAACAAAGTGCTGGATATCTTTAACTAAGCGGGGCTACTTGAAATCAGGCTACCAACTGATAATTTAAAATCAGAATAACTTCCGAAATAATACTCGAAATCGAACCAAATTTAGACAGTAAACTTATCTTATAAATATCTTGGATGAGTTTGTTAATCAAATTGCTTTGCCAATTTGTTTTCAAGTGGAGGCTACTTGAACATTTCAAATTCACACTGTACAAAACGTATTTAAGAGCGGATTTGGTTGAATTTTGATGTGTTCGTAGAATATATAAGGGTCACAACCAAATTTATTAATGAACTTTATCCGCCATTTTTAACAAAGTGCAGATGTTACAAATTAAGCGAGACAACATGAAATTAGGCTATCACTTGAAAATTTATAAACATGATAGCTTTTTAAATTCTGATTCAATCCGAACCAAAGTTTGACAGTGATCCGATGTCATAATTATCTTGGATGAGTTTCTTGAGCAACTTGTTCCGACATTTTTTTTTTCAAGTTGCGGCCACTTGAAATCACGCTGCCACTTCAAAATGTGCTATCACGATAACTTTTAAAATACTAAACTGATTCAAACGATAGCTGGATAGTGAAATTATGGTTCAAATACCTTGGATAAGTTCGCTTGGTAACTTGATCCGCAGTTTTATTTCCAAGTCGTTGCCACTTTAAAATTTGTCATTATGATAACTTTTGTAATACACTGTATCAATTCGCATCAAATTTGAGTAGTACATTTATCATTCAAATATTTCATATAAGTTCGCTGGGCATCTCACTTCGCTTGTTTGTTTCCAAGTGGTGGCCACTTGAAATCACGGCGCCAGTTGAAAAATTTTTATCATGATATTTTTTGAAATACTGAATTAGTTTAAACTAAAGTTGGACAGTGAACGTATCATAAAATATCTTGGATGATTTCGCTGGGTAAGTTGCTTCGCCATTTTCTTCCCAAGTTGGATCCACTTAGGCTGCCACTTGAAAACTTGTCATAACATTAACTTTTGAAACACTGCAGTGATTCGAACCATAGTTGGACAGTGAACATATGTTTCAAATATCTTGGATGAATTTGCTGGGCATTTTGCTCTGTTATATTGTTTCCATGTGGCGGCCACTTGAAAATTTGTTATAACGATAACTTTAGAAATACTTACTCAATTCAAACCAAAGTTGAAAAATTGATTTATCATTCACATATCTATGATTTCGGTGTGCAATTTTCTCCACAATTTTGTTGCCAAGTTGATTCCTTTTGAACGCTGCCACTTGAGACATTGTTATCGCGTTAACTTTTTAAATACTGAATTTATTCGAACCAAAGTTGGACAGTGGACTTATCTTACAGATATCTTGGATTAGTTCGCTGAGCAACTTTCTTCGCCATTTTGATCCAAGTGGCGACCACTTAATTTTTCAACATGATGACTTCTGAGATTCTGAATTAATTCGAACTAAATTTGTACAGTAGACTTATCTCACAAGTGCATTTGATATATTTGTTTGACAACTTGGCCTGCCATTTCGTTTTCAAGTACTGGCCACTTGAAATTTTTAAATTCATAAAAAAAGGTATTTATGTGCATAGCCTAAATAAATATTTCTACCAAGTCCATTAATAATTTGTAACCGCTATTTTGGAACAAAATGACCGCTACTTGATAAGTTAAAAAAAAAAAAAAAAAAAAAAAAAAACTACCCTTGCGAATGATTCGGAAGGAATTGAAATTCTGCCGCATATTAGAAAAGAGATGGGGAATGAAATGATAAATTCAAAAAGTTGTCGTTCTCTGCTTATATAGACTTAGGATTGGTAAATTTTTAACTAAAATCTAGTGTGGTTAAAAATATTCTTACCTATAATTTAAATGTATCAACAAATTTGTGAAAACTTTAAATAAATTGTCTTAAACATAGAATTTTCTTACTACAAAATGAGTGCAAAAAAGACACGCATATTTCAAAGTTTCTCCTGGTGTTTGTACTAGATATGTTTTTTTTTTTTAGTTTTTTTTTTTTTTTTTAATGATATATGGTTAGCTTTAAATAAACTTTCTCCCAGATACCAGTGAAATTTGTTTTTAAGGGAATAAAAACTTGAGGACTCCACTCGACTTTCCGAACATTGAGTAATTAACAGTTTTGTAGATAAAGTAAAGAAAGAGAAGTTGTTAAACAAACAAAAGAGAGAAAACCATAAGAGTGTTTGAGTGTTTTTCTCCATATATTACACGATGTTTTATTTAACGCTACTGAACTTTGAGCCCATAGATCATAATGATAAAGAATTTTTCGTTGTGTCCCTGTAAAAACCTATAAATGCTAGATTCACCAAATTGCTTATAGTTAGTGCAACAGTGATTTAAAATATTCATAAAAATTATCAGCTCAATTGAATACGGTGTTTAGATGCTATCGCACTTTTAAAAATTTTGTCCCTTAGGCCATAATGATAAAGAATTTTTCTTTGTGTCCCTGTAAAAGAACTGTAAATGCTAGATTCACCAAAATCTACACAGTTCGTGCAACTGTAACCTATAACATGTGTACAAATGTTTTGCTCAGATTAATAAGGCGTTTAGACGCTGTCACACTTTTAAAAATTTGGCCCCATTGGCCATAATGATAAAGAATTTTTCTTTGTGTCCCTGAAAAAAAACTATAAATGCTATATTCTCTGAAATCTATACAGATCGAGTATTTGTGACCTATAATATGTGTATAAATGTTTTGCTCAATTGAATAAGGCGTTTTAGATGCTATCGCACTTTTACGATTTTGGTCCCATAGGCCATAATGATAAAAAAAAAAAAATTGTGTCCCTGTAAAAAAAACTATAAGTGCTAGATTCATTAAAATCAATAGGGTTCGTGCTACGATGATTAGCAACATGTGTACCAACTTACAGCTCATTCGAGCAAAGCATTTAGACGCTAGCGTGGTCACTCACACACATACATACACACATACATACACACACACACACACACACACACATCATCGCAAAAATAGTGAAAACGGACTCAGGGGACCTCGAAACGTATAGAAACATCAAAATCTCAAATTCGGATTTTTGACATGATTACAACATTTTTCTCACTATAGTGTTCGGTAAGTAAAAAGGAGGATACCTGTGGGATTAAGATTGAGATAAGAACTGATACATAATTTGCCAGTCCAGGAAATATGCAACGAAATTTACAGATTTATTATCTTAGACTTGAGCACTAATACAATTTGTTTCATTCATTTAGTATCTCTATTATACATATTTTTTATTTCGCTTTCTACATTCTATTTTTTGAATTATATTATTATTTAAAAAAGCTCTAAAAGACATATTTTCCTACGTTGAAATAACTATTTTTTATCATTTAATAAAAGAAAAAAAAAACTTTTCAAAGCATTGAATAATTTTCTGCAATATGTCAAAGGTGTGTTTAACGGCTTTCTACTTCCCACGCAAATATTTAACTGCGTAGGCGGTGAATTATGCCTTGTTAGTATTATGTAAATAAAATTGGATCAATAATTTAAATTCACGTTTTTAATTAAAAGTATGTATTTACTTTATCTCCGTTCTATTAATTATTATAAATAAAGTAATTTGTGTGTAATGTTGTGATTTTTAGTGAATACATATGAAGATACCTACGTGAAGATATATAAAAATGTAAATTTTCTATTAAATAAGTATATATCGATTCAAAATGCAATGTTGATGTCAATGAACTTTTACATTTGAAAATCGGATGATATTCATAATATTGAAAACTATATAAGTTTAAACTAATATTCGATAGCAAATTTTAACAAAAATATAAACTAGTATGATGTGGTCACCACATGACTTTCTTCTAATAATTTTACACAAAATTTATTCAATGCAAATTGTTTATTAAATTATCAAATTATTTTTCATTATAAGTGCAGACGATTTTTATCTGACAGAATTATATCACTAAATGCCGAAAGAAAGTCATTTTTTTTGCAACTATCAGAAGAAATGCTTTTTTTTTTTCGAAAATTCTTTTCGTTAAAAGTAAAAAAAATCGATAACTTTGTTTTAAATTATCACTGATCAATAGTTCAACTATTCGTTTTAAAGGTATTGACGAGATATTTTGAAAGATACCCATATTGAAAATTTACCTCCCACTGGGGGTACTTCCCCCCCCCCAGGGGGGGAAGCGATGCCACCCACATGCACAAAATTTTCTTCCTAGCTAACTACTACTATTATCAATAATTCATATTAATTTTACAATCACACGATTAAAATAACTCTCATTATGTACTACATTTATACGAAATTTTGTCCTATACCGCCATGTTCCACAAAATTCGTGAGGCACACACACACACAGACAGACATTTTCTAAAAACAGTCGAATCGTGTTCAGGATATCCCAGAACATGCAAATTCACCGAAAACTGGAGTTCGAAAATTTTCACGAATCCAATACTTTCGCTGTATATACATATAGAAGAAAGTAAAAAGAAAAACATGCATAAAACTAGTATGTTGTGGTCACCACAAGACTTTCTTCTATATTTTCCTATACATATTAAATCAGTAACAATATTAAAAAAAAATCGATAACTTTGTTTTACATTATCACAGATTTATAGTTCAATCATTCGTTTTAAAGGTATTGACGAGATCTTTCGAAAGATACCCATCTTCAAAATTTACCCCCCGGAGGGGGAGGAAGCCATGCCCCCACATGCACAGCAATTTTTTCCTAGTTAACTATTGCTATTAACAATAACTCATATTAATTTTACAATTATAAGTTAAAAATAACTCTCATTATGTACATTTATACGAAATTTTGTCCTATACTGTCATGTTAAAAATTTAGAAAACATGAGATCACAGCGCCACCTGTTGAGCGATTGATCCCCAAATGTAATCAGCACCAGTTTATGTCAGTGACCAACTAAATACCAAGTTTGGTTAAATTTCGTTAAAAAAAAAAAAAAAAAAAGTTTTTTTTCGTTAAAAGTAAAAAAAATCGATAACTTTGTTTTAAATTATCACAGATATATGGTTCAACCATTCGTCTTTTATGAACTTTTGTAAGATGCTGTCGTATCATAGATTTTCCACAACGAATCTTTTTTACTTTTAGCAAAACATTTTGAACACTTCGAGCACTGCATCTTATCCCTTTCCGACCCAGGCCGTACGATCGTGTGGGTTAAACATTCAAGACATCCAGTTATATTTCAGACTCAAAGTTAAATCCGCTTTGTAGCTTTCTACAGTCGGCAGCAAAAGTATCAGAGCACTAGCAAAAATTCCTATTAAAAAAAAAAAATTCACTTAATACTGCTTTTTTAAATAAATCGTTGTCGAATCATGTTCTTACACTGTTAAAAAAATGCAGAAAAAATACAGAAATTCTCTGTAATTTCAAAAAAAAAGTCGTAAAATACGTTTTGTCTACGTAATTTTTCCGTAATTTACACCTTTTTTTCTGAAATTACAGAGAATTTCTGTATTTTTTCTGCATTTTTTTAACAGTGTAGACTGACTAAGAACATGATTCGACAAGAATTTATTTAACAAAACAGTATGAAGTGCTTTTTTTTTTACGTAGGAATTTTTGCTAGTGCTTGAACACTTTTACTGCCGACTGTAGCTCATTTGTCTATCCCCTTTTGGGTGACTTTAAGACCTTATACATACGTCGTTAAAACCTCTCTACACTTTTGTAGCTCTAGTGAGACATATAATTCTTTCAACCACATTGTATTTCCATTGGCAACGTTAAAAATCTCTCAAACATTTTGTAGCTTAAAGTGATGTTCAATCCACTCAACTATTTTGTAGTTATTGTGCAATAATAAATCTTTTGACAAATATCCAGCTCTAGTGCAGTGCTCACATTCTTTGTCGCTCTAGTGCAACTTTAAACCTCTGACATTTTGTATATCTAGTGCGACGCTAAACACTTCAATTGTAGTGCCCTCAACCAGCACTATAATCCCCTTACGACGTGAAACCCTCTAATCAAATTTGCTACTCTAGTGAACATTAAATACTCTAAAAAAAATTGTAGCTTTAAAGCAACATTAAACGTTTTAAACAGCTTTGTAGCTGATATTTCAACTATTCACCAGCTTTGGAGCTCTAGTGCCACGATACATTCTCAGTCACATTGTAAATCTAAAGTAACATTAAATAATCTCAAAAATTTCGTAGCTCTCAAGCGACGTTAATGTCTCTCCCAATCATTTTGTAGCTCTAGTGTGTCATTAAAGCATCTTGACTTAAACTATACCGTTTTCATGCAGCGTAAACCTGTCAACATTAAATTTAAACATCACGTCAACTTTTTGCGATGAAACATTACCACCAACTTAGTCTAATACAACTTACTCTTCTAATACAACGTTAAATTCTCTCAACGATTTTGTAGACTAGTACGAAGTTTAGCCTTTTAAACCTTCACCTATACACCGTTCTCTTGCTTCTGTGAAATCTCTCACCCACTTTGCAGCTCTAGTTTCAAAGTCAGGTGCGATTTTAAAACCTTTAAAGTACGCCGCATAAACATCTCTATATTTTTGTAGTTCTAGGACGGCATTAAACAATCTGAGTCATCGTTAGATCATGTTTGTAGCTGTAGTGCAATATTAGACACTCTCAAATACTTCGCATCAAGAAGGCCATGTTAAACCTTCTTAACAAATTTGTAGCTCTAAAGAGACGTTAAACTTCTCACCAGCTTTGTAAGTCTCATGAAACGGTAAGGTCTCCGGAACACCTCTAGGTGTGTGTCCCAGACCGTCGCCAATTGCCCATCTGCGCAGCACTAGTGCGACGTAAAACACCCAACCAACCATGAAACGGTAAATCCTTTAAAAAACTATGTAGCTCTAGTGCGACATTAAACTTCGTAGCTCCAGTGGGAAGTTAAAACCCTCTCAAATCTTCACTTCAACCGTCACATGAACTCTCTTGCTACGATAAACAATAATACCCTAATTTATAGCTCTAGCGTAGGGTGACCATACGTCCTCGAAATTCGAGGACTGTCCCCGAATTTTCAGTTATTTCACTTTTTGTCCCCCCAAAGAAAAATTATTTATTCGAGGACACGAAAAGTCCCCAAATTTCCATATTTGTATTTATTTGTCCTCGAAAATCGTGGTGGTTTAAAAATTTTAAGAAATAGTTGGTTTCATGGAAGAATATCACAATGAAACAACTAAACGCATATAACAGCAGAGAGAAGAGAGAAACAACTAAACTCGTATCTGATTCCTCATTCTGAAGTTGTCAAAAACGCGGTTTGCATTGTGTTTACGTTTGCAATCCAATGAATGTTTCGAAAGTATTTAGATATCGCGATGTCGAATAAAAGAAAATGTTCATTTACCGACAAATTGCAGGAAAAGTATCCTTTTCTTAAAAAATCTTCTGATGAACATAATGTCTTTTGTACTATGTGCAATTGTGAATTTTCAATCGGAAGCGGTGGAGATTCGCATATAAAATCGCATATGAAATCAGCACGTCATAAAAGGCGATATAAAACCGTCCAAAGTACTGAAAAGGAAAAATTAAATTCCTTTTTAAATATCGGAGAGGAAAGGCAGAAAAAAAGCGAGAAAAGTAGCACTTGCTGAAGGAAGTTTTGCTTTCACAATGTAAAACATAACTTTAGCTTTAGATCAATGGATTGCACTTCTAATATTTTGAAAAAAAATTATGATAAGTCATTTTCATGTGCAAGGGCTAAAACAGAAGTAATTATCGAAAATGTTTTCGCAAAATTTTCTCGTAGAGAGTTATTGAGTGAGCTAGAAGAAACATCTTTTGTATCATTCTATTGTGATACTTCCAATCATGGACATATAAAAGTTGTTCCTATCTTAGTGAGATATTTCAATATGCTTAAAGGGATTTGTGTGAAACTTTTAGAGTTGAAAGACCTGCCAGGTGAAACATCAGATTTGATTTCAAACTATCTGTTATATGTTCTTAAAGATCTTAATTTAGAATCCAAAATGGCAGCATTTTGTGCTGATAATACCAATGCTAATTTTGGTGGACCTCTTTGTAATGGAACTAATAATGTGTACAGTAAATTTCAAGTAGATTTGAAACGTAGTATGCTAGGAATTGGATGTGCAGCCCATATTTTAAACAACACTTTGCAGATGGCTTGAGATAATTTACCTATTGATATTGAGTGTATATTGATAAAGATATTTTCTCATTTTCAGGTATATACTGTTCGGTTTGAAGCTCTAAAAGATTTTTCAAACTATATGTCAACTGAATATCACAAAGTTTCTAGTTATTGTAAAACTAGATGGCTCTCACTTCTTCCAGCCATAACCAGATTTACAGAAATGTTCGAGCCATTAAAAGCTTATTTTCTCTCATACCAAAAATGCCTTATAGTATTACATGCATTTTTTGAATCTGAGTCGGCCTTATTATGGCTAAACTTTCTTCAAATTCAAGCACAAATTTTTCATGATGTTGTAACTAAAGTTGAAGGGCAGTATGAAACCGTTACGGATATAGCAAATGTAATGTTTGAAACAACTAATAAATACAAAAACAGAGCTACAGATAAATTCATACCAAAAGAAATAGAAAATGCATTAAATAGTTTAAGCGACAAAGATAATATTAAAGAACACATTATGAGTTTTTACATTAACTGTGTCGATTACTTACAGAAATGGATAAAACCGTTTGAGGATTTTATTCCTTTTGCGCGGATAAATTTAAAAGATGTGCCTACATGGAATGAAATAGAATCTTCTGTTGCCAATATTTCTGAGCATGGAATAACCATTGATAAAAATGTGTTAGATGAAGAATTTACCTATTTAAGAAAGTTCTGTACAGAAAAATATGCCTCATGGAATGCAAAATATGATAGAGTTGATGTTCGCTGGATGGACGTTTTTTCGTACTATAAAAATCACAATATTTCTATGGAGAATTGTTTTAACATAATAGAGTTCATTCTTTGCTTACCAGGGACAAACGCTCCTACTGAACGAGTGTTCTCCGCAATGAACAGTTTTTGGACTTCTGAAAAAAACTCCCTCAATATATCAAGGGGCCGCGGTAGCCCAGTCGGTAGAGCCCCGGCCTCGTAATTGGAAGATTGCGGGTTCGGTACTCGAGCCGGCTAAAGACCGTCGTGTGCACTAATGGTGGCTGGTGCACGTAAAATCTGTCGTGGCCGCAAAGTCATCCATGTTCCCATCAAAAATTATACCTCTGGGGCTTACCGAAGCGGGAGAGCCATCCCTTCCGTGGAGGATCAAAATTGTGATGGCATGTCTCCGGACCACCTCTAGGGGTGTGTCCCAGACCGTCACCAATTGCCCATCTGCGCAGCATTACTGCGACGTAAAACCCAACCACCCTCAATATATCAACATTGAAGGCTATATTATGTGTCAAAACAAATATGAATTACGGTTGTGTCGAATTTTATGATAAACTATCAAATGATAATGAAATGTTGAAAGCAATTGTATATTCCCAAAAATATAACTACTATGCTTCTAATTAGCCCTCTTTTGAGTTTTGATTTGTTATTAATATGAATGTTGAAATTTTTTTATTTAGTATTGTATGTATATTTAATAAATTACAAAATTCTGTTTTAATATTGCAGGTATCTTAATTTCAAATTTATGAGTTATTCTGGACATTATTTATAATGAATTTTTGGTATTGGCATGAATTCGATATAATGAAAAAAATACCAAATTTCAGTAATATCTAAAAAAAAAAAAAATACAGAAAAAAATGTAAGTTAAAATAAGACGAATACATGAGTATTATGTCAAAGTATGAATAATATCACAATATTTACAAACTAATAAGAGTATTTTTGGGATCTTCATATGAATTAAAATTTTGTAATAAAAAACAGCACTTTATACACTACGTATATATAATATACTTGGGTTGCTGGAAAGAAATTTCAGGAGGTAAGTAAGTAAAAAATCAACATATTAATACTCATCTTGCTAAATTTATTTGTAGAAAAAACTTATTTGAAGATATTTTATTTTTATTGTTATTAAAAGTACAATATCTTTCTTAATCCTTTTTCTTTATTATGTACATACAATTAAGTAAATAGCATAACCCTTCATATTTTGATACCTTAAATAGAAGTAAGAAATTAATTTGGAAATAGTAAATACTCATGTTGTTTCTTGTTTAATTATTTTTAAGGCAAAATTACAAAGTGTAAATATGTAATACAGATTTATTAACGTATATACTGCGCTGGGTTAAAAATCTCGGTTACAGGTACCTTTTTGTGTTTTTTGGTGACTTGTTGATTCAGTGAAAACATGGCGCACAACTTACCTGTCACAATGATAGCCATATTTATTTTAATAATTTGAACTCTTGAGAGCGAAAACAGTTTTTAAAAGCAGAATTAATTGCTGTAACCATATAACACAAACATACATTTTAATAAATTACAGGTATATTTTTATACTGGTACACATATTTTTAACTATAAGCACACTCATTCATATTTCAAAACAATCATTCTTTTCTTATTCAAGAGTTCAGAAATATGACAACAATTGATGTTAACAGCATCGTAACCCAATCACACTGTTGAATTTGAACAAACAAGGCAGCAAAAATATTTATTTATTTATTTTTAACCATTACATTATTACCTCACCTGGCAATGTTTAATTGATGGCACTTTTCGAATCAGCAGAAACATCTGCTAAACTAATCAGAGAGAAGCACTGATAGGGTTGTACAAGGAGAATGGAGGCGAGCAAAATTACAAGATTGCAAGTCGGTTAGTTAAGCGCAACATCAGCAGTTTTGCCGGGACACCGGATACTAGGATGAAACTCTGAGTCGATTTAGTTTTCATGAATATTTTTCCAGTTTATCATGAAATTTTGCAAATAAGAGGATTTTAATGCATTTTCTAATGTATAAATGAGACAAATTTTAAAAAAATATGTATATATAGACATTGATTTGTTGTCCCCGAAAATGTCCCCAAATATGCTTCTCAATGTCCTCGAAATATTGTTTGATTCTGGGACACCGCGTTAATTTGTCCTCGAAGCAGTGCTTAAAAATATGGTCTCCTTACTCTAGCGCGACGTTAAACCCTCCATCTACACATAAACATTACCTAAACATTCTAACCCACTTTGTAACGCAAGTAGGACGTTACAATATCTCAACCGACACTACTATCAACACCTCCTGTAATAATGCCTCAGGGCTGAGCTCTACGTCATGGAAGATCGGCCGATTTTATCCAATCAACACTTCCTATGATACACGTTGAATCGTGGGGATTGGATGAAGTCGGCCGATCTTCCGTGACGTAGAGCTCAGCTCGGAGGCATTATTACAGGTGGTGTTGCTACTATCCTATTAAACATTAAACTGTCTCAAACTCATTATAGCTCTAATGCGACGTTAAAACATTTTAGCTGTTTTATAGCTTCATAGTAACTTTGAAACCTGTCAACCATCAAATTAACCGTTATATGGACCCTCTTGCAACGTTAACAGACTTTGTAGCTCTAGTGTCGAGTTAAACCTTCCGAATAAATTTTTAGCACTCTTTCAACGTTAAACCATCTCAAAACTTACCTAAACCGTTATCTTGCGACGTAAAAGACTCTCACTACTTTGTAGCTCTACTACGACTTTAAAACCTCTCACATACTTCGTTGAAACTTCTTCACATTTTGTACAGAGCTATTATCTTTGGTAGCTCTAGTGCACCAATAAAACCTCAGAACAGCGTTAAATCCTCTGTTTGCAGCTCTAATGAGACATTAATTCGACCAACCCCTTTGTCGAGTGCGACCTATAGCTTAAAGATTAAACCATCAAAACTATTTTACAACCGTAGTATGATGGTAAAATCTCTCAACAACCACTTAATTCCTTTACTGCTTATCCTTCTTAAATTCTTAAACAATCACCAAAATACTTTTGCGAAGTTAAATGCCTGTAAACCAAGTTATCGCTTCAGTACAACGCGAAAACCTTGCAACTAGTTTTCAGTTCTATGTAACGTTAAACCCTCTAAGCCAGTTTGTAGCTCAAAACCAGCGATGAAATCTCCCAAATATTTGTAGCCCTAATAAGACGTAAAACACTCTTTACTTCATATCAACCGTCCGCAATACTGTTTCAATGCTAAAACCCTGAACTGGCACTACGCTTCTCTTTTGACGTAAAACCAACCTCTGATAAAATGTGTGGCTCTGTGCGACGTTAAAAACCACTCAACCCCAATTCAGCTGTGTGTCATCCTAACCCCTCTCGACGTTAAACACGCTCACCAACTCTGTATCACTAGTGCCGTTTTAAATAGACTCAAAAGATTTGTAGCTCTAGTGCGATGTTAAACAAACTAAAGCAACGGTAGCTCTTATGCTACGTCAAGAAAAACTCAAGCAATTTGTAACTCTAGCGCGATGATAAATTTTTTCAACTACTTTGTAGTTCTTGTGCGAAGCTAAACAAATTCACACTATTTTTAGCTCTAGCACGCGGCACTGAGCTGAAGAACAACTGGAGCAAATGCTTCCAATATCTATACACAGTGTTCGTGCGTGCCAGTTTTTCTGCAATCATTTGTCGTGCAGAGTTAAATCTTGCACGGCAGGCAATATTTGTCGCAAAGTGAAGACGTCACTGATCATCTGTGGATGCAAGAAAAAGATTTCCTATGTTAATCGCCCATTGGATTTGTTGTAAAAAATTATTAAAAATCGAGGAAAATTATTTTCCGATTTTAATCCCCATATTTGGGTATAGATATGTATTAGCTATCGTGTGCATGTGTTAGATCGAGTTATTTTGCTGTCAAATTGACAAAATTTTAATTTTAAATTTCAAGACTGTCGTTCTTGCCGTTTTTTGTATTTGGCGATGAAAAACGTAATACGAAAATGTGCACGCCAGATGTATATTTTCGTGATATGTATTGTACGAAATATTGTTTCATATTATTCATTACTCTCTTTATATAAGTTGTTAAAATAACCATGATTTTTGAAAGGAATTGAATATGTTCGCCAAATAATTTGGCGATATTTTTTTTTCTGCCAAGGATGACAGATATCAAATCTATTCCGCTGCAGCATATTAGTACCTTATATCAGATACTTTATTTAGACATTTGAAACAAATGTGACTTCAAATTATTAAAGAGTATTTATCATTTTCCTTTTAATTAGTACATTAGTTGGATATTTATTGTGTAACTATCATCTTTTGGAGTGAAATGTTTATGTTTTCAATCGAATATGGAAGTTTGCCATTTTTTTTTCTAGAGTTTTGAAATTTAAAATTCAAATTTCATCAGTTTTACAGCAAAAACAACTTAACTGAACGCATGCACACGATAACTAATACATATCTATATCTAAATATGGGGATTGAAATCAGGAAATAATTCCCCTCGATTTTTAATAATTATTTACGAAAAATCAAATGGACGATTAACATAGGAAATATTTTTCTTGCATCAAAGGACGGTCAGTGACGTCACACTTCGTTTTCGTATTATACTCTTTAAAGAATTAAAATTTAAAATTGTATTATCATGATTAGCATATGGTTGTTCGAACAGACAAACTTTACACAATTTTACTTTGAAATATAAAGATATCAAATGCTTTCTCCCGTGCAACGCTCCGAAGACAAATCTTCCCAAAACGGCACGCAAAAACCGGTCTAGCATTTCCTCCAGTTGTTATTCAGCTCAGTGGTACGCGGTTCAAAACATATCGATCCCCCAATTTCACTCACATTAACCACCTCTCGACTCTGGCTAAACCAGCTCACTAACTGTGAAGCACTGCTGCTGTTTTAAACAACTCAAAAAAATTGTAGCTGTAGAGCGACGTTAAATAAACTAAAGAAATTTGTAGAAATAGTGCGATGCAAAATTTATTCAATAACTTTGTAGCTCTAGTGCGATGTTAAACAAAATCCAGCAATTTGCAGCTCTAGTGCGACATTAAACAAACTCAAGCAATTTCTAGCTCAATGCGATGCTGAACCTTTTTAATTACTTTGCAGCTCTAGTGCGACGTTAAAAAACTCAACCAACATGCAGCTCTAGTGCAACGCTAAACCTTTTCAATTACTTTATAGCTCTTGTGTTACGCTAAAGAAATTCCTACTATTTTTAGAATTAGTACGAGGATAATATCATCTCGACCTCCCAATTTCCCCGTCAACTTAACCCCCTCTCGACGTTAAATCCGCTCACTAACTGTGTAGCACCTGTGCTGTATTATTTAATGTCAATGAATTTGAAGCTTAGTGTGAAGTTAAACAAACTAAAACAATTTGTACCGACAGTGCGATGCTAAATTTATTCCATTAATTTGTAGCTCTAACGCACCGTTAAACAGAATCAAGTATTTTGCAGCTCTAGCGCGTTGTTACACAAACTCAAGTAATTTTTAGCTCTAATGCGATGCTGAACCTATTTAAATACTTTGTAGCTCTAGTGCGACTTTAAACAAACTCAATCACAATTTGCAGCTCTTTGCGCGACGTTAAAAACAGACTAACAACTTGGAGCTCTAGTGCAATGTTAAAAAAACTCAAGCAGTTTGCATCTCTTGTGCGACGTTAAGAAAGTTTAAGCAATTTGTAGCTCTAATGCGATGCTGACCTTTTCAATTACTCAGTAGCTCTTGTGCTACGCTAAACCAAGTCATGCTATTTTTAGCCCCAGTACGAGGTTAAAAACAACTCGACCACCATATTTCACTATCATCTTAACCACCTCTCACTCACTAATTGTGTAGCACTAGTGCTGTTTTAATTAACCTCTAGATATTTGTAGCTCTAGTGCGACGCTATATTTATTCAATTACTGTGTAGAGACGTTAAACAAAATCAAACAATTTGCAGCTCTAGTGCAATTTTAATGAAACTCAAAAAATTTGCAGCTCTAGTGCGACGTTAAACAAAACTCAAGAGTAATGTAGCCCTAATGCGATGTTAAACCTTTTTCTTAATTTTGTAGCTCTAGGGCGACAAATGCAATCCCAATTTGCAGCTCTAGATCGATGTTAAACAAACTCAATCACAATTTCCAGTGTTGTGCGACTATAAGTAAAACTCAAGCAGTTTGTAGCTCTAATGAGATGCTGAATCCTTTTAATAACTCTGCAGCTCTAGTGCGACGTTAAACAAACTCAACAAACTTGCTGTTCTAGCGCGAAGCTAAACGAACGCAAACTATTTTTTTTCAATTTCTTTGTAGCTCTTGTGTGCCGCTAAAGAAATTCATGCTATTTTTTGAGTTTGTTTAACGTCGCACTAGAGCTAAAAATATTTGATTGTGTTTAAAACAGCACTAGTGCTACACAGCTAGTGAGCGGATGAAACGTTGAGAGGTTGTTAAGATGACAGTGAAATTTGTAAGGTCGAGATGTTTTTAACCGCGTACTAGAGCAAAAGATAGGATGAATTATTTTAGCGTCGCGCAAGATCTACAAAGTAATTGAAAAAATTTAGCGTTGCACTAGAACTACAAATTTCTTGATTTTGTTTAACATCGCACTTGAGCTACAAATTGTTTGATATTGTTTAACGTCGCACTAGATCTGCAAATTGTTCGATTTTTTTTAACGTCGCACTACACCTACAAAATAATTGAATAAATTTAGCATTGCACTAAAGCTACAAAATAATTAAAAAGGGTCAGCATCGCATTAGAGCTACAAATAGCTTGACTTTTGCTTCACGTCGAACAAGAGCTGCTATTGCTTGAGTTTTCTTAACGTCACACTAGATCTGCAAATTGCTTGACTTTGTTTAACGTCGCACTAGAGCTGAAATTGTGCTTGCGTTTTCTTAAGGTTGCACTAGAGCTACAAAGTAAAGAGTTTCAGCGTCACATAAGAGCTAGAAATTGCTTGACGTCCCCCAAGAGCTACCATTTTTTTGCGTTTGTCTAACGTCGCACTAGAGCTACAAATATTTGATTGTGTTTAAAACAGCACTAGTACACTTCACAGTAGCGAGCGGGTTTCGTCGAGAGGTAGTTAAGGGGATAGTGAAATTGGAGGGGGTCGAGATATTTTTAACCGCGTACTACAGTTAAAAATAGCATGAATTTGTTTATCGTTGCACAAGAGCTACAAAGTAACTGAAAAAATTTAGTTTAATTTTGTTTAACATCGCACTTGAACTGCAAGATGGTTGAGTTTGTTTAGCGTCGCTTCAGAGCTACAAATTGTGATTCAGTTTGTTTAATGTCTCACTAGAGCTACAAAGTAGTTAAAAATATTCAGCTTCACAGTAGAGCTACAAATTACTTGAGTTTTGCTTAACGTCGCACAAGAACTACCATCACCCGAGTTTGTTTAACGTCGCATTAGAGCTAGAAATTGTGATTGAGATTTGCATTTTTTGAGTTTGCTTAACGTCGCACTAGAGCTTAAAATTTTTGAGTGTGTTTAAAACAGCACTAGTGCTACACAGTTAGTGAGCGGGTTAAACGTGGAGAGGTTGTTAAATGACAGTGAAATTGCTACTGTCGAGATGTTTTTAACCGCGTACTAGAGCTAACTAGTATGTTGTGGCCACCACAAGACTTTCTTCTATATTTTCCTATATACATATTCAATCAGTAACAATATTAAAAAAAAAAAATACGATTTTTTTTTCAAAGTTCTTTTTTTGTTAAAAGTAATACATATTTAATCAGTAACAATATTTAAAAAAAAAAAAAAAAATACGATTTTTTTTTTTCGAATGTTTTTTCTTTTTTTTTTTTTGTTAAAAGTAAAAAAAATCGATAACTTTGTTTTAAATTATCACAGATTTATAGTTCAACCATTCGTTTTAAAGGTATTGACGAGATCTTTCGAAAGATACCAGTAGGTAAGAAAGGCCGGTTCTAGGCCAGACGGGGGGGTGCAAGGGTGCAAGGAAAGTCGTGCGGGTGTCGCGCCACCCCCTGAGGGGTCTAGATGGGTTGGTGTTGACCTTGAGACGTCCTCTAACTTAATCGTGAAACGTGACGAGGGTATTAATGAGGAAATTTAATTAAAAAATTTAATGAGTGATTTATTGTAAAAGGTGACGCTGGGTTTAAAGCGATGTTTGCGGTATAAGGTAAAAGCAGGATATTGTTTGTGAGTCATTAGGAAATTAATTAGGGAATTAATTAGAAGGTTAATTAAGAAATTAATTAAGAAATTAATTAAGAAATTTTAAAAATTGAGAAATAAATAAGAAATCGATGAAATTTAAGGATGTGGATGTGGATAGAGTATGAAAGAAATAGAGTGGTCTGAGTGGGGTTCGAACCCGGCACCTTGCAGTAAAAATATTTCCACAAGACAGTAGTTTTCGAGCGCGAAACCACTGACCTATGGAAATATAGCCTGATGGTTCTATTTTAGGTATGAATGTGTGTGATTTTTCTATTATATGTCTGCACAGTTCTTTTTAAACTGTTCAAACATATATTTTTGGAAACTCATTTGATGAGTTCCTTTTTTCTATGAAACCCTCAAAAGAGAGTTTCTTCTTTTTTATTTATTTATTTATTTTTATTTTATTTTTTATTTTATTTTTTATTTTTTAGGGGTCCCACCATCCACCCGCCGCACGTGTGCGACGCCCCAATTTTTTATGAACTTGAATCATCATTTTCTGATCTTCTAACTTTTCCGGGGTCTTCTAACTTTTCTAGGATCTTGCAACTTCATTTTTTATCTTCTATGTTCCAGGTCTTCAAATTTTTAGGTTTTATTATTTTCACTGTAGGATGTTTTAGATCTTCTAATTTTCATTCTTTCAATTTTCAATCTTCTAATTTTTCATTCTGATCTTCTAAATTTTCTGTAATCTTGCAAGTTTTCATTCTTCTAATTTTCTTTCTTGTAAGTTTTCTATCTTCTAATTTTCATTCTTCTAATTATCCTTCTTGCAAGTTTTAGATCTTCTAATTTTCAAATCTTCAGTTTTTTCTTTGATGTTTTAAAGGGGACCCACCATCCACCCGCCGCATGTATGCGACGCCCCAATTTTTATATGAACTTGAATCATCATTTCTTCTTATTTTCTAGGATCTTGTAACTTCTATGTTCCAGGTCTTCTAATTTTTCTGGGATCTTGCAACTTCATTTTCAATCTTCAAATTTTTCATTCTGATCTCCTAATTTTTCTGTAATCTTGCAACTTCATTTTCGTTCTTCTAATTTTCTTTGTTGTAAGTTTGAAAACTTTTTATTTTCAAATCTTCAGTTTTTTCTTTAATGTTTTAAAGGGGTCCCACCATCCACCCGCCGCATGTGTGCGACGCCCCAATTTTTTATGATCTTGTAACTTTTCTGAAATCTTGCATTTTTCAGATTTTTTTTCATTTTTCTTATTTTCACAATTTTTTTCATTTTTCTTATTTTTCAATTTTTCTTCATTTTTCTCATTTTTCAATTTTTCTTCATTTTTTCAATTTTCAATTTTTTTTTTTTCATTTTTTCATATTTTATATATATATATTTTTTTTTTTTTTTTTTTTTTTTAAGTTATTTTGTAATGCCCATAAGCCAAAGAAGAAATCCCATCATCCAAAATGTATCGTTTATCATCAAAGGGTGTTAAAGAAATTTTATTTTGTTTGAATGTATATATTGTATGACATTCCTGCCCAATTCTCGTTTGCTCTGATATATTATATTTTAAATTATTGAGGCAATTAAGGTAATCTTGATGTTTAATTTTTTTCTTAACTGTTATTGTAGAAATCCCCTTCGCGGTTTTCTTTTCTCCATCTTCAGATTTAAGACTGTACATTTTGGCTTTGAGGCCTACAAATTCATGGATGAACCGCCCGTTTAGTTCGTCTTTAAACTTTCCCAAAACTTTCTTGTTGTGCTGTGAATGAAGTGGATGGTCTGTGGGGTAATCGGATGTGTCGAAGATGTCTTGATGTTGTAGCATGTCTTGATAGATGTCAGGTGTGGTGATGTGGTAGGTGAGGGAGTCTGTGTCGGTGAAGAGGAGTTTAGCTTGGTCTTGGTATGTTGGTTTTATGAAATCGTAGTGAAATCTGTACATGTGTAGTTTTGAAAGTTCCAGGATGGTAAAACCGATGTAAACGGGACGGTTCATCAAGATGGATTTTTTAACCCGCTCCACTGCCGCTAAATTTTGATTAAATATTTTAAAATTGGTGTAAAGAGGTGAGGCAACAATCTTTTCAGCTCTTATGGAGGAGTTTGTAAGTTCTATGGATCTTCGTTTTCTTAAATTTTCTATTGTTTTCCCGAACACAGCATTATTCAGGAGCTTGAAGAAATTTTTCTCAAAGGCAGACTTGGATTCTTTTCGTTTTTCTGTATTGAAGGCGATGTAGGGTTTCAGCCAGGGTGCTTGTTTGAATTTTAAAACTTTATGAATCTTGGTAAGAATTAGACCTTGTTGGAGATAATATTGGAGGTTTCTGTAATGGGTGACATATTGAATTTTATTGTAGAGATTAGGTGTGAGTTTCTTGGAAGGGTGGAATTTTCTATCTTGAAGCATGTGTTTGGCAAATGGTGAGAGTATCTGTTCGGTGATGTGTAGATGTTCTGGTGCTAGTGGATAATCGTTGTGTTTGTCGTGGAGATGTTGTGGATATTCCAAGTCCACCTCAAAGATGAAACCTTCTGCTGCGTCGGGTTGTAAGTTGAGGATTATTTGAGAGTTAAAGTCTTCAGGGTCAGCCCACTGGAAGCCCCCGTAAGGCAGGGGCTCTGACCCTGAATGCCCGTAAAGGTTATTTGAATCCCAATACATAATGTATTGGGATAAAGCTGAGGGGTCGAAGTCTTGAGTTGTTGGGATATTGGATCTTGCGTGGCGGTGACTTATCATGGAAACCCCACCTCTTACACCTTTTTCTATGAAGAGAAGCATATTAATGTCGGTAAGTAGTTCGAGGTCTACCCCTGTCATTTTTAAACATGCCTGCCATGACAGACCGGGTGCTGTGAAGCAGTGAGTTGGATCTAAACCATAATATTTTAAGCAAAGTCTTCGAAAATTTTCGAAAACATCTGCTAACAACAGCACGTCGGTCTTGACATAGAGGTCATGGTACTCCCCAAGATCTTGGATGTTAAAGGCCTCCCACACTTTAACAGCATGTTCATAATCTTGTGAAGATATGTCTTCATCAGTTAAATCATTGTGGAAGGCCCTTGGGGATGGCAGCTGATTTTCACCGAAGGTGTTGAAATCGGTGATATGACTATAGGGATAGACCCCTTTTCTTAAGAGGAGAGAGCAATCTATTGTAGGAGGAAAGTTTTCTTTAAGAAGATGAAATTGATCTGGATCTTGATTTTGGACGAGTTTATCTAAAGATGAGGGTAGGAACTGTAGAGAGTCTAGGAAGATGAGCTGGATGGGACAATTTTTCTTGGTTAATTTGAAGGCTATGTATTTTTCTAAAGTGTTGGGGATGACTTCTATGGTGTGATCTTGTACTCTTCCAAGTTGTGACATGAGGTGGTGGGTGTCATAATTTTTACTATTGTGAAAAATGATGGGGATGGATTTGGGCTGTTTGTAATTTAGATTACAGCTATTGTGAGCCGCGCCACGAAAAGCTCCGGAAAGATGGTCGTGGTCGCGAACTCTGTTTTTATATAATCTATTATTGCATATGGAGCATCTAGTTGCTTGCTGAAAGGCTCTCTCCTCATCTGGGGTAAGCTGCATTGGAACTATTGACGTTAATTTTTGGGCTATGTCTTCTTTTTCGTATAGAATGGCTTCTAAGAAGTGCCCAACGGCATCGTCACCCCTGTAAACTTGAATAGGTTTGTAAGATTTGCCGTCGGGCCCTACGATAAGATAGGCATAACCACAAGGAATATGTTCAGATGTTTTGATGCTGAAGGATGTACTATTATTGGGTGCGACAGTGGAGACGGGTTTTAAAATAGACTCGAAGTCTGCATAAATAACGTAGGATTTTAGATGTTGCATGTGGATGGAGGTGAAAGAGAGAATATTATTGTCGGATGATGGCATTTTAATTTGTTGAATAGAGTGATTTTTGCAATATTGTAGGTGTTCTTTTAATAAATCAGGGTTTGAAAATCTATGGAGGCATCGGTAACAGTAGTAAGTTTGATGTTGGTGATTAGTTAAGTGGCCCATTAATCTTGAGAAATTTTTTATGTATATGTAATGTTGATTCCCCTCAGAATCTTCTAATAATAATAAATTTATGACATCTTCATCCTCTCTAGGAGAAATGTAGAGAGGACAGATGTCTTCATCGGCGTCATATATAAATATATTTATTCTTAAATTATTAAGTTTTTCAATTTCTGGTATTTTATTATAAGGAACTGGGCAGGGTATGTCATTTAAAATTATTTCGTGCTCATATGGGTAATATTTATTAACTCTATGGGGATGATCTTCAAATTTATATTTATGGGCCAGAAGACACCATATGAGACATTTATTATCTGAGAAATTCTGAATATTAATTAAAGCTTTCTTAGACTGTAATTTCTGAGGGGTTGCTATGAAAGAGCCACCGCGAAGGGGTATGTATTTTGCCACTTTTAATTCTAGACACTCAATCTTGTTGAAAATCCAGTCGGATCCCTGATTTTGGAAATCTTCAATATTATTTTCAATTTTTGCAAACATATTATTTATATTATTATTTAAGTTATCGGAGGTTAATTCTATTATACATTTGGATGAGAAGTAAAATGATGCTCTCTCCTTAATTTCATCTCCATCCACCTTCACGAATTCTGCCTTGATTATTGCATGCCATTTTATTGATTTTTTCTCATGAATTTCATTAGATAATATATTATTAATTTCATTATGGCTGTTATTGGCAAAAATATTTATGTTACTTTCCTCCTCTGGTTCAGGATATAGATAAAAATTTTTAAAAACGTTGAGGGCTTGATTTATTTTTCTAATTCTATTATTATTATTATGAGTAATTTTTATTTTCTTCGAAGCTTGAGTACTACTACTAGCCACGCTTCCATGGGCTATCCTCACATGTTGAAACAAATTATATTTTGTGATAAATTTTAAATTGCATACCAAACATGAATGCTGAAGAGAATTTTTGTGGAATCTGTCGTGATGCCTTCTCAAATCATCTTTTCGGGTGAAGAGTTTATCACATTCATTACATTCAAAAGATGTTTGTCGTTCATGAATTCTTAGATGTCTATCTAAATGTTCTTTTCTTCCGAATTTTTTATCACATTCATCACAATTAAACAACTTTTCATTTTCATGAGTTCTTTGATGCCTCAAAAGATGCTGTTTCAGTTTATATCCTCTACTACAAACTTCGCATTCAAAGGGTTTTTCAGTGTTGTGGGTACGAAGATGTCTTTGAAGCATGCTTGCATAAGCAAAAGTTTTCCCACAGACGGAACATGTCTGAAATAGACAAAAAACCCTATTTTAGTATTTTAATTATTTTTAAAAAAATTTTAATTATTTTTTCACTAACAAGTGTTTTTAATCTATCAAGATTTTTTCTAACCTACTTTTAGAGGGAATTTATTTGTAACTTAGAGGAAACCTAGCAAGATTTTTTCTATCTTAGAGAGAATTTATTTTAAAACTTAAAGAGAAATTAGTTTTTTCTTCTAACAAGATTTTTTCTAACCGGCCTTTAGAGAGAATTTATTTTAAAACTTAGAGGGAAATTCGTTTTTGGAAACCTAACATTTTTGAAAAGTAATGGAAAATTTTTTCCCGACCCATGCAAAAAATAAAAAATATACCTTCGATTTTACAGTTGTCTCTTCCATGTCATCAGAACTATTGGTGTTCATCCCATCATCGTTAGGCATAGGTGTGACGTCGCTGCAGCTTCCCTCACCTCCAGAAACTACTTGGATAGAATTCTAAAAAAATAGCAAAAAGAAAAGAAAACAAGTTTTAATTATTTTGTCGAGTTTTTTCAAAAGAGGATTTTATTATAACTTTTTAATTTTATTTTAAGTTTATCTAATCAAGTTTTTTAATTACTTTAAAGAGTGAATTTAATTTGTATTCTAAGTAAAAATTTATTTTAAGTTTATCTAATCAAGTTTTTTAATTACTTTAAAGAGTGAATTTAATTTTTATTCTAAGTAAAAATTTATTTTAAGTTTATCTAACCAAGTTTTTTAATTACTTTTAAGAGTGAATTTAATTTTTATTCTAAGTGAAAATTTATTTTAAGTTTATCTAATCAAGTTTTTTAATTACTTTCAAGAGAGAATTAAATTTTTAACAGAAATGAATGCTGAAAACTCAACTTTAACGCTAAAAAATTTTGAAACTAACATACTTGAGGTTCTGAAGAAGCTGATCTCGACATTGGTGGAGTTGGTTCTACAGCATTAATTCCAGCACCAGTCTGAACAACCTTGAACAAAAAAAGAAAAGAAAACATATTTTTTAAAACATTGTATATTATTCAAACAGTTAAACAGAAAAAGTGAAATAATTCGTACCATATGACTTTTCAGATGAAGTCTAAGCTCCCTTGTATTGAAATAAGCACCTCCACAAACCGCGCAACGTAGTGTTGGCTCTACAGGTGCTTCACTCAGATGTGAAGGGCCAGGTTCGTTGTTTAATGCAGGTGCCTAAGAAAAAAGCATAAAAATATTTTAAGTCTAAATCGTATGCTGAAATTTTCCTAGAAAAATAAAAAAATGTATTTTTCTTACAGATTTTCGAAGAAGCGAGCGGTTTTAGCAAGCCCCTGGTTCGAGCGACGGACAGGATCGAAAGCTTTAAAACCGGGAGGTACTTTGATGGTTGATTCAGTGGATGATTCAATCTGAAATAAGAAAAAAGAATATTTTGAGTATAAAAATATATTTTAAAATATTCTTCAAGTTTTTAAAGAAATTATATTTACCATTGAATCGTCATCTGAGAAATTGACCGGTGATGTCCAATCGATACAGTTACTCTCTAATATCTCACCCAAAATAATCTCTTGGCTAAGTCCAAAATCAAATTCAAACTGAAAAAAAGAGAGAAAAAATATATTAAAGTATATTTTTAAACATTTTTTTAAAAAAATAATCTAAACATTTTGAAATATTAATAAATGTTTAAAATACATACGTTGGAAATTGCTGGCAAATTTTTGTCGAAAGCGAATTCCATTGTAATAATATTGAACTTCAAAAACACGGGGAAAGTAAAGTAAGCAGAGTGAGAGAGCAAGACGTCTTATCTAGACAAATTCTGGATGCAGAATGAGAGGAAGGTGTATGATTTTCACCATCCTGGATAGGGCGCGTCAAAGGGGGGAAAAGGTTAAAAATTTGATCTTCGCTGCAGGGGAGATGCGAGGGGATGATTTTCTCTGCATCTATCCTTTCTCAAAAAAAGAGGGTTGGTTTGAATTGTACATCCCCCCACCTCATAAAATATCAGAGTTGGATTGTAGACGTGACTTTGTGAACGAAATAAGATTTGATTCGGTTTAGATCTTGTTAGTGTGGGAAATACTTTTCACTTAACAGAAAATGTGAAATTCTTGACAGATATTTTTTGAAAAAGAAGTTACTATCGTAAACATTTTGCTTCAAAGTGAAATAAATATTTGTATTTAAAGGGAATTTAATTTTTTTACTCATTCTAAAACAAATTAATATTTTGTTTTTTATCCCTCAAATAAATTACTTCATGTAAATTAAAATGATCTTTCAAACAATTTTTAATTCTTAAGTAAGATTTTTTCTCGAGTTTCACTTTATAGAAAAAGATAACAATTATTAAAAATGATTTATTTTTCAAAAATTAATATATTCCTCATTATTATTTCTTTCTTATAATAATAAATAATTTATGAATTAATGTTTTTCTTTTATTTTTTTCTCAAAAATAAGTTTTTTCCTAGAAAATAAAATTCGTAAAGTATCTTAATAAATAAGTTAATTATTTATACTCTTTCAGACATATAAATATTTTTGTAAATTAATGTTTTTCAAGTAATTTTTTTTCTTCCGATTAAATATATTCTTTTTTATCAAATAAGGTTTTATTTTTTTATTTTTTTATTTTATTTATTTTTTATTTTATTTTTTTTTTCTTCTTTTCTCAAATAAGCTTTTCACCTACAAAATAAAATACATAAAGAATCTTAATAAGATTAAAAGAAAAACATAGATAGATTTTATATTGAAACAAAAAGTGATTTATTCAAACCATTTATACATTATTTGAGAAATATTTTTCAAGATAAGTATGGAAATATTGCATTGTCAACTTATTAAAAAAGGATTCATTGAAATTACATAAACAATGTTTTGAAATAATGTTTTGAACAATTTTAAAAGTGTTCAAATGTAGCAAAACAGTTTCTTGAGAAAAGATATATTTATCAAAAGTGTTTAACATTAAACAGTCGTGATCGAACTGACAATCTATATTCAAATCACACCCGTTACATTCGAAAAATGTATTAATATTTGATTGAATTTCACTACAAATTGATGTTAGATAATGGTTTTGTGCTTCATCAAAAATCATATGTTCCTCACATTCAATTCTCTTGTTTGAAATCAAAGTTGGGATTTGTTTCACGAGAACACTTTCCATAAGGCAATGTGAAATCTGACTTTTCAATTCGATCAATCTGTTGATCTGATCTTTGAACAATTTTATACCATTCGACTTGAGATAAAATCCTGCATTATTTGTGTAAAACATTTGTTGCAACAAACACATGTCTTCATTCACAAACGCTGTTAACAGTTGGTTGTTTGATATAAAACTATCCTTCACAGAATTGAATTTAAACGAAGATATATTTTTTTGGAAATCTAGCCACGTTATCGTTGTCAATGTAATACCCAATTTTGTAGGAAAACGATCACCAGTACTATTTTCTGTAAAATTACGAATGTGCACTCGTAAATTTTTTTCATTTTCCAAAATGATTTGCAAAAATGTACACCAACCTAAATCCCATTCCCCCAGAATAGGATTTGATTTCTGTCTACGTTGGAAAAATTTATCCAACCAGTCATTATTTGGAATTTCGCAAGACAGTTCACCACTAGTAGATTGTTCATTTTTAACACAAGA
This sequence comes from Salticus scenicus, assembly GCA_963930645.1. Lineage (NCBI taxonomy): Eukaryota > Metazoa > Arthropoda > Arachnida > Araneae > Salticidae > Salticus > Salticus scenicus. Next base: position 28,293,481 of record OZ005650.1, on the reverse strand, counting down.
AAGTTCGTTATCACATTTTGAAGCTAATAGTTCAATAGAGGATGATTGTCCAATATTATCAGAGGGCGATTGTTCGTTTTTTTCACCACAAGACTGTCCACCATTATCAGGAGACGATTGTTCTAAGTCCAATCTAGGTCTTTTTAAAGGTCGAGAAACAGTAATAATATGACGAAACGTAAGACTTATTCTTGCATTCTTTATCGAAGGATCTACAGCAATACCGTGAGTGAAAAGTTCATTCGTAGGTTTAGCCATAGTGTATAAAGACCCATTGTCTAGTTCAATCACTGTAGAAGGTGTGTTTGGCTTTTTAAATTCAATTTTCCTTGGTACACCAAAACTGAGTACTGCGATAGGGAAAGTATCATCCAGACTGAATTCGTTATCTTTATGTTGGGAAATGTAACTTTGTCCGTTCGGATATAGATTTAATAAAACATAGTTGTAGGCACATCCAACATGCTTTTCGACGATATTTCTAAGTTCCATCATGCTTGGGATCCAAGGTTGGGCAACAATTTGAGCACCGCTGAATGCATACACCAGGCCCTCGTCGCCAAATGCTAACATTTTTCGTTTCGGTATAACATCTTTTCCCCAAATGTTGAAAGTGGGGGTGTAAAACGGTAAAGTTTTCAACTCGTTAAAATAGTCATCAGCTTTTTCTTTCTCGATAAAGTTAGGATAATAACTGACATTAAGACCGTTTTCATAAAAGTGGATACTCATTTTGAAATAAAGTTTAGCACGATGAAAAAATACAACTTGCAAAAGCGAGAACAGGAGTCAGAATGAATGTTACCCCCTCAACTCGTGACGTCAAACCCACGCCCGCAATTGTTCAAAAATAACCAATGACCAAGCTGTGACGTCAAACGCGGGAAATCAATAGTTGCCACACACCTTAAGACTGTTAAAGGTATGTCGTCTACCTGCACCTGGTACCTTCCAACCAACCTGTGTGGTCAACTGTGGGAACCCAATTGTTACCACATACCCTAAAGCTATTCAAGGAATGTCTTCACCCCCACCACCTGACCCCTCTCAGGTCTTGTCCAAACTTGCACGTGTCTACATATTTTAATGAAAGAATGAGGAGACAGAAAATAATAAAAAATTAATTTTATTTAAGACTAATCCAAAATGGGTTTACATGGGATTGTTTTCTAACTTTAGGCGTTGACATAGGACGTGATAACAAATTTTTATTTTTAATGAAACTTTGAGGTACATGCATTTCTTTGAGAACTTGTAACAATTCACCCTGTGCGTTAATAGGTACTTTTTTGTTTGTAGAAAAAATTAAATGAAAAAAGTCTGCAATATTAGAGTTCTGTATTTTTTTATTTTTAAAAGATACTATTCCTTTTTCATTCCACTCTAGTTTGTGGGGGCTCGTCTTAAGAAATTCTAGTAATTTCAAAGCTTGTTTTTTCATTCTTGAAGGTGCTAAAGTTAAAGGAAGTTGGTTATAGTCAATTTCTTGTTTGATATGTTCAGGATTCACACTCTCTTGTGTTGGTGTGGGTTCTTGTTTCACATAATCTTGTTCGGGTTTTGCAGGTTGTTGCTCAACTTCTTCATCAGAACGTTGAATCCACGGTAGATTGTTTTCTTGTAAATTCATTTTTCTTTGCAATAATTCATAATAGCGTTGCACTTTTTCGTAATCTGGTAAGGAACTGTTTAATATTTTTAGCAAAGCTTTATCCAATTCACTTAGCTGCTTTTGAGAAGGTGTGTGTTTGTTCAACACCTCTTCAGGTACCAAAGCAAATTTTTTAGCGAATTCCATGGAAGAGTGTGCTGATGGCTGATATGGCAGCGGGGATTAAAATGTTTAAAAATCCACCTTGTTGAACAATCAGTTTCTTTTTAGTGAATAAGGATCCTTTTTTCGTTCCAATCTTTCTAAGAGTCGATTTATATTTCGCCAACGATCGTTTCTGAGTAGTAGAAAGAGGCACGTTTCCTTTTAAAACATTCAACGTACACTCGCAGATAGCTTTAACAGTACGATTAGGTAATTTTTTAAGAAAATGTTTACGTAATTTATTGGGACATGAGTGAATTAATTCCAGGTCTCTAAGTTGTTCTCTTGACAAAGTCATGTTAGCAACTAACTCTTCACACACACTATTACTTTATTTATACTTGTATAAAAACTGGATTTGATTGGGTAGAATTTGTGTTCGCAATCTCATATCTTCATCAGTTTCATTTTTTAAATCGATAAACAAGTATGAAAAGGGTTTCTTTGTAGCATCTTCATACACTTCTTGAAAAAATTTAGATTTTTTAGGGTACAACTGCCTACCCAAATGCATAATCTGGCTCATGTCGCGACGATTTTTAAACAGAAAAATGTACTGAGCATTTAAAGACACTGTTCTAATTTCACTCCCTTTTTGAAAAAAATTTTGGGTTAAAAAAACAACACTTAGATTTAAATGGTGACTACCTTTCGTGAATAACGAAGTCAAACGTTTATCGTTACTGCATTCGGTCATTAAATCATCTATCACAAACAAAGTATTACCATTCAAATAATCTTTATAATTCGATGGGAAACCTTCTACAAAAGTTACATTAGGTATTTCATCATATAAAGTTTGATAAATACCATAAAACCAAACCACTTTGTCGATGGTAGGATGAAACATTTGTTCTTTAAAATGTAACAAATCTCTCATAAAAAAAGACTTGCCACATCCCGTTGGACCGGCAAGAATCATAGTAAAAGGATGTTGTAGACGTGGAAACTCCATGATAAATGAACACAGACACAAAATGTATACAGTTTAAATAAGTGTTTATTGATAAAAATTAGCATACACATGAAATCTTTTGGCAACAAAATTATAGACTCGATGGTCGTTACAGATATTCTTGGTTACAAACATAGATAAAAATTCTTTCAGGGTTTTTCCCCTACACCTACAATATAGATAATAAACACAAAATTGGCCACAAACGGCGGTTTTAGCACTCTGAAGCATCAGAGGATTATAGTTCACATGCGAAAATCGAGATGCAAAGTTCGAGATAGACCCTTTAAAATAACTGGGGTCGTTTCCATACGAATCAAAGAATTCCACTTCATCATCAGATTGTATGAAAAAGGCTAACCAGTGAGTTCCGGGTTCAGACGAGTCATCTGTGTTACATACGAGGCAAGCTGGATAACGCACGACCACCTCGGGTAGATGATCACTTGGTAAAACATCTAAAAAATATTTTTTCGTAATTGTATCACTGGATAAAATATTCTTGATTTGCAGAGAATCCATTTTCATTAATTGGCAAAGTCACATAAAACGTGTCGGGACTTGGTAATTTCAATAATGTTTTCAAATTCTGCATACACAAACACAGATATGGTGGATTGTAAAGCAGTGGAGAATTTTATCTCAATTCTAAAATTTCCTTGTTGTTGTAAGTTGAGGTGGGGGCCGTCACACAAATCAGGACTTAGATCGAAAGCATACAAAGTATGACCATTCACGAAATCTTCTCGTGAAATATAATTTCCAGCATCACGATTGAAACCAGAGAATAATCGATGATAAGCTCTTATATAGTTTTTATCCTCGAAATTCAATTCCAAAGGTTTACTAGGAACAGGTTGGCCGTCCATATACACACTTAAAAAGTTAACATTGTAGTGATGAAAGTAAAAAGGGTTTAATTCATATTTACCACTCATGGCGGCATTATCTAACAATCCAATTATGACACGTTTTGGCATAGCACCCAAAAGAACATTATCTTGCATAAAAGACATACTTCCAGCAGGTATTGTATAAGTCTTACATAAAACTCGATCAATGGGGTATTTTGCAGAATTTTTTTCCAAAGCTTTAGCATGCCCTAATAAAACTCCGGGGTTCACTTTCACTTTTCGAATAAACAACGAGGCATGTTCTAACACGACGTTATATTTCTTTTCTTGTCCAGTCACTTGCTTTGCCATTAAACAAAACTGGGGAGTGCTTCGAATCATTTTAATTTTCAAATCCACCATATTCAGTAAAAGTCGATTCTGTTGAAAAATGTCACAGTGTAAAGGACCGATCATATCTAAAATTTTACTCGTCTTGGTGAGTTCATGTCTTTTCACCAATCCAGGGTTTTGGGGGGTAGCTTGTGTGGGGTCGGATACAGTTAAATTTTCATCTTTGTAAAAACATTCACAGGTTAGTAAACTTTTTTTAGCATCTTCACCGAAATTCAACAAAGTTTCAATGTAGGCACGATATGGATAGGTGTTACTCGAAGAAGATATTAATCTTTCGTTCAGACTCACATCGATTTGAGAAAACAATGCGTGAAAAAATAAATTAACAGGTGCAACAGGTTCTTTATCAGCCAGAGCGGTTCCGTCAGCATTCACAATTTTCACTTTTACGTACATGTGCGAGGAGGATAAATCAATGTATTCTTCACCATTACCCGTGATGTTAAATTCCACAGGTCCCCCATCACGAATATTCGCGAGAGGATGAAATTCGACGAAATGTCCTTTTTCAATAGCTGTCTGTGTAGGTGGTATCAAAAACAAGTCCAGTTCAGATTTGACACAGGCAGGTGAATCTTTATGAATGAGACCCGACATGATTAAGCAAAAATATCGTGTGTCTTCGCTCTCTTCACTTTGGGGCGAATGATGGTTTTATTAGATCGTTTTCTCTTTTTATAGCGTTGTCCTGAACCAATCATTGTTTTCATTTTTGTAGCAGCTTTGTCGGTTAAATTTTTCCCAGCTTCTTTCAACCGACGTTTAGCAACATTTTTTATATCTTCACCTCGTGACAGGTCATTCAACACATCTACACCCGTATGAAACAATTGTTTACCGACAGCTTTCGCACCTGATTTAAAAAGGGGTACTGCAGCTCGAAAAAGAGATCGAAACAGTCCACCTAATCCATATCCTTTTTGTAATGCAGAACCTTGGTAGTAGTTCAAACCACTACCTGACTGGTGAGTGTAATAATCTTCAAAAGATTTCGCACAACACTTGTAAGGAACAAACATTATGAGAGGTACTTTTGTCTAAAATGAAGTTTCACGATCAACTGTCCACGCTCGAATGACACCAATCGTCCTGTGTGTGTCCTTATAACAGTTTCAATTGTTTGAAAGTTTTTCCTTGAAAGAGGGATATAGTGTGGTCTGTCGAACATTTCGTGAATCATATCACCGTCTTTACCTTTCACAGTAATTACTCTAAGTAAAGGGGATACTATATGACCAACGATCTGAGGTTCTACTATATCCGAATATATGTAAAGTAATTTTAAATCGAAATTCGGGTCAGCTTCTTTAATCCCTTCAAAGAATTTAAAAGGACTATCGCGTATAGGATCCTCATTGTTAACCAATTCGATCGGATAAAAGCCTAAAGTTTCGGCAAGTCCCGGTAATAACTTTATTCTAGCTGTTGGTTTTAATCCAATTTTCACTTTTCTAGTATGTTTGTTGTAGCTTATCTGAATTAAACCGTTGAAGTCTTGATAGTTCATCCATTTAATAATGTCTGAAGGGCTTTCAAAAAATCCAAAGGGGATTTTAGTTCTTTTCATCGTTCCAATACCTGCATCGTATTCATATTCATTTCCTCCGTCAAATATATTACTCCACATATGTGGATAAATCAATTCCACAAGTCCGACCTCCCATTCACCTTTCAGATCGAGAGGGGAAGGTAATCTCGTAATAAAATGTGAAATTTTATTATCTGGGTAAAATTTCAAAGAACTGTCGGAAGGTAGCGTCACGTAGAAAGACATGTTGGCGAATGATTCTCAAAAGAAATGTCGATTCAATTTATAAATGAAATAAATTAGAAGCCAGTATCCATTGGTCGAATTTAGAAGGATATCCTTTATATTTCACTTTATACTCTAATCGCCCTTTTCTCATTCGCTTTTTTAAGATTTTTTCGATAGCAAAGTTCTCTTTAGGTTGAACTTTTTGAAGTTCTTCTGCGTAAAATGTCCCTAAGATAGGTTCGTTCATCAAATCCTTGATCCGGTAGACGGGTGGTTCCCGTCGCCCACAATCGGTCACGACGAAGAGTTCTTCCGTCCAATTAGTTTCGTATCCTTTTTCAAAGGTTAATTTTTGTTTGGATACTCGAACCGTATCTCCCGGTTTAAACACGTAAGACTTTCTCTTTTCATTCCCCATATCTCCGTACAGAGTAAACCACACGTCGCTTTCATTTTCCGGAGTTACTTCGGCGGGCGCCCTTTTAATACTCGAATGATAAGTATGGTTATAACTATAAAGAAATTGATCTAACACGTCTAGGTAGCGGTAAGTACGACGACTGGTAAAATATTTCCACATTTTAGTTTTTAAAGTGCGGTTAAATCGTTCTACTACGGACGCTTTCGTGTTGTTAAAAGTTCTGAAAAATTTCACACCTTCCTCTTTTAGAAAATTTTGAAACTTGTTATTAAAAAATTCCCTTCCTGCATCCGTATTCAAACAGTTGGGTTTTCGTTCAGAGAAAATTTTTTTAAAAGCTTTCACAATCTCTTCACCTTTTTTAGATTTCAGAGGAACCGCCCACGCTCGTTTTGAGAGGATATCTATACAAGTTAAAATGTAGCGAAAACCATCGTTAAACTTTTGAAGAGACGTCAGATCGGCTAAATCCGCTTGCCACTGTTGATCAATTCTGGATACCATGACACGGTTCGTGGGGAATTTTTTTCGAATCGGTTTGTGAAGTGAATATGCATCTATTCCTTGTAACCATTCTCGAATTTTTTTCTTTGATAACTTGCCGCGGGCAGCACGGTGTAAGGCATCTACTCCTCCAAAACTTGCAACCGCTTTCGGGTCTCGATAAGTTTCCTCCATGGCAGCACGTATGTGAAGACATCACATTGAAAAGGATAAATTCCCCGTATCGTTTAAATTTAAAATAAAATCAACGTTAAACTTCCCACCTTCAGAAAAAATATAAAGAATCGAAAAGACAACACACATCACAAAATAAATGCAGAACACGAAAATCCCTTCCTCTCGGGACGGTAACATCATGAACACTAAATGATATTCAATCGAAAAATACATATTTATATCTAAGATACAGTCATCAGGCTATATTTCCATAGGTCAGTGGTTTCGCGCTCGAAAACTACTGTCTTGTGGAAATATTTTTACTGCAAGGTGCCGGGTTCGAACCCCACTCAGACCACTCTATTTCTTTCATACTCTATCCACATCCACATCCTTAAATTTCATCGATTTCTTATTTATTTCTCAATTTTTAAAATTTCTTAATTAATTTCTTAATTAATTTCTTAATTAACCTTCTAATTAATTCCCTAATTAATTTCCTAATGACTCACAAACAATATCCTGCTTTTACCTTATACCGCAAACATCGCTTTAAACCCAGCGTCACCTTTTACAATAAATCACTCATTAAATTTTTTAATTAAATTTCCTCATTAATACCCTCGTCACGTTTCACGATTAAGTTAGAGGACGTCTCAAGGTCAACACCAACCCATCTAGACCCCTCAGGGGGTGGCGCGACACCCGCACGACTTTCCTTGCACCCTTGCACCCCCCGTCTGGCCTAGAACCGGCCTTTCTTACCTACTGATACCCATCTTGAAAATTTATCCCCTCGGGGGGTACTTCCCCCCCAGGGGGGAACCGGTGCCCCCACATGCACAATTTTTTTCCCTAGATAACTACTACTATTATCAATAATTCATATTAATTTTACAATCACAAGTTAAATATAACGCTTATTAGGTACATTTAAACGAAAATTTGTCCTATGCTGCCATGTTAAAAGTTTATATAAAATGCGATCACAGCGCCATCTACTGGGCGATTGATCCCAAAATCTAATCAGCACAATTCCATGTCAGGGTCCAACTATATACCAAGTTTGGTTCAATTTCATTCATTGGTTCGTGAGATACGGTGAAAAATACGAAATTTTGCGATCACAGCGCCACCTGCTGGGCGATTGATCCCCAAATATAATCAGCACCATGCCCCGTCAGGTTCCAATTATATACCAATTTTGGTTGAATTTCATTCATTGGTTCGTGAGATACGGTGAAAAATACGAAAATTTGTCCTATACTGCCATGTTAAAAATTTACATAAAATGCGATCACAGCGCCACCTGCTGGGCTATTGATCCCCAAATCTAATCAGCACAATGCCCCGCCAGGGTCCAACTATATACCAAGTTGGTTGAATTTCATTCATTGGTTTGCGAGATACGGTGAAAACAAGAAACCACAGACAAACAGACAGACAGACATTTTTTAAAAACTATTAATTCGTGTTCAGGACATCCCAAAACGTGTAGATCCATCAAAAAACGGAGGTCGAATATTTTCGCGAATCCAATACTTTCTCTATATTACATATAGAAGAAAGTAAGGAGGTCGTAAATTTTTGCGAATCCAATACTTTCTCTATATACATATAGAAGAAAGTAAAAATAGCATGAATTATTTTAGCGTCGCTACAAAGTAATTGAAAAATTTGGCAGATCTGCAGAACAGAGGTTCACTGGCGTTTGTTTACATTTTGGCGATATTTTCCGTGAGCCAACGAACCAAGGAAATGAATTTATCTTATGGCAACCTTACAAATCGTTTATTTACGTTCGAAATGAAATAAATATTAATGCAGACGGTTATTTAACGTAATTAAATAAAAAAATATCGAAGAAATTCCATAAAATAGCGATGGTTAATTAACTTTTTAACTACAATATTTTAATAAACTAGGGAGCTCGCTCCGCTTACCAACCCCCGAAGAAGGCTTTCTATCACCCCGACTTGCTTCGCTCATTAACCCCTGCTGGATTTTGCCCGACTATTCGCAACTTTGCCTTTCATTGAATTGGAATATTAATAATACATAACACAAGAGAAAAGTTGAACAATATTATAGAAATCCACCATATATGGTATCACATTGAAATACACAATATTTAATATTATATCGTTTAAAATATGTGAAAAATCTGTCTTAACGTTCGACAGTTTAATAACAATTTGCCATTATTTTGAGAGAAAACATATGTTAAACAGCTACACACACAAAATAAACAACGATAGCACTAACTGTTTAGAACAGAGAGAAATTCTTATCTAAACGATTTAGCGCTACAGCTTTGGTATACGATCCACTTGTTAAATTTTTGTCACTGTTGGACGATGATTTTTTCGGGTATTATTGCTTGATTAAAGAAATTATGAACTTATTTTTTCTAATGCCTATATTTTTTACTATTGAATTTTTTTTTAGTTAATTTAGGGCAATATGTAACACTCTGCATTTATTTCTAATGTACAACAAGGTTAAAATTGGTGCTTACAACAGTAAACATGCAACTTTTTAAAGTGCATTTTTCCTAGAATATGATTTAGTCAGATCTATTGAAATTAAATATCTTATGTGATTATTGCAATTATTTTAAACATTTCATTAGTAGTAGTACGACAGGACAATTTCTTTCAGATAGCGATTTTGCATTGTCGACATGAATGTGCCAAGATGCCCGTCAATATCTGATTTTACCATTTCTTAAACTATATTAAATACTAAGTTAAATCGGGGGGGAAAAAAATCACACTTTTCGAAACCTACCGATAAGCGAAAAATTCATCCTTGATTATATTGCAAAAACGAATTGTCGATTTGGAGTATTCAACATAGACCATCACCATTCATAAATTGGATGGCTTTTGAATGTTTGTTGACAATAATTTCTGAATAAATATTCATGATGGCTCCTGAATACTTGTTGGCGATATATTCTGAATAATTATTATTGTTGGCGATATCTACTGGTATATATTGAACATGACATCTTAATAGTTGTTGGCGATATCTCCTGAACTTGTGTTAATGATTGGCTTCTAAATATTTGTTGGCTACAACTTCTGGATGTGTACTGGTTACACCTTGATTTTTTTACATATATATTATGTAATATTGAATTTAGAAAATAAAAAATGCGTGTGGAGAATGAAATATAATGATATTGGATAATATAATTTAATTTAATTTATAGAGACATCAAAGGCACAGGAAAAACTACTTTAGCCATTTTCTTTCTAATAGTACGGATAATATTTTACCTGGGGATATTTTGTATATTTAGCTCAAATAAAAAATGTTCTTCTTTTTTTTCTCTCTTGAATTAAGTTAAAAAATATTTAAAATAAAATTGAAAAAAAAAATGTGCTAAAGCAATGGAACAGTTTAACCTCTTGGCGAAATTTTAAATTTGGCACCGAAGTAGCTTAGACTTTTCTCGCAAAAATCTTGACATGCATAACTGAGATAGATAATTTAAGTCATCGTCAAAATAAATGAAAAATTTAAAATCTGGCAGTGAGGCCCTGTATTAGGCGTAACTAAAATATTTTAGCAATGCAGTTACTTCATTCCATTACATGGAAAAATAGACAAAAAAAATGCCCTGTTGTATTAAATTAAATTCTGTTTATGAAAAAGTAATAAATAACTTTCAGCATATCAATCTTATAAACTTTAATAAATTTTAAATCCAACGTTTCGGCTAAATTCCTTCATTAGCCTTCCTCAGGGAAAAATGATGTTAAAAAACACATAAACATAGAAAATTTAAGTACATGATACCACAATTACAACTTCAAAACATTTAACAGATGATTACACAAATTGTAAAAATATACTATATACATTTTTAAAAATATGCTAAAACACTCAAAGGAACATGAAACATGATCACCACAAGACAAGGATAAAGAGCTACTAAAGCAAAGGTTAAAAATATCAAAATTGCGGGGTTGCCAGAACTTTGATATTTTTAACCTTTGCTTTAGTAGCTCTTTATCCTTGTCTTGTGGTGATCATGTTTCATGTTCCTTTGAGTGTTTTAGCATATTTTTAAAAATGTATATAGTATATTTTTACAATTTGTGTTATCATCTGTTAAATGTTTTGAAGTTGTAATTGTGGTATCATGTACTTAAATTTTCTATGTTTATGTGTTTTTTAACATCATTTTTCCCTGAGGAAGGCTAATGAAGGAATTTAGCCGAAACGTTGGATTTAAAATTTATTAAAGTTTATGATTGATATGCTGAAAGTTATTTATTACTTTTTCATAATTATAAAAGCAGCATGTATAAAAAAGTAGAATAAATATATCTGAATTAAATTCTGTTTTCTGCAAAGTTTTACATCAATGCTTAAAAAAAATAAAATAGGTTGTGAATTATTATTATTATTATTATTGCACTATTTTATAATTTTTCTCGGTACTTACGTATTAACACCACCGCAGCAGAAGTTGCGCTAATGCGCCAATAAAGAGTGATCTTGTTGTTCGCACACAAGAGACATAGGGGGACAGAGAGACATCTTTTGGAATCTTATTTATCAGAGTGAACATCTATAGTATCTCCCCACAACTGAATTTGGCGATTTATATTTGGCGATTATGACTAAATCATAAATCTAAAAATCATAAATGATAAAATCATAAGCTAAATCATATAATCATAAATCCAAAATAAGCAGCATGCAGGCTGCCATATTATATCTCAAAGAGTCCAGAACGACATCGTTATCGTTCAAAACGGCGCCAAAGAAAAAATCGCCAAATTCAGTTGTGGGGAGATACTATAGTTGTACCTAGCTGCGGTGGCGTTAATACGTAAGTACCTTTTTCTCTGTATTTAAGGCATGGCTAGAGTTAAAATGGCTATTGTGGTTGCGTAAATGAATTCCTTGTCGAAAAACATACGAGTTTCTTCATTTCTAAATTTTAAAAATAGCTAAATTGGTCATAGTAAAGATCCATTATTTTAAATATATTTTGAGTGAAAAAACTAAATCTTTATATAAAGTAATCTATGTTGTTGTCTCGTAAATTTCATTTAAAAAAATTCTGGGCTTAACTTCTAATTTATACCAATCGTTGTTTAACATAATTATTATATTCATTACTAAATCTTTTTCGCCTAACGTTAAAATTAAAATTAATAATATAAACTAAACTAATAGTATAAACTTAACTAATAAAATAAAATAAAATAAAAATATAAACCAATTTTCATTTCATTTTTATTAAATTTTTACTTAATGTTTTTAAAATATCCGTTATTTTCATGTTTTGCTATCACGGAGTAATATTTAATTGCTATTCTAAATATTTTTTTTCTTCTCTCGAGTATCTCAAAGATGGTAATATTTCAATTTTCTTATTTACACCATTGATCACATTTTAATTTTCCTGAGGAAAGTGACGTCAGAGACACAGAAAAAACGCCATAAGAGAAACTTTTCCCGCCGGTGGCAAATAGAGTACCTTCATAAACCCGACGTTTTTAGTTATAACTTCGTTAATTAAAATGATAGAAATATCTAAGCAGCTGAAATGCCTTCCTTGAAGCAGTCGGAATACACTGATACCTCTCATGATGCAGAGCACTTTGCCCTCCGCGAGAAGATGCTGTCGCAGACAAAAAAAAATTGACGCCAGCGACAGTTACTTTTTTTTAATATATAGAGATAAGCAAATACTTAACAAAATGCACGTTTTGTCATCGAAGTTTTAAGAGTAAATTAGTTTCAACAACACAATAAATGTAATTATTAAATAAATGAAAATTCAGAATAAAAATATAACTTTAAAAGTAATTAAAAAAGCATTAAAACTTACAATATATGCAACATGAATTTTATTTATTTATTTTATTATTATTATTATTATTTTTTTTTTTTCCATTTTGAAATTTCTGTTGACTCTATAAATGCGTAAAACACATATCAAATATTTCACTTCGCGCTCAGTTAATTCGTAACATTCGAGGATTCTCAAACCACATTCAAACGAATCTAAACACATCCGTATAAAAATTATGAGAATATACAAATAAAATAAAAAGCATATTTTCAAGTTATCAAGCGTAAATATCCCCATTTTCTACCGTCAGCGTTTACTTTATTCGCATTATTATAATTTTTCAAAAATTATAGAAAGTAAACTATTTAATATTCAAATTTTATTTTTTGTGCTTATTAATTAAAAAAAAAAAAAAAAAAAAAAAAAAACAAGTGCTTCCGGCTTATTCGGAAGGGTACGTCGATTTCTTTTTCCTTATCAAGTAGCCGTCATTTTGTTTCAAAATGGCGGCTACAAATTATTAATGCACTTGGTAGAAATATTGATGTAGGCTATGCACATATGGATTTTTAAGCAAATCGGTTCATAAATACCTTTTTATGTGAATTTAAAATTTTCAAGTGGCCGGCGCTAGGGAACAAAATGGTGATTTAAGTTGACAAATATATGAAATGTATTTGTGAGATAAGTCTACTGTACAGATATAGTTCGAATTAATTCAAAATCTCAAAAGTCATCGTGTTGAAAAATTAAGTGGCTGGCACTTCGATCAAAATGGCAGAGAAAGTTCCTCATCTAAAATATCGTTTCAAATTTGAAAATAATTTTTTTTGTAGAAATTCTTTCAATTAGTAAGTTGATAAAATGTTAGTTTTCTGCATTTCTAGCTTGTTTTATCATTAAAATAGCCCAATTTTTCCTTAAAAACGCATTAAAAAGATCCAGCAACGCAGGTAATGGATTTCGCGCCAAATTTGGCGACTTTATTGGCGAGAAAATACTTATAATCGATAGACCAAAGATGGGCGCAATAACGTGATTGGTTCACGAGTTACGTGAATTTTCTAGATTTTTGTTGTTTGAATGATAAATCCATTTTTCAACTTTGATTTGAATTGATTAAGTATTTCTAAAGTTACCGTGATAACGAATTTTCCAGTGGCCGCCAGTTGGAAACAATACAGTGGAACAAGTTGCCCAGCAAACATATCCAAGATATTTGAAGCATAGGTTCACTGTCCAACTGTGGTTTAAATCAATGCTGTGTTTCAAAAGTTAATTTTATGGCAAATTTTCAAATGGCAGTCTAAGTGGTTGCAACTTGGAAACAAAATGGCAAAACAACTTGCCCAGCGAAATCATCCAGTATACTTGTATAAGTTCCTTGTCCAGTTCTAGTTCAAATTAAACCAGTATTTCAAAAATTATCGTCATAAGAAATTTTCAGGTGGCGCCACTTGGAAAAAAAAGCGGAGTGAGATGCCTAGCGAACTTATCTGAGATATTTGAAGAACGAATCCACTACCCAAATTTGATGCGAATTGATTCTGTATTACTAAAGTTACTATATTGACAAATTTTCAAGTGGCAGCCACTTGGACATAAAACTGCGGATCAAGTCACCAAGTGAACTTATCCTAGATATTTGAACCATAAGTTCACAATCCAACTTTTATTTGAATCAGTTTAGTATTTTAAAAGTTAACGTGATGGCATATTTTAGTGGCAGTGTGATTTCAGGTGGCTGTAACTTAGAAACAAGATGTCGGGACAAGTTGCCCAGTGAAAACATTCAAGATAATTATATGATAATATCACTGTCCAAATTTGTTCGATTTGGAGTATTATTTCAGAAGTTATCGTGATTTTAAATTTTCAAGTGGGAGCCTGATTTCAAGTGGTCCCGCTTAACTTAAGATATCTGCCACTTTATTAAAAATGGCGGATATAGTTTACTAATAAACTTCATTGAAATCCTTATGTGGTCTGTATTTACGTCAAAATTTAATCAATTTCGGAATACGCTTTTTACAATTCAAATTTGAAATTTTCAAGTGGTCTCCACTTGAAAACAAAATGGCGGAGCAACTTGGTTAACAAACTCATCTAACAAGGGAACTCTTTGAAGTGGTAATCGCCGATTTTCTTGAAAAAAATTCTGGCATAAGATTTAATCATCAATAACATATTCCTAAAATATTAACTGCTGAGTCGCAATAGATAAGCTATAAAAAAATTATTTAAAATGAAAGCATGTCTGCAATATTTCCAAAAAAGCGTCTGTTTGGCGACTGCATTCTTCGTAATTTCATTGCAATAAAGATTTAATAAATGTAGAAGTTCTTCTTTCTGTTTGAGAGCCAAACGAACTCCATACGCTGTCGAGCATTTGAGAATTCAGAATAGATTAACGAAAACCAGATAATTTGCCAGATTGAGACTTACTTAGTCGAAATTCTAAATAATATTTAATATTTCAGTTAAATAAGCTGTGTCAATAACAATTGCAAGAGATTAGCGCCAAGTTTTTAATAACGACATTAAAAAAACATATGATCAAGACTTTTATATAAATTTAAATAAAACAAAACATTATATATTAAAACGCAAACCTTTTTTTTTTTTTTTTACTAAAATGAAAGCATTTCATATCCTAACACATTTTTCTTATAAGTCTGATCAGTTTATTGAGCAGTATGAACCTTCGACGAACAAGCAACTCCACAGAATATGAATTGTGTGGATCCAATATCTCATTAGAGCTACGCAATGAGCAATTGGAGACGATATATGATTCTACCCTAAATTTCGTTCTGTTCGTTGGTTGGGTTTAACGTCGCACTAGTACTGCACTATGGGCGATTGGCGACGGTTTGCAATGCACTTCTGAGGATGGTCCGGTGACATCTGCAGGTGATAAATGATTGCATTCTGCGTAGTGTCCGAACACTAGCAAAAATTCCTATGTAAAAAATGTACACTTCATACGGTTTTGTTAAATAAATCCTTATCAAATCATGTTCTTAGACTGACTAAGAATAGGATTCGACAAGGATTTATTTAATAAAACCGTACGAAGTGTACTTTTTTTACATAGGAATTTTTGCTAGTGTTCGGACACTTTTGTTATCGATTATATGTTATTTATTTTATAATATATACATCCGATTTGTATGTTTGACTCGACATCCCCCCCATCCCCCTGTAAATTTCGTCGAGATGAGGACAGCTATAACAAAACCGGATTAAAATACAAAAAATTAAAAAATCACCCTGGGTCAGTTGGGAAATCGAACCCATTCTTTTACACTTCAAGGCGATTAGCAAGGGTGACATACTCACTCGGCCACGGAGGGTCTGCATTCGGCAAAACAATTATTTTTAAAACAACAAGATTTCGCAGTTAATAACTCTATAAAATTCCCTATGAAATTCATTGCGCAGCACTAGCGTGACGTGAAACCCAACCAACCTTATGAAATTCTAATGCATATCTTTACAAAATTCTTTATATTATTATTCATAAACCTATAAAAAATAAATTGCCAGAAATGTAAGAAGCCATAAAGTAATCGTTATGCACATGCTTTTCTAATTTTAAATAAACCCTCCGTAAAGGATCAAAATTCTAATAGCACATCTAAGGACCATCTCTAGGAATATATCCCAGACTGTCGCCCTTGCATAGCTGTAGTGCGAATTAAAACTTAAAACCTACTCAACCTCAAATAACTTAAATATTTTAATTTTGATTTATTTATTTGAGTATTAATTTTAATCAACTGTTCTAACGATCAAATGTTCAATCAAATATTATAATTCATATTAGTCGCTAAGTGACCATTGCACAGCACTAGTGTGATGTAAAACGTAGTCAACCAACCTATAAATCAGATTAGTTTTTAAATCGCCTTAAATGTATATAAATGCACATGCCGAGAGCTTCAGACATTAATTTACTCCAGATTATATATAAGCTGGAGTAATGTAAATGTAACTCTGAAATTGAAATTGCATTATTTTAAATAAATGCAACTTTGAAGCATTACATAAAATAATTGAAAATATTGGATCTAACATAAAACATAACGTCACTTTTTCTAAATAGAAATTTCTAGATTTCAGAAAATATCTTGTGTGTTGGTGGGTTTTAACGTCGCACTATAGCTACGCAGTGGGAAATTAAAGACGGCCTTATATTCACACTTAGGGATGTTCCGGGGACATGACATCTTAATTTTTATCCTCCGCGGAGGGGATGGCTTCCTTGCTTCAGTAACCCCTAGAACGATAGGAAACACTACCCTCCTATACTTAAGCTCTTTGGCATCATTTTAGGAAGGTTAATGTGATTTGGCGATGAGTTTTTTCGTATTTGGCTTTCAAAACGTAAAGTTTAATAATTTTTTTGCGGCTTTCCTGTTGCGATTCAGCAGCTAATTTTTTTACCAGTGAATTAAGTGCAACATAAACTATATTCTGTAACTTTTTGAAAGAAATCAGTGATTATCACTTGAAAGAGTTCCCTTGCAAGATATTTATAAGATAAGTTAAGACACTGTTCAAGTTTGGTTCCATTTGGAGTATTATTTCGGAAGTTATCATGGTTTTAAATTTTCAAGTGGTAGCCTGATTTCAAGTGGTCCCGCTTAACTTTAGATATCCGCCACTTTCTTAAAAATGGCGAATAAAGTTCATTAATAAAGTTATTTGAGACACTTGTATAATCTATGTGTGCATCAAAATTAAAAAAAATTCGGAATATGCTTTTTACAATTTGAATTTGAAATTGTCAAGTGGTCTCCACTTGAAAATAAAATGGCGGAGCAACTTGGTTAACAAATTCATCTGAGTTATATATAAGATACGTTAAGACACTATCCAAATTTGGTTCGATTTCGAGTATTATTTCAGAAGTTATTGTGATTTTAAATTTTCAAGTGGTAGAGTGATTTCAAACAGGCCCCGCTTAACTTAAGATATCTACCACTTTATTAAAAATCACGGATAAATTTCATTAATAAACTTCATTGAGACCGTTATGTGGCCTGTATTTAAAACAAAATTCAAGCAAATCTTGCTTTAAATATACTTTTTACAATGTCGGTTTGAAATTTTGAAACAAAAAGTCGGAGCAACTTGGTTAACGAACTCATCCAAGATACTTATAAGTATAAGATCAGTTCACTGTCTAAATTTGGTTCCATTTCGAGTATTATTTCGGTAGTTATCGTGATGACAAAATTTTCATTATAGATAGATAGATAGACAGGTAAACGAACTGATTGCAATAGGTCGATTTCTAAAGAAATCAACCTAATACATGCATAATTAAATTATATTAGCAATTTAAAGCTTCTCTGTTTTAAAATTTCACGGAACCGGTCACTGTAACAACGGAGGATCAATTCGACATACCCTAAGTTATATGAACCAACAAAGAAACATGGCTGTATAAAGCTACGTCCTGCCATGTCTTTATCAAAATTCTCTGTGTACCATTAACTTGCTGTGCATGAATCAGAATACGCACGTAACTCTGTTCCGCGGCTATCACTATCGCGCAGGTTAAAAACCAAAAAAAAAAAAACATCACTGGTCACCTCTAACTCGCTGAGCATGAATCTGAAAACGCACGTAGCTCGGTTTCGAGGCAATCACTATCGCGCATGTTAAAACTAAAATTCCCCATAATGTAAATCTAGTCCAACGTAAAATACACTCAAAACAAATGAACCAATCAAATATCGCCTAATTCCCCGGAAGCGTATCTCCGAACTGTTGGCGCACGCAGAACAAATTCACAATTTTTCGCCAGAGAATGCGATTTTCGCCAAATCTGGAAGTGCAAAGAGAAACTTCACGCCGCTTAACCTGTATAAATAAACATCCGGCGTTTTTCTTTCTTTTTTTGTTATTAGTTTTTTTTCTTCTGATTATTAATGTAGGATTTAAATCGCAAAACGAAACATATCTTGAAATTAAGAAATAGTTATCCGAATAGAGAAGTAGATAATAATAATGGTAATATATTAGCATTGAGATCCGATTTCATGTATAAGGCCAAAAAGTTTGTAAAAATTGTTCAAACAAATTACAAATTCTTAGTAAAATGCATGAAAAATGTTCATAAGTCCAAATCAGTAGTACGCCATTTTACATTTCAACTATTTTTATTGTCATTTTGTATTTAAATTTTTAAAATGTATGACTTTATAAAATATCTCTCTTACGATGCAGTGCTTGAATTTTCATAAATTATCACCTTATATTTATCTATTATGTATTTTTAAAGAGCATCTTAATCATAATAAAATAGATATTTCGTGTTAAATTTTATGGTTGAAATTCATAAAATTTTCTAAGTATAATTTCCTCCTCGGACATGTCCATTTCTCATTCTTTACCCCCCCCCCCAACCCCAACATACAAAGTTATAAAATAAAACGTTAAACATTTTATTAATGCTATTCTATTTGTTTTTCAGTAATCATAAACAATCTAACTTAATATGTTATACAAATCAAAGTAATAATGATGCGCATAACCATTTTCATCCTATATTTATTGTTACTAATTTCTATTGAGAGCGAAATGTATTCATATTAAAAGGAATGAGTATGATAGAACACTCAACACAGTCGCAGACTGAAATGCCGCACCTCATAGGCTACCCTCTATCCGATTCGATAAATTTGATTTATCGTAATTAAATGACTAATTTTATTAGGATTGTTTTCGTACATTAATTTCCAACACAACTGATCCCCATATTGCAAGTTCGTGGGAAGTATTGGCCTAATTTGTCAAATGAAGGAAACACAATATTTAATTACTAAAGTTTCAAATTAAAATGTTCATATTTAATGAAGTGTATTAAAAAATATATTTTAAAATATTAGTCTGACATGTTTACGACAAAATATTGGCATAATGGACGTTTAAACGAAATTTTGCTCTATTTTGCCATGTTAAAAAGAAAACGTAAATTTTGAATAACATGTGAAGTTTACAACTTACATTGTTCCAAAGCAATATTGTCCTTATCAATGACATAAGTGATATTTAAAAACTGATGCATCCATTTTACAAACTCAATATCTGTAATACACACAGACAAGTCACATAAACCAACCACTAAAAACATAATTTTTGGATTCAGGAAACCTCAAAACATATAAATGTAACAAAAATTCAATTTCGAAAACGTGATCCGAAAACAATACTTTCGCGACCTTTTACGGATAAGATAAAGTAATTTAGAATAAGAGAATAATTTTAAATTAATTAAACTTTAATTGCATTTATTACATTGATTTTTATTTATAAAAAGAAATGCTTTTATTTAATTTGGGGTAGACCTGTATATTTACTATATATTTTACAAACACAATATAGTGTACTAATTTAGCACAGAATTTAAAACACATAGCACGACATGAAATGACCTTTCAGCAATTCCATTGTATGAATATATCTGAATTCTTTTGTGGGGTTCTGTGTAAACTTCTAATAAAGGATATACATTCTACATTGTATACGAAACATTCTTTCATGCACATAAAATAAATGTTCAATTTTTTTTTTTTTTTTTTTTTTTTTTGTTTCATCCAAAAATATTAAATTGTATTTACCAGAAAATTCACACATAGACTTAATGAATTTGAATTCTTTTCTTAGTCACTGCACACGAATTACTTAATATTTCATCCGAGTCCCAATATCTATTCTTGAGGTATGGTGATAACAAACACACAGACACACACATTCAGGCAACCGCTAAAAACCTAATTTTTTGTTTCATGATATTTAAGCAAATGTAGCAAAAACTCAATTTCGAAAATCTGAATCAAAAATAAAACTTTTCTTACAATATATGGGTAAAATAAACTAAATAATGATGCGTAATAATGATAATCTGGTGTGTCACTCACACGACTTTCTTTTTCTCCCTGCATTTCAATATTATAATGACAGATTGCACATTAAAGCTTAAGATCAATAGCGTAAGAATGTAAAGTTTAATGTACTTTTCAAATAATCTAAAATAGGTTTAGAAACAATTTTATTTGACGAAGAGAAAGTAAATAATAATAATAATAAAAATAATAATAAAACAGAATAAAATAAAATAAAATAAATGTATTTCAAGGATAATTTTAAAAGCTTTAAAATCATAATATTACAAATATACTTCTTCATTAATCTTGATAAAATAAATTTAAAGGGTTTTCTAATAAATTTTGGCATTAAATTATATTATCTAAAAATAACGATACAAAGACTCCATTGACACATTTTTAACAATTATGATTCAGGGAGCCTCAAAACGTGTATATATAACAAAAATTCAATTTCGAAAATTTGACCCCAAAACAATACTCTCTACCATATATGTTGGTAAGAGAAAGTAAAATAAATAAATAAATAAATAAATGTATTTCAAGAACAATTTTAAAAGCTTTAAAATTAGAATATTACAATTTTATTTCTTCATTAATCTTGCTAAATTAAATTTAAAGGGTGGAGGATTTCTAATAAATTTTTGCATTAAATATATTATTTAAGAATTACGATACTAAAACTCCACTGACACATTTTTAATAGTTTATTCTCTTGGGAAAAAAAAAAAAAAAAAAAAAAAAAAAAAAGATTGCTCGAATCCTTAACGAATCATGAATGAAGTGGAAAGAAGGGTTGCTTTGCGACAGAGAGGGTTTTGGCGCGAGCTACAAAAATTCGCCAGGTTGACCTGTATGCGCCAACATTTCGGAGATACGCTCCCCGCGTAATGCAGCTCTAGTGCACCGTAAAATACACTCAAAACAAATGAACCAATAAGACGTCCCCTAATTCCCCGTAATGCAGATCTGGCGCAACATAAAATACACACAAACAAAGGAACCAATGAAATATCGCCTAATTCCCCGTAATGCAGCTCTAGTGCAACGTAAAATACACTAAAAAAAAAAAAAAACAATGAAGTATCGACTAATTCCCCGGAATGCAGCTCTAGTGAAACGTAAAATACATTTTAAACAAAGGAACCAGTGAAGTATCACCTAATTCCCCGGAGTGCGGCTCTAGTGCAACGTAAACTACACTCGAATCAAATGAACCAATGAAACTTCGCCTAATTCCCAGTAATGTAGCTCAAGTGTAATGTAAAATACACTCAAACAAATGAACCAATGAAACATCGCCTAATTCCCCTTAATGTAGCTCTATTGCAACGTAAAATACACTCAAATAAAATCAAATATCGCCTAATTGCCCATAATGCAGCTCTTGTGCAACGTAAAATACACTCAAAACAAAGGAACCAGTGAAATATCGCCTAATTCCCCGTAATGCAGCTCTGGCGCAACATAAAATACATTTTAAACAAAGGAACCAGTGAAGTATCACCTAATTCCCCGGAGTGCGGCTCTAGTGCAACGTAAACTACACTCGAATCAAATGAACCAATGAAACTTCGCCTAATTCCCCGTAATGCAGCTCTAGTGCAACGTAAAATACACTCGAATCAAATGAACCAATGAAGTAGCGCCTAATTCCCCTTAATGTAGCTCTATTGCAACGTAAAATACACTCAACTAAAATCAAATATCGCCTAATTGCCCATAATGCAGCTCTTGTGCAACGTAAAATACACTCAAAACAAAGGAACCAGTGAAATATCGCCTAATTCCCCGTAATGCAGCTCTGGCGCAACATAAAATACATTTTAAACAAAGGAACCAGTGAAGTATCACCTAATTCCCCGGAGTGCGGCTCTAGTGCAACGTAAACTACACTCGAATCAAATGAACCAATGAAACTTCGTTTAATTCCCCGTAATGCAGCTCTAGTGCAACGTAAAATACACTCGAATCAAATGAACCAATGAAGTAGCGCCTAATTCCCCGTAATGCAGCTCTAGTGCAACGTAAAATACACTCAAAACAAATGAAATATCGCGTAGTTCCCCGTAATGCAGCTCTAGTGCAACGTAAAATACATTTAAAACAAAGGAACCAGTGAAATATCCTTTAATTCCCGGAATGCAGCTCTAGCGCAACATAAAATTCACTCGAATCAAATGAACCAATGAAACATCGCCTAATTCCCCGTAATGCAGTTCTCGCGCAACATAAAATACACACAAACAAAGGAACCAATGAAATATCGCCTAATTCCCCGTAATGCAGCTCTAGTGCAACGTAAAATACACTAAAAAAAAAATGAACCAATGAAGTATCGACTAATTCCCCGGAATGCAGCTCTAGTGAAACGTAAAATACACTCAAAACAAAGGAACCAGTAAAGGATCGCCTAATTCCCCGAAATGCAGCTCTAGTGCAACGTAAAATACACTCGAATCAAATGAACCAATGAAACTTCGCCTAATTCCCCGTAATGCAGCTCTAGTGCAACGTAAAATACACTCGAATCAAATGAACCAATGAAGTAGCGCCTAATTCCCCGTAATGCAGCTCTAGTGCAACGTAAAATACATTTAAAACAAAGGAACCAGTGAAATATCCTTTAATTCCCGGAATGCAGCTCTAGCGCAACATAAAATTCACTCAAAACAAAGGAACCAGTGAAGAATCGCCTAATGCCCCGTAATGCTGCTCTAGTGCAACGTAAAATACACTCAAAACAAATGAACCAATGAAACATCGCCTAATTCCCCGTAATGCAGCTCTAGTGCAACGTAAAATACACTCATAACAAAGGAACCAATAAAATATCGCCTAATTCCCCGTAATGTAGCTCTACTGCAACGTAAAATACACTCAAAACAAATCAAATATCGCCAAATTTCCTGTAATGTAGCTCTACTGCAACGTAAAATACTCTCAAACCAAAGGCACCAATGAAATATCGCCTAATTCCCCGGAACGCAGCTCTAGTGCAACGTAAAATGCAATCAAACCAAAGGAACCAATGAAACATCGACTAATTCCCCGGAATGCAGCTCTAGTGCAACGTAAAATACATTGAAAACAAAGGAACCAGTGAAGTAGCGCCTAATCCCCCGGAATGCAGCTCTAGTGCAACGTAAAATACACTCAAAACAAATCAAATATCGCCTAATTTGCCGTAATGCAGCTCTAGTGCAACGTAAAATACACTAAAAACAAATCAAATATTGCCTTATTCCCCGTAATGCAGCTCTAGTGCAAAGTAAAATACACTCAAACCAAAGGAACTAAAGAAATATCGCCTAATTCCCCGTAATGCAGCACTAGTGCAACGTAAAATACACTCGAATCAAATGAACCAATGAAACATCGCCAAATTCCCCGTAATGCAGCTCTAGTGAAACGTAAAATACACTCAAATAAAATCAAACAGTGAAGGATCGCCTAATGCCTCATAATGCAGCTCTAGTGCAACGTAAAATACACTCAAAACAAATCAAATATCGTTTAATTCCCCATAATGCAGCACTAGTGCAACGTAAAATACACTCAAAACAAAGGAACCAAAGAAGTAGCGCCTAATCCCCCGGAATGCGGCTCTAGTGCAACGTAAAATACACTCAAAACAAAGGAACCAATGAAGTATCGACTAATTCCCCGGAATGCAGATCTAGTGCAACGTAAAATACACTCAAAACAAAGGAACCAATGAAATATCGCCTAATTCCCCGTAATGCAGCTCTAGTGCAACGTAAAATACACTCAAAACAAATGAACCAATGAAACATCGCCTAATTCCCCGTAATGCAGCTTTAGTGCAACGTATAATACACTCAATACAAAGTAACCAATGAAGTATCGACTAATTCCCCGGAATGCAGATCTAGTGCAACGTAAAATACTCTCAAAACAAAGGCACCAATAAGACGTCGCCTAATGCCCCGTAATGCGGCTCTAGTGCAACTTATATTACACTCAATTCAAATCAAATATCGCCTAATTCCCCGTAATGCAGCTCTAGTGCAACGTAAAATACACTCAAATCAAAGGAACCAATGAAATATCACTTAATTCCCCGTAATGCAGCTCTAGTGCATCGTAAAATACACTCAAAACAAATCAAATATCGCCTAATTCCCATAATGTAGCTCTAGTGTAATGTAAAATACACTCAAAACAAATGAACCAATGAAACATCGCCTAATTCACCTTAATGTAGCTCTATTGCAACGTAAAATACACTCAAATAAAATCAAATATCGCCTAATTGCCCGTAATGCAGCTCTTGTGCAACGTAAAATAAACTCAAAACAAAGGAACCAGTAAAATATCGTTTAATTCCCCTCAAAACAAAGGCACCAATGAAATATGGCCTTATTCCCCGTAAAGCAGCTGTAGTGCAACGTAAAATACACTCAAAACAAAGAAACCAATTAAATATCGCCTAATTTCCCAAAATGCAGCTCTAGTGCAACGTAAAATACACTCAAAACAAATCAAATATCGCCAAATATCCTGTAATGTAGCTCTAGTGCAACGTAAAATACTCTCTAAACAAAGGAACCAATAAGACGTCGCCTAATTCCCCGTAATGCAGCTCTGGCGCAACATAAAATACACACAAACAAAGGAACCAATGAAATATCGCCTAATTCCCCGGAACGCAGATCTAGTGCACCGTAAAATACACTCAAATAAAATCAAGCAGTGAAGGATCGCTTACTGCCCCGTAATGCAGCTCTTGTGCAACGTAAAATACACTAAAAACAAATCAAATATCGCCTTATTCCCCGAAATGCAGCTCTAGTGCAACGTAAAATACACTCAAACCAAAGGAACTTATGAAATATCGCCTAATTCTCCGTAATGCAGCACTAGTGCAACGTAAAATACACTCAAAACAAAGGAACCAATGAAGGATCGCCTAATGCCCCGTAATGCAGCTCTACTGACACGTAAAATACACTCAAAACAAAGGAACCAGTGAAGGATCGCCAAATTCCCCGGAGCGCGGCTCTAGTGCAACGTAAAATACACTCGAATCAAATGAACCAATGAAACTTCGCCTAATTCCCAGTAATGTAGCTCTAGTGTAATGTAAAATACACTCAAAACAAATGAACCAATGAAACATCGCCTAATTCCCCTTAATGTAACTCTATTGCAACAAAATACACTCAAATAAAATCAAATATCGCCTAATTGCCCGTAATGCAGCTCTTGTGCAACGTAAAATACACTCAAATCAAAGGAACCAATTAAATATCGCCTAATTCCCCGTAATGCAGCTCTAGTGCAACGTAAAATACACTCAAAACAAAGGAACCAATGAAATATCGCCTAATTCCCCGTAATGCAGCTCTTGTGCAACGTAAAATACACTCAAAACAAATGAACCAATGAAACATCGCCTTATTCCCCGTAATGCAGCTCTAGTACAACTCAAAATACACTCAAAACAAAGGAACCAATGAAATATCGCCTAATTCCCCGGAATGCAGCTCTAGTGCAACGTAAAATACACTCAAACCAAAGAAACCAATGAAACATCGCCTAATGCCCCGTAATGCAGCTCTACTGACACGTAAAATACACTAAAAACAAAGGAACCATTGAAGGATCGCCAAATGCCCCGTAATGTAGATCTACTGACACGTAATATACACTCAAAACAAATCAAATATCGCCAAATTTCCAGTAATTTAGCTCTAATGCAACGTAAAATACTCTCAAAACAAAGGCACCAATGAAATATGGCCTATATCCCCGTAATGCTGCTCTAGTGCAACGTAAAATACACTGAAAACAAAGGAACCAATTAAACATCGCCTAATTCCCCGGAATGCAGCTCTAATGCAACGTAAAATACACTCAAACCAAAGGAACCAATGAAATATCGCCTAATGCCCCATGATGCAGCTCTAGGGCAACGTAAAATACACTCAAAACAAAGGAACCAGTGAAATATGGCCTAATTCCCCGTAATGCAGCTCTAGTGCAACGTAAAATACACTCAAACAAAGGAACCAATTAAATATTGCCTAATGCCCCATGATGCAGCTCTAGGGCAACGTAAAATACACTCAAAACAAAGGAACCAGTGAAATATCGTTTAATTCCCCGGAATGCAGCTCTAGTGCAACGTAAAATACACTCGAATCAAATGAACCAATGTACACTCAAAATATACACTCAAAACAAATCAAATATCGCCATTTCCAGTAATTTAGCTCTAATGCAACGTAAAATACTCTCAAAACAAAGGCACCAATGAAATATGGCCTAATTCCCCGTAATGCAGCTCTAGTGCAACGTAAAATACACTCAAACAAAGGAACCAATTAAATATTGCCTAATGCCCCATGATGCAGCTCTAGGGCAACGTAAAATACACTCAAAACAAAGGAACCAGTGAAATATCGTTTAATTCCCCGGAATGCAGCTCTAGTGCAACGTAAAATACACTCGAATCAAATGAACCAATGTAACTTCGCCTAATTCCCGGTAATGTAGCTCTAGTGTAATGTAAAATACACTCAAAACAAATGAACCAAGGAAACATCGCCTAAAACCCCGGAATGCAGCTCTAGTTCCACGTAAAATACACTCAAGAAAATCAAATATCTCCTAATTCCCCGTAATGCAGCTCTAGTGCAACGTAAAATACACTTAAAACAAATGAAATATCGCCTAAATTCCCCGTAATGCAGCTCTAGTGCAACGTAAAATACACTCAAAACAAATGAACCAATGAAACATCGCCTTATTCCCCGTTATGCAGCTCTAGTGCAACGCAAAATACACTCAAACCAAAGGAACCAATGAAACATCGCCTAATGCCCCGTAATGCAGCTCTACTGACACGTAAAATACACTCAAAACAAAGGAACCAGTGAAGGATCGCCTAATGCCCCGTAATGTAGCTCTACTGACACGTAATATACACTCAAAACAAATCAAATATCGCCAAATTTCCAGTAATTTAGCTCTAATGCAACGTAAAATACTCTCAAAACAAAGGCACCAATGAAATATGGCCTAATTCCCCGTAATGCAGCTCTAGTGCAACGTAAAATACACTCAAAACAAAGGAACCAATTAAATATCGCCTAATTCCCCGGAACGCAGCTCTAGTGCACCGTAAAATACACTCAAAACAAATGAACCAATAAGACGTCGCCTAATTCCCCGTAATGCAGCTCTGGCGCAACATAAAATACACACAAACAAAGGAACCAATAAATATCGCCTAATTCCCTGTAATGCAGCTCTAGTGCAACGTAAAATACACTCAAAACAAATGAACCAATGAAACTTCGCCTAATTATCCGTAATGCAGCTCTAGTGCAACGTAAAATACACTCAAAACAAAGGAACCAGTGACGGATCGCCTAATGTCCCGTAATGCAGCTCTAGTGCAACGTAAAATACACTCAAATGAAAGGAAATAAATAAATTTCGCCTAATTTCCCGTAATGCAGCTCTAGTGCAACGTAAAATACACTCAAAACATATGAAATATCGCCTAATTCCCCGAAATGCAGCTCTAGTGCAACATAAAATACACTCGAATCAAATGAACCAATGAAACTTCGCCTAATGCCCAGTAATGCAGCTCTAGTGCAACGTAAAATACACTCAAAACAAAGGAACCAATAAAGTATCGCCTAATTTCCCGTAATGCAGCTCTAGTGCAACGTAAAATACACTCAAACCAAAGGAACTAATGAAATATCGCCTAATTCCCAGTAATGCAGCACTAGTGCAAAGTAAAATACACTCGAATCAAATGAAGCAATGAAACATCGCCTAATTCCCCGTAATGCAGCTCTAGTGCAACGTAAAATACACTAAAAACAAATCAAATATCGCCTAATTTCCCGTAATGCTGCTCTTATGCAACGTAAAATACACTAAAAACAAATCAAATATCGCCTTATTCCCCGTAATGCAGCTCTAGTGCAACGTAAAATACACTCAAACCAATGGAACTAATGAAATATCGCCTAATTCCCCGAAATGCAGCTCTAGTGCAACGTAAAATACACTCAAAACAAAGGCACCAAAGAAATATCGCCTAATTCCCCGTAATGCAGCTCTAGTGCAACGTAAAATACACTCAAAACAAAGGAACCAATGAAATATAGTCTAATTCCCCGTAATGCAGCTCTAGTGCAACGTAAAATACACTCAATACAAAGTAACCAATGAAATATCGCCTAATTCCCCGTAATGCAGCTCTAGTGCAACGTAAAATACACTCAAAACAAAGGAACCAATGAAATATCGCCTAATTCCCCGTAATGCAGCTCTAGTGCAACGTAAAATACACTCAATTCAAATCAAATATTCTCTAATTCTCCGTAATGCAGCTCTAGTGCAACGTAAAATACACTCAAAACAAAGGAACCAATGAAATATCGCCTAATTCCTCGCAATGTAGCTCTACTGCAACGTAAAATACACTAAAAACAAATCAAATATCGCCAAATTTCCTGTAATGTAGCTCTAGTGCAACGTAAAATACACTCAAACAAAAGGAACTAATGAAATATCGCCTAATTCCCCGTAATGCAGCACTAGTGCAACGTAAAATACACTCAAAACAAAGGAACCAATGAAGGATCGCCTAATGACGCGTAATGCAGCTCTACTGACACGTAAAATACACTCAAAACAAAGGAACCAGTGAAGGATCGCCTAATGCCCCGTAATGTAGCTCTACTGACACGTAAAATACACTCAAAACAAATCAAATATCGCCAAATTTCCTGTAATGCAGCTCTAGTGCAACGTAAAATACACTCAAAACAAAGGAACCAATGAAATATCGCCTAATTCCCCGTAATGCAGCTCTAGTGCAACGTAAAATACACTCAATACAAAGTAACCAATGAAATATCGCCTAATTCCCCGTAATGCAGCTCTAGTGCAACGTATAATACACCCAAACAAAGGAACCAATGAAATATCGCTTAATTCCCCGTAATGCAGCTCTAGTGCAACGTAAAATACACTCAAAACAAAGGAACCAATGAAATATCGCCTAATTCCCCGCAATGTAGCTCTACGGGAACGTAAAATACACTCAAAACAAATGAAATAATTAAATTTCGCCTAATTTCCCGTAATGCAGCTCTAGTGCAACGTAAAATACACTCAAAACAATGGAACCATTGAAGGATCGCCTAATGCCCCGTAATGCAGCTCTAGTGCAACGTAAAATACACTCAAAACAAAGGAACCAATGAAGTAGCGCCTAATCCCCCGGAATGCGGCTCTAGTGCAACGTAAAATACACTCAAAACAAAGGAACCGGTGAAGGATCGCCTAATGCCCCGTAATGTAGCTCTACTGACACGTAAAATACACTCAAAACAAATGAAATATCGCCTAATTCCCCGTAATGCTGCTCTTCTGTAACGTAAAATACACTAAAAACAAATCAAATATCGCCTAATTCCCCGCAATGTAGCTCTACTGCAACGTAAAATACACTAAAAACAAATCAAATATCGCCAAATTTCCTGTAATGTAGCTCTAGTGCAACGTAAAATACACTCAAAACAAAGGAACCAATGAAGGATCGCCTAATGCCCCGTAATGCAGCTTTACTGACACGTAAAATACACTCAAAACAAAGGAACCAGTGAAGGATCGCCTAATGCCCCGTAATGTAGCTCTACTGACACGTAAAATACACTCAAAACAAATCAAATATCACCAAATTTCCTGTAATGCAGCTCTAGTGCAACGTAAAATACACTCAAAACAAAGGAACCAATGAAATATCGCCTAATTCCCCGTAATGCAGCTCTAGTGCAACGTAAAATACACTCAAAACAAAGGAACCAGTGAAGGATCGCCTAATGCCCCGTAAAGCAGCTCTAGTGCAACGTAAAATACACTCAAAACAAAGGAACCAATGAAATATCGCCTAATTCACCGCAATGCAGCTCTAGTGCAACGTAAAATACACTCAAAACAAAGGAACCAGTGAAGGATCGCCTAATGCCCCGTAAAGCAGCTCTAGTGCAACGTAAAATACACTAAAAACAAATCAAATATCGCCTAATTCCCCGTAATGCAGCACTAGTGCAACGTAAAATACACTCAAAACAAAGGAACCAATGAAATAGCGCCTAATCCCCCTCAATGCGGCTCTAGTGCAACGTAAAATACACTCAAAACAAAGGAACCGGTGAAGGATCGCCTAATGCCCCGTAATGCAGCTCTACTGACACGTAAAATACACTCAAAACAAAGGAACCAGTGAAGGATCGCCTAATTCCCCGTAATGCAGCTCTAGTGCAACGTAAAATACACTCAATGCAAAGTAACCAATGAAATATCGCCTAATTCCCCGTAATGCAGCTCTAGTGCAACGTAAAATACACTCAAAAAAAGGAACCAGTGAAAGATCGCCCAATGCCCCGTAATGCAGCTCTAGTGCAACGTAAAATACAGTCAAAACAAATCAAATATCGCCTAATTCCCCATAATGCAGCACTAGTGCAACGCAAAATACACTCAAACCAAAGGAACCAATGAAACATCGCCTAACGCCCCGTAATGCAGCTCTAGTGCAACGTAAAATACAGTCAAAACAAATCAAATATCGCCTAATTCTCCGTAATGCAGCTCTAGTGCAACGTAAAATACACTCAAAACAAAGGAACCAATGAAATATCGCCTAATTCCTCGCAATGTAGCTCTACTGCAACGTAAAATACACTAAAAACAAATCAAATATCGCCAAATTTCCTGTAATGTAGCTCTAGTGCAACGTAAAATACACTCAAACAAAAGGAACTAATGAAATATCGCCTAATTCCCCGTAATGCAGCACTAGTGCAACGTAAAATACACTCAAAACAAAGGAACCAATGAAGGATCGCCTAATGACGCGTAATGCAGCTCTACTGACACGTAAAGTAAAATACACTCAAAACAAAGGAACCAGTGAAGGATCGCCTAATGCCCCGTAATGTAGCTCTACTGACATGTAAAATACACTCAAAACAAATCAAATATCGCCAAATTTCCTGTAATGCAGCTCTAGTGCAACGTAAAATACACTCAAAACAAAGGAACCAATGAAATATCGCCTAATTCCCCGTAATGCAGCTCTAGTGCAACGTAAAATACACTCAAAACAAATGAAATATCGTCTAGTTTCCCGTAATGCAGCTCTAGTGCAACGTAAAATACACTCAAAACAATGGAACCATTGAAGGATCGCCTAATGCCCCGTAATGCAGCTCTAGTGCAACGTAAAATACACTCAAAACAAAGGAACCAATGAAGTAGCGCCTAATCCCCCGGAATGCGGCTCTAGTGCAACGTAAAATACACTCAAAACAAAGGAACCGGTGAAGGATCGCCTAATGCCCCGTAATGTAGCTCTACTGACACGTAAAATACACTCAAAACAAATGAAATATCGCCTAATTCCCCGTAATGCTGCTCTTCTGTAACGTAAAATACACTAAAAACAAATCAAATATCGCCTAATTCCCCGCAAAGTAGCTCTACTGCAACGTAAAATACACTAAAAACAAATCAAATATCGCCAAATTTCCTGTAATGTAGCTCTAGTGCAACGTAAAATACACTCAAAACAAAGGAACCAATGAAGGATCGCCTAATGCCCCGTAATGCAGCTTTACTGACACGTAAAATACACTCAAAACAAAGGAACCAGTGAAGGATCGCCTAATGCCCCGTAATGTAGCTCTACTGACACGTAAAATACACTCAAAACAAATCAAATATCGCCAAATTTCCTGTAATGCAGCTCTAGTGCAACGTAAAATACACTCAAAACAAAGGAACCAATGAAATATCGCCTAATTCCCCGTAATGCAGCTCTAGTGCAACGTAAAATACACTCAAAACAAAGGAACCAATGAAATATCGCCTAATTCACCGCAATGCAGCTCTAGTGCAACGTAAAATACACTCAAAACAAAGGAACCAGTGAAGGATCGCCTAATGCCCCGTAATGCAGCTCTAGTGCAACGTAAAATACACTCAAAAGAAAGGAACCAGCGAAGGATCGCCTAATGCCCCGTAAAGCAGCTCTAGTGCAACGTAAAATACACTAAAAACAAATCAAATATCGCCTAATTTCCCGTAATGCTGCTCTTGTGCAACGTAAAATACACTAAAAACAAATCAAATATCGCCTAATTCCCCGTAATGCAGCACTAGTGCAACGTAAAATACACTCAAAACAAAGGAACCAATGAAATAGCGCCTAATCCCCCTCAATGCGGCTCTAGTGCAACGTAAAATACACTCAAAACAAAGGAACCGGTGAAGGATCGCCTAATGCCCCGTAATGCAGCTCTACTGACACGTAAAATACACTCAAAACAAAGGAACCAGTGAAGGATCGCCTAATTCCCCGTAATGCAGCTCTAGTGCAACGTAAAATACACTCAATGCAAAGTAACCAATGAAATATCGCCTAATTCCCCGTAATGCAGCTCTAGTGCAACGTAAAATACACTCAAAACAAATGAACCAATGAAACATCGCCTAATTCCCCGTAATGCAGCTCTAGTGCAACGTAAAATACACTCAAAACAAATGAACCAATGAAACATCGCCTAATTCCCCGTAATGCAGCTCTAGTGCAACGTAAAATACACTCAAAACAAATGAACCAATGAAACATCGCCTAATTCCCCGTAATGCAGCTTTAGTGCAACGTAAAATACACTTAATACAAAGTAACCAATGAAGTATCGACTAATTCCCCGGAATGCAGATCTAGTGCAACGTAAAATACTCTCAAAACAAAGGCACCAATAAGACGTCGCCTAATGCCCCGTAATGCGGCTCTAGTGCAACGTAAATTACACTCAATTCAAATCAAATATCGCCTAATTCCCCGTAATGCAGCTCTACTGCAACGTAAAATACACTCAAATCAAAGGAACCAATGAAATATCACTTAATTCCCCGTAATGCAGCTCTAGTGCATCGTAAAATACACTCAAAACAAATCAAATATCGCCTAATTCCCCATAATGCAGCACTAGTGCAACGTAAAATACACTCAATCCAAAGGAACCAATTAAATATCGCCTAATCCCCCGTAATGCAGCTGTATTTCAACGTAAAATACACTCAAAACAAAGGAAATAATTAAATTTCGCCTAACTTCCCGTAATGAAGTTCTAGTGCAACGTAAAATACACTCAAACCAAAGGAACCAGTGAAGGATCGCCTAATTCCCCGAAATGCAGCTCTAGTGCAACGTAAAATACACTCGAATCAAATGAACCAATAAAACTTCGCCTAATGCCCCTTAATGCAGCTCTAGTGCAACGTAAAATACACTAAAAACAAATCAATTATCGCCTAATTCCCCGTAATTCAGCTCTATTGCAACGTAAAATACACTCAAATAAAATCAAACAGTGAAGGATCACCTAATGCGCTTTAATGCAGCTCTAGTGCAACGTAAAATATACTAAAAAAAATGAACCAATAAAATATCGCCTAATTCCCCGTAATGCAGCTCTACTGCAACGTAAAATACACTCAAAATTAATCAAATATCGCCAAATTTCCTGTAATGTAGCTCTACTGCAACGTAAAATACTCTCAAAATAAAGGCACCAATGAAATATCGCCTAATTCCCCTTAATGTAGCTCTATTGCAACAAAATACACTCAAATAAAATCAAATATCGCCTAATTGCCCGTAATGCAGCTCTTGTGCAACGTAAAATACACTCAAAACAAAGGAACCAGTAAAATATCGTTTAATTCCCCGGAATGCAGCTCTACTGCAACGTAAAATACACTAAAAACAAATCAAATATCGCCAAATTTCCTGTAATGTAGCTCTAGTGCAACGTAAAATACACTCAAACAAAAGGAACTAATGAAATATCGCCTAATTCCCCGTAATGCAGCACTAGTGCAACGTAAAATACACTCAAAACAAAGGAACCAATGAAGGATCGCCTAATGACGCGTAATGCAGCTCTACTGACACGTAAAATACACTCAAAACAAAGGAACCAGTGAAGGATCGCCTAATGCCCCGTAATGTAGCTCTACTGACACGTAAAATACACTCAAAACAAATCAAATATCGCCAAATTTCCTGTAATGCAGCTCTAGTGCAACGTAAAATACACTCAAAACAAAGGAACCAATGAAATATCGCCTAATTCCCCGTAATGCAGCTCTAGTGCAACGTAAAATACACTCAATACAAAGTAACCAATGAAATATCGCCTAATTCCCCGTAATGCAGCTCTAGTGCAACGTATAATACACCCAAAACAAAGGAACCAATGAAATATCGCTTAATTCCCCGTAATGCAGCTCTAGTGCAACGTAAAATACACTCAATTCAAATCAAATATTCTCTAATTCCCCGTAATGCAGCTCTAGTGCAACGTAAAATACACTCAAAACAAAGGAACCAATGAAATATCGCCTAATTCCCCGCAATGTAGCTCTACTGGAACGTAAAATACACTCAAAACTAATGAACCAATAAGACGTCGCCTAATTCCCCGTAATGCAGCTCTGGCGCAACATAAAATACACACAAACAAAGGAACCAATGAAATATCGCCTAATTCCCCGTAATGCAGCTCTACTGCAACGTAAAATACACCCAAACCAAATGAACCAGTGAAACATCGCCTAATTCCCCGTAATGTAGCGCTATTGCGACGTAAAATACACTAAAAAAAATGAACCAATGAAGTATCGACTAATTCCCCGGAATACAGCACTAGTGCAACGTAAAATACACTCAAAACAAATGAAATAATTAAATTTCGCCTAATTTCCCGTAATGCAGCTCTAGTGCAACGTAAAATACACTCAAAACAATGGAACCATTGAAGGATCGCCTAATGCCCCGTAATGCAGCTCTAGTGCAACGTAAAATACACTCAAAACAAAGGAACCAATGAAGTAGCGCCTAATCCCCCGGAATGCGGCTCTAGTGCAACGTAAAATACACTCAAAACAAAGGAACCGGTGAAGGATCGCCTAATGCCCCGTAATGTAGCTCTACTGACACGTAAAATACACTCAAAACAAATGAAATATCGCCTAATTCCCCGTAATGCAGCTCTAGTGCAACGTAAAATACACTAAAAACAAATCAAATATCGCCTAATTTCCCGTAATGCTGCTCTTCTGCAACGTAAAATACACTAAAAACAAATCAAATATCGCCTAATTCCCCGTAATGCAGCTCTAGTGCAACGTAAAGTACACTCAATACAAAGTAACCAATGAAATATCGCCTAATTCCCCGTAATGCAGCTCTAGTGCAACGTATAATACACTCAAAACAAAGGAACCAATGAAATATCGCTTAATTCCCCGTAATGCAGCTCTAGTGCAACGTAAAATACACTCAATTCAAATCAAATATTCTCTAATTCCCCGTAATGCAGCTGTAGTGCAACGTAAAATACAATCAAAACAAAGGAACCAATGAAATATCGCCTAATTCCCCGCAATGTAGCTCTACTGCAACGTAAAATACACTAAAAACAAATCAAATATCGCCAAATTTCCTGTAATGTAGCTCTAGTGCAACGTAAAATACACTCAAAACAAAGGAACCAATGAAGGATCGCCTAATGCCCCGTAATGCAGCTTTACTGACACGTAAAATACACTCAAAACAAAGGAACCAGTGAAGGATCGCCTAATGCCCCGTAATGTAGCTCTACTGACACGTAAAATACACTCAAAACAAATCAAATATCGCCAAATTTCCTGTAATGCAGCTCTAGTGCAACGTAAAATACACTCAAATCAAAGGAACCAATGAAATATCGCCTAATTCACCGCAATGTAGCTCTACTGCAACGTAAAATACACTCAATGCAAAGTAACCAATGAAATATCGCCTAATTCCCCGTAATGCAGCTCTAGTGCAACGTAAAATACACTCAAAACAAAGGAACCGGTGAAGGATCGCCTAATGCCCCGTAATGCAACTCTACTGACACGTAAAATACACTCAAAACAAAGGAACCAGTGAAGGATCGCCTAATTCCCCGTAATGCAGCTCTAGTGCAACGTAAAATACACTCAATGCAAAGTAACCAATGAAATATCGCCTAATTCCCCGTAATGCAGCTCTAGTGCAACGTAAAATACACTCAAAACAAACGAACCAATGAAACATCGCCTAATTCCCCGTAATGCAGCTCTAGTGCAACGTAAAATACACTCAAAACAAATGAACCAATGAAACATCGCCTAATTCCCCGTAATGCAGCTTTAGTGCAACGTAAAATACACTCAATACAAAGTAACCAATGAAGTATCGACTAATTCCCCGGAATGCAGATCTAGTGCAACGTAAAATACTCTCAAAACAAAGGCACCAATAAGACGTCGCCTAATGCCCCGTAATGCGGCTCTAGTGCAACGTAAATTACACTCAATTCAAATCAAATATCGCCTAATTCCCCGTAATGCAGCTCTAGTGCAACGTAAAATACACTCAAATCAAAGGAACCAATGAAATATCACTTAATTCCCCGTAATGCAGCTCTAGTGCATCGTAAAATACACTCAAAACAAATCAAATATCGCCTAATTCCCATAATGTAGCTCTAGTGTAATGTAAAATACACTCAAAACAAATGAACCAATGAAACATCGCCTAATTCACCTTAATGTAGCTCTATTGCAACGTAAAATACACTCAAATAAAATCAAATATCGCCTAATTGCCCGTAATGCAGCTCTTGTGCAACGTAAAATAAACTCAAAACAAAGGAACCAGTAAAATATCGTTTAATTCCCCGGAATGCAGCTCTAGCGCAACTAAAATACACTCAAAAAAAGGAACCAGTGAAAGATCGCCCAATGCCCCGTAATGCAGCTCTAGTGCAACGTAAAATACACTCAAAACAAATCAAATATCGCCTAATTCCCCATAATGCAGCACTAGTGCAACGTAAAATACACTCAAACCAAAGGAACCAATTAAATATCGCCTAATCCCCCGTAATGCAGCTGTATTTCAACGTAAAATACACTCAAAACAAAGGAAATAATTAAATTTCGCCTAACTTCCCGTAATGAAGTTCTAGTGCAACGTAAAATACACTCAAACCAAAGGAACCAGTGAAGGATCGCCTAATTCCCCGAAATGCAGCTCTAGTGCAACGTAAAATACACTCGAATCAAATGAACCAATAAAACTTCGCCTAATGCCCCTTAATGCAGCTCTAGTGCAACGTAAAATACACTAAAAACAAATCAATTATCGCCTAATTCCCCGTAATTCAGCTCTATTGCAACGTAAAATACACTCAAATAAAATCAAACAGTGAAGGATCACCTAATGCGCTTTAATGCAGCTCTAGTGCAACGTAAAATATACTAAAAAAAATGAACCAATAAAATATCGCCTAATTCCCCGTAATGCAGCTCTACTGCAACGTAAAATACACTCAAAATTAATCAAATATCGCCAAATTTCCTGTAATGTAGCTCTACTGCAACGTAAAATACTCTCAAAATAAAGGCACCAATGAAATATCGCCTAATTCCCCTTAATGTAGCTCTATTGCAACAAAATACACTCAAATAAAATCAAATATCGCCTAATTGCCCGTAATGCAGCTCTTGTGCAACGTAAAATACACTCAAAACAAAGGAACCAGTAAAATATCGTTTAATTCCCCGGAATGCAGCTCTACTGCAACGTAAAATACACTAAAAACAAATCAAATATCGCCAAATTTCCTGTAATGTAGCTCTAGTGCAACGTAAAATACACTCAAACAAAAGGAACTAATGAAATATCGCCTAATTCCCCGTAATGCAGCACTAGTGCAACGTAAAATACACTCAAAACAAAGGAACCAATGAAGGATCGCCTAATGACGCGTAATGCAGCTCTACTGACACGTAAAATACACTCAAAACAAAGGAACCAGTGAAGGATCGCCTAATGCCCCGTAATGTAGCTCTACTGACACGTAAAATACACTCAAAACAAATCAAATATCGCCAAATTTCCTGTAATGCAGCTCTAGTGCAACGTAAAATACACTCAAAACAAAGGAACCAATGAAATATCGCCTAATTCCCCGTAATGCAGCTCTAGTGCAACGTAAAATACACTCAATACAAAGTAACCAATGAAATATCGCCTAATTCCCCGTAATGCAGCTCTAGTGCAACGTATAATACACCCAAAACAAAGGAACCAATGAAATATCGCTTAATTCCCCGTAATGCAGCTCTAGTGCAACGTAAAATACACTCAATTCAAATCAAATATTCTCTAATTCCCCGTAATGCAGCTCTGGCGCAACATAAAATACACACAAACAAAGGAACCAATGAAATATCGCCTAATTCCCCGTAATGCAGCTCTACTGCAACGTAAAATACACCCAAACCAAATGAACCAGTGAAACATCGCCTAATTCCCCGTAATGTAGCGCTATTGCGACGTAAAATACACTAAAAAAAATGAACCAATGAAGTATCGACTAATTCCCCGGAATACAGCACTAGTGCAACGTAAAATACACTCAAAACAAATGAAATAATTAAATTTCGCCTAATTTCCCGTAATGCAGCTCTAGTGCAACGTAAAATACACTCAAAACAATGGAACCATTGAAGGATCGCCTAATGCCCCGTAATGCAGCTCTAGTGCAACGTAAAATACACTCAAAACAAAGGAACCAATGAAGTAGCGCCTAATCCCCCGGAATGCGGCTCTAGTGCAACGTAAAATACACTCAAAACAAAGGAACCGGTGAAGGATCGCCTAATGCCCCGTAATGTAGCTCTACTGACACGTAAAATACACTCAAAACAAATGAAATATCGCCTAATTCCCCGTAATGCAGCTCTAGTGCAACGTAAAATACACTAAAAACAAATCAAATATCGCCTAATTCCCCGTAATGCAGCTCTTCTGCAACGTAAAATACACTAAAAACAAATCAAATATCGCCTAATTCCCCGTAATGCAGCTCTAGTGCAACGTAAAGTACACTCAATACAAAGTAACCAATGAAATATCGCCTAATTCCCCGTAATGCAGCTCTAGTGCAACGTATAATACACTCAAAACAAAGGAACCAATGAAATATCGCTTAATTCCCCGTAATGCAGCTCTAGTGCAACGTAAAATACACTCAATTCAAATCAAATATTCTCTAATTCCCCGTAATGCAGCTGTAGTGCAACGTAAAATACAATCAAAACAAAGGAACCAATGAAATATCGCCTAATTCCCCGCAATGTAGCTCTACTGCAACGTAAAATACACTAAAAACAAATCAAATATCGCCAAATTTCCTGTAATGTAGCTCTAGTGCAACGTAAAATACACTCAAAACAAAGGAACCAATGAAGGATCGCCTAATGCCCCGTAATGCAGCTTTACTGACACGTAAAATACACTCAAAACAAAGGAACCAGTGAAGGATCGCCTAATGCCCCGTAATGTAGCTCTACTGACACGTAAAATACACTCAAAACAAATCAAATATCGCCAAATTTCCTGTAATGCAGCTCTAGTGCAACGTAAAATACACTCAAATCAAAGGAACCAATGAAATATCGCCTAATTCACCGCAATGTAGCTCTACTGCAACGTAAAATACACTCACAACAAATGAACCAGTGAAACATCGCCTAATTCCCCGTAATGTAGCTCTATTGCGACGTAAAATACACTCAAAAAAAATGAACCAATGAAGTATCGACTAATTCCCCGGAATGCAGCACTAGTGCAACGTAAAATACATTTAAAACAAATGAACCAATGAAATTTCGCCTAATTTCCCGTAATGCAGCTCTAGTGCAACGTAAAATACACTCAAAACAAATGAAATATCGCCTAGTTTCCCGTAATGCAGCTCTAGTGCAACGTAAAATACACTCAAAACAAAGGAACCAGTGAAGGATCGCCTAATGCCCCGTAATGCAGCTCTAGTGCAACGTAAAATACACTCAAAAGAAAGGAACCAGCGAAGGATCGCCTAATGCCCCGTAAAGCAGCTCTTGTGCAACGTAAAATACACTAAAAACAAATCAAATATCGCCTAATTCCCCGTAATGCAGCACTAGTGCAACGTAAAATACACTCAAAACAAAGGAACCAATGAAATAGCGCCTAATCCCCCTCAATGCGGCTCTAGTGCAACGTAAAATACACTCAAAACAAAGGAACCGGTGAAGGATCGCCTAATGCCCCGTAATGCAACTCTACTGACACGTAAAATACACTCAAAACAAAGGAACCAGTGAAGGATCGCCTAATTCCCCGTAATGCAGCTCTAGTGCAACGTAAAATACACTCAATGCAAAGTAACCAATGAAATATCGCCTAATTCCCCGTAATGCAGCTCTAGTGCAACGTAAAATACACTCAAAACAAACGAACCAATGAAACATCGCCTAATTCCCCGTAATGCAGCTCTAGTGCAACGTAAAATACACTCAAAACAAATGAACCAATGAAACATCGCCTAATTCCCCGTAATGCAGCTCTAGTGCAACGTAAAATACACTCAAAACAAATGAACCAATGAAACATCGCCTAATTCCCCGTAATGCAGCTTTAGTGCAACGTAAAATACACTCAATACAAAGTAACCAATGAAGTATCGACTAATTCCCCGGAATGCAGATCTAGTGCAACGTAAAATACTCTCAAAACAAAGGCACCAATAAGACGTCGCCTAATGCCCCGTAATGCGGCTCTAGTGCAACGTAAATTACACTCAATTCAAATCAAATATCGCCTAATTCCCCGTAATGCAGCTCTAGTGCAACGTAAAATACACTCAAATCAAAGGAACCAATGAAATATCACTTAATTCCCCGTAATGCAGCTCTAGTGCATCGTAAAATACACTCAAAACAAATCAAATATCGCCTAATTCCCATAATGTAGCTCTAGTGTAATGTAAAATACACTCAAAACAAATGAACCAATGAAACATCGCCTAATTCACCTTAATGTAGCTCTATTGCAACGTAAAATACACTCAAATAAAATCAAATATCGCCTAATTGCCCGTAATGCAGCTCTTGTGCAACGTAAAATAAACTCAAAACAAAGGAACCAGTAAAATATCGTTTAATTCCCCGGAATGCAGCTCTAGCGCAACTAAAATACACTCAAAAAAAGGAACCAGTGAAAGATCGCCCAATGCCCCGTAATGCAGCTCTAGTGCAACGTAAAATACACTCAAAACAAATCAAATATCGCCTAATCCCCCGTAATGCAGCTCTATTTCAACGTAAAATACACTCAAAACAAAGGAAATAATTAAATTTCGCCTAATTTCCCGTAATGAAGTTCTAGTGCAACGTAAAATACACTCAAACCAAAGGAACCAGTGAAGGATCGCCTAATTCCCCGAAATGCAGCTCTAGTGCAACGTAAAATACACTCGAATCAAATGAACCAATAAAACTTCGCCTAATGCCCCTTAATGCAGCTCTAGTGCAACGTAAAATACACTAAAAACAAATCAATTATCGCCTAATTCCCCGTAATTCAGCTCTATTGCAACGTAAAATACACTCAAATAAAATCAAACAGTGAAGGATCACCTAATGCGCTTTAATGCAGCTCTAGTGCAACGTAAAATACACTAAAAAAAATGAACCAATAAAATATCGCCTAATTCCCCGTAATGTAGCTCTACTGCAACGTAAAATACACTCAAAATTAATCAAATATCGCCAAATTTCCTGTAATGTAGCTCTAGTGCAACGTAAAATACACTCAAAACACAGAAACCAGTGAAGTATCGCCAAATTCCCCGGAGTGCGGCTCTAGTGCAACGTAAAATACACTCAAAACAAATGAACCAATGAAACATCGCCTAATTCCCCTTAATGTAGCTCTATTGCAACAAAATACACTCAAATAAAATCAAATATCGCCTAATTGCCCGTAATGCAGCTCTTGTGCAACGTAAAATACACTCAAACAAAGGAACCAATTAAATATTGCCTAATGCCCCATGATGCAGCTCTAGGGCAACGTAAAATACACTCAAAACAAAGGAACCAGTGAAATATCGTTTAATTCCCCGGAATGCAGCTCTAGTGCAACATAAAATACACTCAAAACAAAGAAACCAGTGAAGTATCGCCTAATTCCCCGGTGTGAGGCTCTAGTGCAACGTAAAATACACTCAAAACAAATGAACCAATGAAACATCGCCTAATTCCCCTTAATGTAGCTCTATTGCAACAAAATACACTCAAATAAAATCAAATATCGCCTAATTGCCCGTAATGCAGCTCTTGTGCAACGTAAAATACACTCAAAACAAAGGAACCAATTAAATATTGCCTTATTCCCCGTTATGCTGCTCTAGTGCAACGCAAAATACACTCAAACCAAAGGAACCAATGAAACATCGCCTAATGCCCCGTAATGTAACTCTACTGACACGTAATATACACTCAAAACAAATCAAATATCGCCAAATTTCCAGTAATTTAGCTCTAATGCAACGTAAAATACTCTCAAAACAAAGGCACCAATTAAATATGGCCTAATTCCCCGTAATGCAGCTCTAGTGCAACGTAAAATACACTCAAAACAAAGGAACCAATTAAATATCGCCTAATTTCCAAAAATGCAGCTCTAGTGCAACGTAAAATACACTCAAAACAAATCAAAT
The DNA here is from genome assembly GCA_963930645.1 of Salticus scenicus. Lineage (NCBI taxonomy): Eukaryota > Metazoa > Arthropoda > Arachnida > Araneae > Salticidae > Salticus > Salticus scenicus. The sequence goes on along the minus strand of OZ005650.1, from coordinate 28,250,204 downwards.
ATCGCCAAATATCCTGTAATGTAGCTCTAGTGCAACGTAAAATACTCTCTAAACAAAGGAACCAGTGAAGGATCGCCTAATGCCCCATAATGTAGCTCTACTGACACGTAATATACACTCAAAACAAATCAAATATCGCCAAATTTCCAGTAATTTAGCTCTAATGCAACGTAAAATACTCTCAAAACAAAGGCACCAATGAAATATGGCCTAATTCCCCGGAATGCAGCTCTAGTGCAACGCAAAATACAGACAAAACAAAGGAACCAATGAAATATCGCCTAATTCCCCGGAATGCAGCTCTAGTGCAACGCAAAATACACTCAAAACAAAGGAACCAGTGAAGGATCGCCTAATGCCCCGTAATGTAGCTCTACTGACACGTAATATACACTCAAAACAAATCAAATATCGCCAAATTTCCAGTAATTTAGCTCTAATGCAACGTAAAATACTCTCAAAACAAAGGCACCAATGAAATATGGCCTTATTCCCCGTAAAGCAGCTGTAGTGCAACGTAAAATACACTCAAAACAAAGGAACCAATTAAATATCGCCTAATTTCCCAAAATGCAGCTCTAGTGCAACGTAAAATACACTCAAAACAAATCAAATATCGCCAAATATCCTGTAATGTAGCTCTAGTGCAACGTAAAATACTCTCTAAACAAAGGAACCAATAAGACGTCGCCTAATTCCCCGTAATGCAGCTCTGGCGCAACATAAAATACACACAAACAAAGGAACCAATGAAATATCGCCTAATTCCCCGGAACGCAGATCTAGTGCACCGTAAAATACACTCAAATAAAATCAAGCAGTGAAGGATCGCTTACTACCCCGAAATGCAGCTCTAGTGCAACGTAAAATACACTCAAACCAAAGGAACTAATGAAATATCGCCTAATGCCCCGTAATGCAGCTCTACTGACACGTAAAATACACTTAAAACAAAGGAACCAGTGAAGGATCGCCAAATGCCCCGTAATGTAGCTCTACTGACACGTAATATACACTCAAAACAAATCAAATATCGCCAAATTTCCAGTAATTTAGCTCTAATGCAACGTAAAATACTCTCAAAACAAAGGCACCAATGAAATATGGCCTAATTCCCCGTAATGTAGCTCTACTGACACGTAATATACACTCAAAACAAATCAAATATCGCCAAATATCCTGTAATGTAGCTCTAGTGCAACGTAAAATACTCTCTAAACAAAGGAACCAATAAGACGTCGCCTAATTCCCCGTAATGCAGCTCTGGCGCAACATAAAATACACACAAACAAAGGAACCAATAAATATCGCCTAATTCCCTGTAATGCAGCTCTAGTGCAACGTAAAATACACTCAAAACAAATGAACCAATGAAACTTCGCCTAATTATCCGTAATGCAGCTCTAGTGCAACGTAAAATACACTCAAAACAAAGGAACCAGTGACGGATCGCCTAATGTCCCGTAATGCAGCTCTAGTGCAACATAAAATACACTCAAATCAAAGGAAATAAATAAATTTCGCCTAATTTCCCGTAATGCAGCTCTAGTGCAACGTAAAATACACTCAAAACAAATGAAATATCGCCTAATTCCCCGAAATGCAGCTCTAGTGCAACATAAAATACACTCGAATCAAATGAACCAATGAAACTTCGCCTAAGGCCCGGAATGCAGCTCTAGTGCAACGTAAAATACACTCAAAACAAAGGAACCAATAAAGTATCGCCTAATTTCCCGTAATGCAGCTCTAGTGCAACGTAAAATACACTCAAACCAAAGGAACCAATAAAGTATCGCCTAATTCCCAGTAATGCAGCACTAGTGCAAAGTAAAATACACTCGAATCAAATGAACCAATGAAACTTCGCCTAATTCCCGGTAATGTAGCTCTAGTGTAATGTAAAATACACTCAAAACAAATGAACCAAGGAAACATCGCCTAAAACCCCGGAATGCAGCTCTAGTTCCACGTAAAATACACTCAAGTAAAATCAAATATCTCCTGATTCCCCGTAATGCAGCTCTAGTGCAACGTAAAATACACTTAAAACAAATGAAATATCGCCTAAATTCCCCGTAATGCAGCTCTAGTGCAACGTAAAATACACTCAAAACAAATGAACCAATGAAACATCGCCTTATTCCCCGTTATGCAGCTCTAGTGCAACGCAAAATACACTCAAACCAAAGGAACCAATGAAACATCGTCTAATGCCCCGTAATGCAGCTCTACTGACACGTAAAATACACTTAAAACAAAGGAACCAGTGAAGGATCGCCTAATGCCCCGTAATGTAGCTCTACTGACACGTAATATACACTCAAAACAAATCAAATATCGCCAAATTTCCAGTAATTTAGCTCTAATGCAACGTAAAATACTCTCAAAACAAAGGCACCAATGAAATATGGCCTAATTCCCCGTAATGTAGCTCTACTGACACGTAATATACACTCAAAACAAATCAAATATCGCCAAATATCCTGTAATGTAGCTCTAGTGCAACGTAAAATACTCTCTAAACAAAGGAACCAATAAGACGTCGCCTAATTCCCCGTAATGCAGCTCTGGCGCAACATAAAATACACACAAACAAAGGAACCAATAAATATCGCCTAATTCCCTGTAATGCAGCTCTAGTGCAACGTAAAATACACTCAAAACAAATGAACCAATGAAACTTCGCCTAATTATCCGTAATGCAGCTCTAGTGCAACGTAAAATACACTCAAAACAAAGGAACCAGTGACGGATCGCCTAATGTCCCGTAATGCAGCTCTAGTGCAACATAAAATACACTCAAATCAAAGGAAATAAATAAATTTCGCCTAATTTCCCGTAATGCAGCTCTAGTGCAACGTAAAATACACTCAAAACAAATGAAATATCGCCTAATTCCCCGAAATGCAGCTCTAGTGCAACATAAAATACACTCGAATCAAATGAACCAATGAAACTTCGCCTAATGCCCCGTAATGCAGCTCTAGTGCAACGTAAAATACACTCAAAACAAAGGAACCAATAAAGTATCGCCTAATTTCCCGTAATGCAGCTCTAGTGCAACGTAAAATACACTCAAACCAAAGGAACCAATAAAGTATCGCCTAATTCCCAGTAATGCAGCACTAGTGCAAAGTAAAATACACTCGAATCAAATGAAGCAATGAAACATTGCCTAATTCCCCGTAATGCAGCTCTAGTGCAACGTAAAATACACTAAAAACAAATCAAATATCGCCTAATTTCCCGTAATGCTGCTCTTATGCAACGTAAAATACACTAAAAACAAATCAAATATCGCCTTATTCCCCGTAATGCGGCTCTAGTGCAACGTAAAATACACTCAAACCAAAGGAACTAATGAAATATCGCCTAATTCCCCGTAATGCAGCTCTAGTGCAACGTAAAATACACTCAAAACAAAGGAACCAATGAAATATAGCCTAATTCCCCGTAATGCAGCTCTAGTGCAACGTAAAATACACTCAATTCAAATCAAATATTCTCTAATTCTCCGTAATGCAGCTCTAGTGCAACGTAAAATACACTCAAAACAAAGGAACCAATGAAATATCGCCTAATTCCTCGCAATGTAGCTCTACTGCAACGTAAAATACACTAAAAACAAAGGAACCAATGAAATATCGCCTAATTCCCCGTAATGCAGCTCTAGTGCAACGTAAAATACACTCAATACAAAGTAACCAATGAAATATCGCCTAATTCCCCGTAATGCAGCTCTAGTGCAACGTATAATACACCCAAAACAAAGGAACCAATGAAATATCGCTTAATTCCCCGTAATGCAGCTCTAGTGCAACGTAAAATACACTCAATTCAAATCAAATATTCTCTAATTCCCCGTAATGCAGCTCTAGTGCAACGTAAAATACACTCAAAACAAAGGAACCAATGAAATATCGCCTAATTCCCCGCAATGTAGCTCTACTGCAACGTAAAATACACTCAAAACTAATGAACCAATAAGACGTCGCCTAATTCCCCGTAATGCAGCTCTGGCGCAACATAAAATACACACAAACAAATGAACCAATGAAGTATCGACTAATTCCCCGGAATACAGCACTAGTGCAACGTAAAATACACTCAAAACAAATGAAATAATTAAATTTCGCCTAATTTCCCGTAATGCAGCTCTAGTGCAACGTAAAATACACTCAAAACAATGGAACCATTGAAGGATCGCCTAATGCCCCGTAATGCAGCTCTAGTGCAACGTAAAATACACTCAAAACAAAGGAACCAATGAAATAGCGCCTAATCCCCCGGAATGCGGCTCTAGTGCAACGTAAAATACACTCAAAACAAAGGAACCGGTGAAGGATCGCCTAATGCCCCGTAATGTAGCTCTACTGACACGTAAAATACACTCAAAACAAATGAAATATCGCCTAATTCCCCGTAATGCAGCTCTAGTGCAACGTAAAATACACTAAAAACAAATGAAATATCGCCTAATTCCCCGTAATGCAGCTCTAGTGCAACGTAAAATACACTAAAAACAAATCAAATATCGCCTAATTCCCCGTAATGCAGCTCTAGTGCAACGTAAAGTACACTCAATACAAAGTAACCAATGAAATATCGCCTAATTCCCCGTAATGCAGCTCTAGTGCAACGTATAATACACTCAAAACAAAGGAACCAATGAAATATCGCTTAATTCCCCGTAATGCAGCTCTAGTGCAACGTAAAATACACTCAATTCAAATCAAATATTCTCTAATTCCCCGTAATGCAGCTGTAGTGCAACGTAAAATACAATCAAAACAAAGGAACCAATGAAATATCGCATAATTCCCCGCAATGTAGCTCTACTGCAACGTAAAATACACTAAAAACAAATCAAATATCGCCAAATTTCCTGTAATGTAGCTCTAGTGCAACGTAAAATACACTCAAAACAAAGGAACCAATGAAGGATCGCCTAATGCCCCGTAATGCAGCTTTACTGACACGTAAAATACACTCAAAACAAAGGAACCAGTGAAGGATCGCCTAATGCCCCGTAATGTAGCTCTACTGACACGTAAAATACACTCAAAACAAATCAAATATCGCCAAATTTCCTGTAATGCAGCTCTAGTGCAACGTAAAATACACTCACAACAAATGAACCAATAAGACGTCGCCTAATTCCCCGTAATGCAGCTCTGGCGCAACATAAAATACACACAAACAAAGGATCCAATGAAACATCGCCTAATCCCCCGTAATGCAGCTCTACTGCAACGTAAAATACAACCAAACCAAATGAACCAGTGAAACATCGCCTAATTCCCCGTAATGTAGCTCTATTGCGACGTAAAATACACTAAAAAAAAATGAACCAATGAAGTATCGACTAATTCCCCGGAATGCAGCACTAGTGCAACGTAAAATACATTTAAAACAAATGAACCAATGAAATTTCGCCTAATTTCCCGTAATGCAGCTCTAGTGCAACGTAAAATACACTCAAAACAAATGAAATATCGCCTAGTTTCCCGTAATGCAGCTCTAGTGCAACGTAAAATACACTCAAAACAAAGGAACCAGTGAAGGATCGCCTAATGCCCCGTAATGCAGCTCTAGTGCAACGTAAAATACACTCAAAAGAAAGGAACCAGCGAAGGATCGCCTAATGCCCCGTAAAGCAGCTCTAGTGCAACGTAAAATACACTAAAAACAAATCAAATATCGCCTAATTTCCCGTAATGCTGCTCTTGTGCAACGTAAAATACACTAAAAACAAATCAAATATCGCCTAATTCCCCGTAATGCAGCACTAGTGCAACGTAAAATACACTCAAAACAAAGGAACCAATGAAATAGCGCCTAATCCCCCTCAATGCGGCTCTAGTGCAACGTAAAATACACTCAAAACAAAGGAACCGGTGAAGGATCGCCTAATGCCCCGTAATGCAACTCTACTGACACGTAAATTACACTCAAAACAAAGGAACCAATGAAGGATCGCCTAATTCCCCGTAATGCAGCTCTAGTGCAACGTAAAATACACTCAATGCAAAGTAACCAATGAAATATCGCCTAATTCCCCGTAATGCAGCTCTAGTGCAACGTAAAATACACTCAAAACAAATGAACCAATGAAACATCGCCTAATTCCCCGTAATGCAGCTCTAGTGCATCGTAAAATACACTCAAAACAAATCAAATATCGCCTAATTCCCATAATGTAGCTCTAGTGTAATGTAAAATACACTCAAAACAAATGAACCAATGAAACATCGCCTAATTCCCCGTAATGCAGCTTTAGTGCAACGTAAAATACACTCAATACAAAGTAACCAATGAAATATCACTTAATTCCCCGTAATGCAGCTCTAGTGCAACGTAAATTACACTCAATTCAAATCAAATATCGCCTAATTCCCCGTAATGCAGCTCTAGTGCAACGTAAAATACACTCAAATCAAAGGAACCAATGAAATATCACTTAATTCCCCGTAATGCAGCTCTAGTGCATCGTAAAATACACTCAAAACAAATCAAATATCGCCTAATTCCCATAATGTAGCTCTAGTGTAATGTAAAATACACTCAAAACAAATGAACCAATGAAACATCGCCTAATTCACCTTAATGTAGCTCTATTGCAACGTAAAATACACTCAAATAAAATCAAATATCGCCTAATTCCCCATAATGCAGCACTAGTGCAACGTAAAATACACTCAAACCAAAGGAACCAATTAAATATCGCCTAATCCCCCGTAATGCAGCTCTATTTCAACGTAAAATACACTCAAAACAAAGGAAATAATTAAATTTCGCCTAGTTTCCCGTAATGAAGTTCTAGTGCAACGTAAAATACACTCAAACCAAAGGAACCAGTGAAGGATCGCCTAATTCCCCGAAATGCAGCTCTAGTGCAACGTAAAATACACTCGAATCAAATGAACCAATAAAACTTCGCCTAATGCCCCTTAATGCAGCTCTAGTGCAACGTAAAATACACTAAAAACAAATCAATTATCGCCTAATTCCCCGTAATTCAGCTCTATTGCAACGTAAAATACACTCAAATAAAATCAAACAGTGAAGGATCACCTAATGCGCTTTAATGCAGCTCTAGTGCAACGTAAAATACACTAAAAAAAATGAACCAATAAAATATCGCCTAATTCCCCGTAATGTAGCTCTACTGCAACGTAAAATACACTCAAAATTAATCAAATATCGCCAAATTTCCTGTAATGTAGCTCTACTGCAACGTAAAATACTCTCAAAATAAAGGCACCAATGAAATATCGCCTAATTCCCCGGAAAGCAGCTCTAGTGCAACGTAAAATACACTCAAAACACAGAAACCAGTGAAGTATCGCCAAATTCCCCGGAGTGCGGCTCTAGTGCAACGTAAAATACACTCAAAACAAATGAACCAATGAAACATCGCCTAATTCCCCTTAATGTAGCTCTATTGCAACAAAATACACTCAAATAAAATCAAATATCGCCTAATTGCCCGTAATGCAGCTCTTGTGCAACGTAAAATACACTCAAACAAAGGAACCAATTAAATATTGCCTAATGCCCCATGATGCAGCTCTAGGGCAACGTAAAATACACTCAAAACAAAGGAACCAGTGAAATATCGTTTAATTCCCCGAAATGCAGCTCTAGTGCAACATAAAATACACTCAAAACAAAGAAACCAGTGAAGTATCGCCTAATTCCCCGGTGTGAGGCTCTAGTGCAACGTAAAATACACTCGAATCAAATGAACCAATGAAACTTCGCCTATTTCCCGGTAATGTAGCTCTAGTGTAATGTAAAATACATTCAAAACAAATGAGCCAATGAAACATCGCCTAATTCCCCTTAATGTAACTCTATTGGAACAAAATACACTCAAATAAAATAAAATATCGCCTAATTGCCCGTAATGCAGCTCTTGTGCAACGTAAAATACACTCAAAACAAAGGAACCAATTAAATATTGCTTAATTCCCCATGATGCAGCTCTAGTGCAACGTAAAACACACTCAAACCAAAGGAACCAATGAAACATCGCCTAAAACCCCGGAATGCAGCTCTAGTTCCACGTAAAATACACTGAAGTAAAATCAAATATCTCCTAATTCCCCGTAATGCAGCTCTAGTGCAACGTAAAATGCACTCAAAACAAATGAACCAATGAAACATCGCCTTATTCCCCGTTATGCTGCTCTAGTGCAACGCAAAATACACTCAAACCAAAGGAACCAATGAAACATCGCCTAATGCCCCGTAATGTAACTCTACTGACACGTAATATACACTCAAAACAAATCAAATATCGCCAAATTTCCAGTAATTTAGCTCTAATGCAACGTAAAATACTCTCAAAACAAAGGCACCAATTAAATATGGCCTAATTCCCCGTAATGCAGCTCTAGTGCAACGTAAAATACACTCAAAACAAAGGAACCAATTAAATATCGCCTAATTTCCAAAAATGCAGCTCTAGTGCAACGTAAAATACACTCAAAACAAATCAAATATCGCCAAATATCCTGTAATGTAGCTCTAGTGCAACGTAAAATACTCTCTAAACAAAGGAACCAGTGAAGGATCGCCTAATGCCCCGTAATGTAGCTCTACTGACACGTAATATACACTCAAAACAAATCAAATATCGCCAAATTTCCAGTAATTTAGCTCTAATGCAACGTAAAATACTCTCAAAACAAAGGCACCAATGAAATATGGCCTAATTCCCCGGAATGCAGCTCTAGTGCAACGCAAAATACACTCAAAACAAAGGAACCAATGAAATATCGCCTAATTCCCCGGAATGCAGCTCTAGTGCAACGCAAAATACACTCAAAACAAAGGAACCAGTGAAGGATCGCCTAATGCCCCGTAATGTAGCTCTACTGACACGTAATATACACTCAAAACAAATCAAATATCGCCAAATTTCCAGTAATTTAGCTCTAATGCAACGTAAAATACTCTCAAAACAAAGGCACCAATGAAATATGGCCTTATTCCCCGTAAAGCAGCTGTAGTGCAACGTAAAATACACTCAAAACAAAGGAACCAATGAAATATCGCCTAATTTCCCAAAATGCAGCTCTAGTGCAACGTAAAATACACTCAAAACAAATCAAATATCGCCAAATATCCTGTAATGTAGCTCTAGTGCAACGTAAAATACACACAAACAAAGGAACCAATGAAATATCGCCTAATTCCCCGGAACGCAGATCTAGTGCACCGTAAAAAACACTCAAATAAAATCAAGCAGTGAAGGATCGCTTACTGCCCCGTAATGCAGCTCTTGTGCAACGTAAAATACACTAAAAACAAATCAAATATCGCCTTATTCCCCGAAATGCAGCTCTAGTGCAACGTAAAATACACTCAAACCAAAGGAACTAATGAAATATCGCCTAATTCCCCGTAATGCAGCACTAGTGCAACGTAAAATACACTCAAAACAAAGGAACCAATGAAGGATCGCCTAATGCCCCGTAATGCAGCTCTACTGACACGTAAAATACACTCAAAACAAAGGAACCAGTGAAGGATCGCCAAATTCCCCGGAGCGCGGCTCTAGTGCAACGTAAAATACACTCGAATCAAATGAACCAATGAAACTTCGCCTAATTCCCAGTAATGTAGCTCTAGTGTAACAAAATACACTCAAATAAAATCAAATATCGCCTAATTGCCCGTAATGCAGCTCTTGTGCAACGTAAAATACACTCAAATCAAAGGAACCAATTAAATATCGCCTAATTCCCCGTAATGCATCTCTAGTGCAACGTAAAATACACTCAAAACAAAGGAACCAATGAAATATCGCCTAATTCCCCGTAATGCAGCTCTTGTGCAACGTAAAATACACTCAAAACAAATGAACCAATGAAACATCGCCTTATTCCCCGTAATGCAGCTCTAGTACAACTCAAAATACACTCAAAACAAAGGAACCAATGAAATATCGCCTAATTCCCCGGAATGCAGCTCTAGTGCAACGTAAAATACACTCAAACCAAAGGAACCAATGAAACATCGCCTAATGCCCCGTAATGCAGCTCTACTGACACGTAAAATACACTGAAAACAAAGGAACCATTGAAGGATCGCCAAATGCCCCGTAATGTAGATCTACTGACACGTAATATACACTCAAAACAAATCAAATATCGCCAAATTTCCAGTAATTTAGCTCTAATGCAACGTAAAATACTCTCAAAACAAAGGCACCAATGAAATATGGCCTAATTCCCCGTAATGCTGCTCTAGTGCAACGTAAAATACACTGAAAACAAAGGAACCAATTAAACATCGCCTAATTCCCCGGAATGCAGCTCTAATGCAACGTAAAATACACTCAAACCAAAGGAACCAATGAAATATCGCCTAATGCCCCGTAATGCAGCTCTACTGACACGTAAAATACACTCAAAACAAAGGAACCAGTGAAGGATCGCCTAATGCCCCGTAATGTAGCTCTACTGACACGTAATATACACTCAAAACAAATCAAATATCGCCATTTCCAGTAATTTAGCTCTAATGCAACGTAAAATACTCTCAAAACAAAGGCACCAATGAAATATGGCCTAATTCCCCGTAATGCAGCTCTAGTGCAACGTAAAATACACTCAAACAAAGGAACCAATTAAATATTGCCTAATGCCCCATGATGCAGCTCTAGGGCAACGTAAAATACACTCAAAACAAAGGAACCAGTGAAATATCGTTTAATTCCCCGGAATGCAGCTCTAGTGCAACATAAAATACACTCAAAACAAAGAAACCAGTGAAGAATCGCCTAATTCCCCGGAGTGCGGCTCTAGTGCAACGTAAAATACACTCGAATCAAATGAACCAATGAAACTTCGCCTAAAACCCCGGAATGCAGCTCTAGTTCCACGTAAAATACACTCAAGTAAAATCAAATATCTCCTAATTCCCCGTAATGCAGCTCTAGTGCAACGTAAAATACACTTAAAACAAATGAAATATCGCCTAAATTCCCCGTAATGCAGCTCTAGTGCAACGTAAAATACACTCAAAACAAATGAACCAATGAAACATCGCCTTATTCCCCGTTATGCAGCTCTAGTGCAACGCAAAATACACTCAAACCAAAGGAACCAATGAAACATCGCCTAATGCCCCGTAATGCAGCTCTACTGACACGTAAAATACACTTAAAACAAAGGAACCAGTGAAGGATCGCCTAATGCCCCGTAATGTAGCTCTACTGACACGTAATATACACTCAAAACAAATCAAATATCGCCAAATTTCCAGTAATTTAGCTCTAATGCAACGTAAAATACTCTCAAAACAAAGGCACCAATGAAATATGGCCTAATTCCCCGTAATGTAGCTCTACTGACACGTAATATACACTCAAAACAAATCAAATATCGCCAAATATCCTGTAATGTAGCTCTAGTGCAACGTAAAATACTCTCTAAACAAAGGAACCAATAAGACGTCGCCTAATTCCCCGTAATGCAGCTCTGGCGCAACATAAAATACACACAAACAAAGGAACCAATGAAATATCGCCTAATTCCCCGGAACGCAGCTCTAGTGCACCGTAAAATACACTCAAAACAAATGAACCAATAAGACGTCGCCTAATTCCCCGTAATGCAGCTCTGGCGCAACATAAAATACACACAAACAAAGGAACCAATAAATATCGCCTAATTCCCTGTAATGCAGCTCTAGTGCAACGTAAAATACACTCAAAACAAATGAACCAATGAAACTTCGCCTAATTATCCGTAATGCAGCTCTAGTGCAACGTAAAATACACTCAATACAAAGTAACCAATGAAATATCGCCTAATTCCCCGTAATGCAGCTCTAGTGCAACGTAAAATACACTCAATACAAAGTAACCAATGAAATATCGCCTAATTCCCCGTAATGCAGCTCTAGTGCAACGTATAATACACCCAAAACAAAGGAACCAATGAAATATCGCTTAATTCCCCGTAATGCAGCTCTAGTGCAACGTAAAATACACTCAATTCAAATCAAATATTCTCTAATTCCCCGTAATGCAGCTCTAGTGCAACGTAAAATACACTCAAAACAAAGGAACCAATGAAATATCGCCTAATTCCCCGCAATGTAGCTCTACTGCAACGTAAAATACACTCAAAACTAATGAACCAATAAGACGTCGCCTAATTCCCCGTAATGCAGCTCTGGCGCAACATAAAATACACACAAACAAATGAACCAATGAAGTATCGACTAATTCCCCGGAATACAGCACTAGTGCAACGTAAAATACACTCAAAACAAATGAAATAATTAAATTTCGCCTAATTTCCCGTAATGCAGCTCTAGTGCAACGTAAAATACACTCAAAACAAATGAAATATCGTCTAGTTTCCCGTAATGCAGCTCTAGTGCAACGTAAAATACACTCAAAACAATGGAACCATTGAAGGATCGCCTAATGCCCCGTAATGCAGCTCTAGTGCAACGTAAAATACACTCAAAACAAAGGAACCAATGAAGTAGCGCCTAATCCCCCGGAATGCGGCTCTAGTGCAACGTAAAATACACTCAAAACAAAGGAACCGGTGAAGGATCGCCTAATGCCCCGTAATGTAGCTCTACTGACACGTAAAATACACTCAAAACAAATGAAATATCGCCTAATTCCCCGTAATGCAGCTCTAGTGCAACGTAAAATACACTAAAAACAAATCAAATATCGCCTAATTTCCCGTAATGCTGCTCTTCTGCAACGTAAAATACACTAAAAACAAATCAAATATCGCCTAATTCCCCGTAATGCAGCTCTAGTGCAACGTAAAATACACTCAATACAAAGTAACCAATGAAATATCGCCTAATTCCCCGTAATGCAGCTCTAGTGCAACGTATAATACACTCAAAACAAAGGAACCAATGAAATATCGCTTAATTCCCCGTAATGCAGCTCTAGTGCAACGTAAAATACACTCAATTCAAATCAAATATTCTCTAATTCCCCGTAATGCAGCTGTAGTGCAACGTAAAATACACTCAAAACAAAGGAACCAATGAAATATCGCCTAATTCCCCGCAATGTAGCTCTACTGCAACGTAAAATACACTAAAAACAAATCAAATATCGCCAAATTTCCTGTAATGTAGCTCTAGTTCAACGTAAAATACACTCAAAACAAAGGAACCAATAAAGGATCGCCTAATGCCCCGTAATGCAGCTTTACTGACACGTAAAATACACTCAAAACAAAGGAACCAGTGAAGGATCGCCTAATGCCCCGTAATGTAGCTCTACTGACACGTAAAATACACTCAAAACAAATCAAATATCGCCAAATTTCCTGTAATGCAGCTCTAGTGCAACGTAAAATACACTCAAAACAAAGGAACCAATGAAATATCGCCTAATTCCCCGTAATGCAGCTCTAGTGCAGCGTAAAATACACTCAATTCAAATCAAATATTCTCTAATTACCCGTAATGCAGCTCTAGTGCAACGTAAAATACACTCAAAACAAAGGAACCAATGAAATATCGCCTAATCCCCCGTAATGCAGCTCTACTGCAACGTAAAATACACCCAAACCAAATGAACCAGTGAAACATCGCCTAATTCCCGTAATGTAGCTCTATTGCGACGTAAAATACACTCAAAAAAAATGAACCAATGAAGTATCGTCTAATTCCCCGGAATGCAGCTCTAGTGCAACGTAAAATACATTTAAAACAAATGAACCAATGAAATTTCGCCTAATTTCCCGTAATGCAGCTCTAGTGCAAAGTAAAATACACTCAAAACAAATGAAATATCGCCTAGTTTCCCGTAATGCAGCTCTAGTGCAACGTAAAATACACTCAAAACAAAGGAACCAGTGAAGGATCGCCTAACGCCCCGTAATGCAGCTCTAGTGCAACGTAAAATACACTCAAAAGAAAGGAACCAGCGAAGGATCGCCTAATGCCCCGTAAAGCAGCTCTAGTGCAACGTAAAATACACTAAAAACAAATCAAATATCGCCTAATTTCCCGTAATGCTGCTCTTGTGCAACGTAAAATACACTAAACACAAATAAAATATCGCCAAATTCCCCGTAAAGCAGCACTAGTGCAACGTAAAATACACTCAAAACAAAGGAACCAATGAAATAGCGCCTAATCCCCCTCAATGCGGCTCTAGTGCAACGTAAAATACACTCAAAACAAAGGAACCGGTGAAGGATCGCCTAATGCCCCGTAATGCAGCTCTACTGACACGTAAAATACACTCAAAACAAAGGAACCAGTGAAGGATCGCCTAATTCCCCGTAATGCAGCTCTAGTGCAACGTAAAATACACTCAATGCAAAGTAACCAATGAAATATCGCCTAATTCCCCGTAATGCAGCTCTAGTGCAACGTAAAATACACTCAAAACAAATGAACCAATGAAACATCGCCTAATTCCCCGTAATGCAGCTCTAGTGCAACGTAAAATACACTCAAAACAAATGAACCAATGAAACATCGCCTAATTCCCCGTAATGCAGCTCTAGTGCAACGTAAAATACACTCAAAACAAATGAACCAATGAAACATCGCCTAATTCCCCGAAATGCAGCACTAGTGCAACGTAAAATACACTCAAACCAAAGGAACCAATGAAATATCGCCTAATTCCCCGTAATGCAGCTCTAGTGAAACGTAAAATACACTCGAATCAAATGAACCAATGAAACTTCGCCTAATTCCCCGTTATGCAGCTCTAGTGCAACGTAAAATACATTTAAAACAAAGGAACCAGTGAAATATCCTTTAATTCCCGGAATGCAGCTCTAGCGCAACATAAAATTCACTCAAAACGAAGGAACCAGTGAAGAATCGCCTAATGCCCCGTAATGCTGCTCTAGTGCAACGTAAAATACACTCAAAACAAATGAACCAATGAAACATCGCCTAATTCCCCGTAATGCAGCTCTAGTGCAACGTAAAATACACTCAAAACAAAGGAACCAATAAAATATCGCCTAATTCCCCGTAATGTAGCTCTACTGCAACGTAAAATACACTCAAAACAAATCAAATATCGCCAAATTTCCTGTAATGTAGCTCTACTGCAACGTAAAATACTCTCAAACCAAAGGCACCAATGAAATATCGCCTAATTCCCCGGAACGCAGCTCTAGTGCAACGTAAAATGCAATCAAACCAAAGGAACCAATGAAACATCGCCTAATTCCCCGGAATGCAGCTCTAGTGCAACGTAAAATACATTGAAAACAAAGGAACCAGTGAAGTAGCGCCTAATCCCCCGGAATGCGGCTCTAGTGCAACGTAATATACACTCAAAACAAATGAACCAATGAAACATCGCCTAATTCCCCGTAATGCAGCTCTATTGCAACGTAAAATACACTCAAAACAAATCAAATATCGCCTAATTTGCCGTAATGCAGCTCTAGTGCAACGTAAAATACACTAAAAACAAATCAAATATTGCCTTATTCCCCGTAATGCAGCTCTAGTGCAAAGTAAAATACACTCAAACCAAAGGAACTAAAGAAATATCGCCTAATTCCCCGTAATGCAGCACTAGTGCAACGTAAAATACACTCGAATCAAATGAACCAATGAAACATCGCCAAATTCCCCGTAATGCAGCTCTAGTGCAACGTAAAATACACTCAAATAAAATCAAACAGTGAATGATCGCCTAATGTCTCATAATGCAGCTCTAGTGCAACGTAAAATACACTCAAAACAAATCAAATATCGTTTAATTCCCCATAATGCAGCACTAGTGCAACGTAAAATACACTCAAAACAAAGGTACCAAAGAAGTAGCGCCTAATCCCCCGGAATGCGGCTCTAGTGCAACGTAAAATACACTCAAAACAAAGGAACCAATGAAGTATCGACTAATTCCTCGGAATGCAGATCTAGTGCAACGTAAAATACACTCAAACCAAAGGAACCAATTAAATATCGCCTAATCCCCCGTAATGCAGCTCTAGTTATACGTTAAATACACTCAAACCAAAGGAACCAGTGAAGGATCGCCTAATTCCCTGTAATGCAGCTCTAGTGCAACGTAAAATACACTCGAATCAAA
The DNA here is from genome assembly GCA_963930645.1 of Salticus scenicus. Lineage (NCBI taxonomy): Eukaryota > Metazoa > Arthropoda > Arachnida > Araneae > Salticidae > Salticus > Salticus scenicus. The sequence goes on along the minus strand of OZ005650.1, from coordinate 28,234,126 downwards.
TGAACCAATGAAACTTCGCCTAATTCCCCGTAATGCCGCTCTAGTGCAACGTAAAATACACTCGAATCAAATGAACCAATGAAGTAGCGCCTAATTCCCCGTAATGCAGCTCTAGTACAACGTAAAATACACTCAAAACAAATGAAATATCGCGTAGTTCCCCGTAATGCAGCTCTAGTGCAACGTAAAATACATTTAAAACAAAGGAACCAGTGAAATATCCTTTAATTCCCGGAATGCAGATCTAGCGCAACATAAAATTCACTCGAATCAAATGAACCAATGAAACATCGCCTAATTCCCCGTAATGCAGTTCTGGCGCAACATAAAATACACACAAACAAAGGAACCAATGAAATATCGCCTAATTCCCCGTAATGCAGCTCTAGTGAAACGTAAAATACACTCGAATCAAATGAACCAATGAAACTTCGCCTAATTCCCCGTTATGCAGCTCTAGTGCAACGTAAAATACATTTAAAACAAAGGAACCAGTGAAATATCCTTTAATTCCCGGAATGCAGCTCTAGCGCAACATAAAATTCACTCAAAACAAAGGAACCAGTGAAGAATCGCCTAATGCCCCGTAATGCTGCTCTAGTGCAACGTAAAATACACTCAAAACAAATGAACCAATGAAACATCGCCTAATTCCCCGTAATGCAGCTCTAGTGCAACGTAAAATACACTCAAAACAAAGGAACCAATAAAATATCACCTAATTCCCCGTAATGTAGCTCTACTGCAACGTAAAATACACTCAAAACAAATCAAATATCGCCAAATTTCCTGTAATGTAGCTCTACTGCAACGTAAAATACTCTCAAACCAAAGGCACCAATGAAACATCGCCTAATTCCCCGGAATGCAGCTCTATTGCAACGTAAAATACACTCAAAACAAATCAAATATCGCCTAATTTGCCGTAATGCAGCTCTAGTGCAACGTAAAATACACTAAAAACAAATCAAATATTGCCTTATTCCCCGTAATGCAGCTCTAGTGCAAAGTAAAATACACTCAAACCAAAGGAACTAAAGAAATATCGCCTAATTCCCCGTAATGCAGCACTAGTGCAACGTAAAATACACTCGAATCAAATGAACCAATGAAACATCGCCAAATTCCCCGTAATGCAGCTCTAGTGCAACGTAAAATACACTCAAATAAAATCAAACAGTGAATGATCGCCTAATGCCTCATAATGCAGCTCTAGTGCAACGTAAAATACACTAAAAACAAATCAAATATCGTTTAATTCCCCATAATGCAGCACTAGTGCAACGTAAAATACACTCAAAACAAAGGTACCAAAGAAGTAGCGCCTAATCCCCCGGAATGCGGCTCTAGTGCAACGTAAAATACACTCAAAACAAAGGAACCAATGAAGTATCGACTAATTCCCCGGAATGCAGATCTAGTGCAACGTAAAATACACTCAAAACAAAGGAACCAATGAAATATCGCCTAATTCCCCGTAATGCAGCTCTAGTGCAACGTAAAATACACTCAAATCAAAGGAACAAATAAAATATCGCCTAATTGCCCGTAATGCAGCTTTAGTGCAACGTAAAATACACTCAATACAAAGTAACCAATGAAGTATCGACTAATTCCCCGGAATGCAGATCTAGTGCAACGTAAAATACTCTCAAAACAAAGGCACCAATAAGACGTCGCCTAATGCCCCGTAATGCGGCTCTAGTGCAACGTAAATTACACTCAATTCAAATCAAATATCGCCTAATTCCCCGTAATGCAGCTCTAGTGCAACGTAAAATACACTCAAATCAAAGGAACCAATGAAATATCACTTAATTTCCCGTAATGCAGCTCTTGTGCAACGTAAAATACACTAAAAACAAATCAAATATTGCCTTATTCCCCGTAATGCAGCTCTAGTGCAAAGTAAAATACACTCAAACCAAAGGAACTAAAGAAATATCGCCTAATTCCCCGTAATGCAGCACTAGTGCAACGTAAAATACACTCGAATCAAATGAACCAATGAAACATCGCCAAATTCCCCGTAATGCAGCTCTAGTGCAACGTAAAATACACTTAAATAAAATCAAACAGTGAAGGATCGCCTAATGCCTCATAATGCAGCTCTAGTGCAACGTAAAATACACTCAAAACAAATCAAATATCGTTTAATTCCCCATAATGCAGCACTAGTGCAACGTAAAATACACTCAAAACAAAGGAACTAAAGAAGTAGCGCCTAATCCCCCGGAATGCGGCTCTAGTGCAACGTAAAATACACTCAAAACAAATCAAATATCGCCAAATTTCCAGTAATTTAGCTCTAATGCAACGTAAAATACTCTCAAAACAAAGGCACCAATGAAATATGGCCTAATTCCCCGTAATGCTGCTCTAGTGCAACGTAAAATACACTGAAAACAAAGGAACCAATTAAACATCGCCTAATTCCCCGGAATGCAGCTCTAATGCAACGTAAAATACACTCAAACCAAAGGAACCAATGAAATATCGCCTAATGCCCCGTAATGCAGCTCTACTGACACGTAAAATACACTCAAAACAAAGGAACCAGTGAAGGATCGCCTAATGCCCCGTAATGCAGCTCTACTGACACGTAATATACACTCAAAACAAATCAAATATCGCCATTTCCAGTAATTTAGCTCTAATGCAACGTAAAATACTCTCAAAACAAAGGCACCAATGAAATATGGCCTAATTCCCCGTAATGCAGCTCTAGTGCAACGTAAAATACACTCAAACAAAGGAACCAATTAAATATTGCCTAATGCCCCATGATGCAGCTCTAGGGCAACGTAAAATACACTCAAAACAAAGGAACCAGTGAAATATCGTTTAATTCCCCGGAATGCAGCTCTAGTGCAACATAAAATACACTCAAAACAAAGAAACCAGTGAAGAATCGCCTAATTCCCCGGAGTGCGGCTGTAGTGCAACGTAAAATACACTCGAATCAAATGAACCAATGAAACTTCGCCTAATTCCCGGTAATGTAGCTCTAGTGTAATGTAAAATACACTCAAAACAAATGAACCAAGGAAACATCGCCTAAAACCCCGGAATGCAGCTCTAGTTCCACGTAAAATACACTCAAGTAAAATCAAATATCTCCTAATTCCCCGTAATGCAGCTCTAGTGCAACGTAAAATACACTTAAAACAAATGAAATATCGCCTAAATTCCCCGTAATGCAGCTCTAGTGCAACGTAAAATACACTCAAAACAAATGAACCAATGAAACATCGCCTTATTCCCCGTTATGCAGCTCTAGTGCAACGCAAAATACACTCAAACCAAAGGAACCAATGAAACATCGCCTAATGCCCCGTAATGTAGCTCTACTGACACGTAATATACACTCAAAACAAATCAAATATCGCCAAATTTCCAGTAATTTAGCTCTAATGCAACGTAAAATACTCTCAAAACAAAGGCACCAATGAAATATGGCCTAATTCCCCGTAATGTAGCTCTACTGACACGTAATATACACTCAAAACAAATCAAATATCGCCAAATATCCTGTAATGTAGCTCTAGTGCAACGTAAAATACTCTCTAAACAAAGGAACCAATAAGACGTCGCCTAATTCCCCGTAATGCAGCTCTGGCGCAACATAAAATACACACAAACAAAGGAACCAATGAAATATCGCCTAATTCCCTGGAACGCAGCTCTAGTGCACCGTAAAATACACTCAAAACAAATGAACCAATAAGACGTCGCCTAATTCCCCGTAATGCAGCTCTGGCGCAACATAAAATACACACAAACAAAGGAACCAATAAATATCGCCTAATTCCCTGTAATGCAGCTCTAGTGCAACGTAAAATACACTCAAAACAAATGAACCAATGAAACTTCGCCTAATTATCCGTAATGCAGCTCTAGTGCAACGTAAAATACACTCAAAACAATGGAACCAGTGACGGATCGCCTAATGTCCCGTAATGCAGCTCTAGTGCAACATAAAATACACTCAAATCAAAGGAAATAAATAAATTTCGCCTAATTTCCCGTAATGCAGCTCTAGTGCAACGTAAAATACACTCAAAACAAATGAAATATCGCCTAATTCCCCGAAATGCAGCTCTAGTGCAACATAAAATACACTCGAATCAAATGAACCAATGAAACTTCGCCTAATGCCCCGTAATGCAGCTCTAGTGCAACGTAAAATACACTCAAAACAAAGGAACCAATAAAGTATCGCCTAATTTCCCGTAATGCAGCTCTAGTGCAACGTAAAATACACTCAAACCAAAGGAACTAATGAAATATCGCCTAATTCCCAGTAATGCAGCACTAGTGCAAAGTAAAATACACTCGAATCAAATGAAGCAATGAAACATTGCCTAATTCCCCGTAATGCAGCTCTAGTGCAACATAAAATACACTAAAAACAAATCAAATATCGCCTAATTTCCCGTAATGCTGCTCTTATGCAACGTAAAATACACTAAAAACAAATCAAATATCGCCTTATTCCCCGTAATGCGGCTCTAGTGCAACGTAAAATACACTCAAACCAAAGGAACTAATGAAATATCGCCTAATTCCCCGTAATGCAGCTCTAGTGCAACGTAAAATACACTCAAAACAAAGGAACCAATGAAATATAGCCTAATTCCCCGTAATGCAGCTCTAGTGCAACGTAAAATACACTCAATTCAAATCAAATATTCTCTAATTCTCCGTAATGCAGCTCTAGTGCAACGTAAAATACACTCAAAACAAAGGAACCAATGAAATATCGCCTAATTCCTCGCAATGTAGCTCTACTGCAACGTAAAATACACTAAAAACAAATCAAATATCGCCAAATTTCCTGTAATGTAGCTCTAGTGCAACGTAAAATACACTCAAACAAAAGGAACTAATAAAATATCGCCTAATTCCCCGTAATGCAGCTCTAGTGCAACGTAAAATACACTCAAAACAAAGGAACCAATGAAGGATCGCCTAATGACGCGTAATGCAGCTCTACTGACACGTAAAATACACTCAAAACAAAGGAAACAGTGAAGGATCGCCTAATGCCCCGTAATGTAGCTCTACTGACACGTAAAATACACTCAAAACAAATCAAATATCGCCAAATTTCCTGTAATGCAGCTCTAGTGCAACGTAAAATACACTCAAAACAAAGGAACCAATGAAATATCGCCTAATTCCCCGTAATGCAGCTCTAGTGCAACGTAAAATACACTCAATACAAAGTAACCAATGAAATATCGCCTAATTCCCCGTAATGCAGCTCTAGTGCAACGTATAATACACCCAAAACAAAGGAACCAATGAAATATCGCTTAATTCCCCGTAATGCAGCTCTAGTGCAACGTAAAATACACTCAATTCAAATCAAATATTCTCTAATTCCCCGTAATGCAGCTCTAGTGGAACGTAAAATACACTCAAAACAAAGGAACCAATGAAATATCGCCTAATTCCCCGCAATGTAGCTCTACTGCAACGTAAAATACACTCAAAACTAATGAACCAATAAGACGTCGCCTAATTCCCCGTAATGCAGCTCTGGCGCAACATAAAATACACACAAACAAATGAACCAATGAAGTATCGACTAATTCCCCGGAATACAGCACTAGTGCAACGTAAAATACACTCAAAACAATTAAAATAATTAAATTTCGCCTAATTTCCCGTAATGCAGCTCTAGTGCAACGTAAAATACACTCAAAACAAATGAAATATCGTCTAGTTTCCCGTAATGCAGCTCTAGTGCAACGTAAAATACACTCAAAACAAAGGAACCAATGAAGTAGCGCCTAATCCCCCGGAATGCGGCTCTAGTGCAACGTAAAATACACTCAAAACAAAGGAACCGGTGAAGGATCGCCTAATGCCCCGTAATGTAGCTCTACTGACACGTAAAATACACTCAAAACAAATGAAATATCGCCTAATTCCCCGTAATGCTGCTCTTCTGCAACGTAAAATACACTAAAAACAAATCAAATATCGCCTAATTTCCCGTAATGCTGCTCTTCTGCAACGTAAAATACACTAAAAACAAATCAAATATCGCCTAATTCCCCGTAATGCAGCTCTAGTGCAACGTAAAATACACTCAATACAAAGTAACCAATGAAATATCGCCTAATTCCCCGTAATGCAGCTCTAGTGCAACGTATAATACACTCAAAACAAAGGAACCAATGAAATATCGCTTAATTCCCCGTAATGCAGCTCTAGTGCAACGTAAAATACACTCAATTCAAATCAAATATTCTCTAATTCCCCGTAATGCAGCTGTAGTGCAACGTAAAATACACTCAAAACAAAGGAACCAATGAAATATCGCCTAATTCCCCGCAATGTAGCTCTACTGCAACGTAAAATACACTAAAAACAAATCAAATATCGCCAAATTTCCTGTAATGTAGCTCTAGTTCAACGTAAAATACACTCAAAACAAAGGAACCAATAAAGGATCGCCTAATGCCCCGTAATGCAGCTTTACTGACACGTAAAATACACTCAAAACAAAGGAACCAGTGAAGGATCGCCTAATGCCCCGTAATGTAGCTCTACTGACACGTAAAATACACTCAAAACAAATCAAATATCGCCAAATTTCCTGTAATGCAGCTCTAGTGCAACGTAAAATACACTCAAAACAAAGGAACCAATGAAATATCGCCTAATTCCCCGTAATGCAGCTCTAGTGCAGCGTAAAATACACTCAATTCAAATCAAATATTCTCTAATTACCCGTAATGCAGCTCTAGTGCAACGTAAAATACACTCAAAACAAAGGAACCAATGAAATATCGCCTAATCCCCCGTAATGCAGCTCTACTGCAACGTAAAATACACCCAAACCAAATGAACCAGTGAAACATCGCCTAATTCCCCGTAATGTAGCTCTATTGCGACGTAAAATACACTCAAAAAAAATGAACCAATGAAGTATCGTCTAATTCCCCGGAATGCAGCTCTAGTGCAACGTAAAATACATTTAAAACAAATGAACCAATGAAATTTCGCCTAATTTCCCGTAATGCAGCTCTAGTGCAAAGTAAAATACACTCAAAACAAATGAAATATCGCCTAGTTTCCCGTAATGCAGCTCTAGTGCAACGTAAAATACACTCAAAAGAAAGGAACCAGCGAAGGATCGCCTAATGCCCCGTAAAGCAGCTCTAGTGCAACGTAAAATACACTAAAAACAAATCAAATATCGCCTAATTTCCCGTAATGCTGCTCTTGTGCAACGTAAAATACACTAAACACAAATAAAATATCGCCAAATTCCCCGTAAAGCAGCACTAGTGCAACGTAAAATACACTCAAAACAAAGGAACCAATGAAATAGCGCCTAATCCCCCTCAATGCGGCTCTAGTGCAACGTAAAATACACTCAAAACAAAGGAACCGGTGAAGGATCGCCTAATGCCCCGTAATGCAGCTCTAGTGCAACGTAAAATACACTCAATGCAAAGTAACCAATGAAATATCGCCTAATTCCCCGTAATGCAGCTCTAGTGCAACGTAAACGACACTCAAAACAAATAAACCAATGAAACATCGCCTAATTCCCCGTAATGCAGCTCTAGTGCAACGTAAAATACACTCAAAACAAATGAACCAATGAAACATCGCCTAATTCCCCGAAATGCAGCACTAGTGCAACGTAAAATACACTCAAACCAAAGGAACCAATTAAATATCGCCTAATCCCCCGTAATGCAGCTCTAGTGCAACGTAAAATACATTTAAAACAAAGGAACCAGTGAAATATCCTTTAATTCCCGGAATGCAGCTCTAGCGCAACATAAAATTCACTCGAATCAAATGAACCAATGAAACATCGCCTAATTCCCCGTAATGCAGTTCTGGCGCAACATAAAATACACACAAACAAAGGAACCAATGAAATATCGCCTAATTCCCCGTAATGCAGCTCTAGTGAAACGTAAAATACACTCGAATCAAATGAACCAATGAAACTTCGCCTAATTCCCCGTTATGCAGCTCTAGTGCAACGTAAAATACATTTAAAACAAAGGAACCAGTGAAATATCCTTTAATTCCAGGAATGCAGCTCTAGCGCAACATAAAATTCACTCAAAACGAAGGAACCAGTGAAGAATCGCCTAATGCCCCGTAATGCTGCTCTAGTGCAACGTAAAATACATTTTAAACAAATGAACCAATGAAATTTCGCCTAATTTCCCGTAATGCAGCTCTAGTGCAACGTAAAATACACTCAAAACAAAGGAACCAATAAAATATCGCCTAATTCCCCGTAATGTAGCTCTACTGCAACGTAAAATACACTCAAAACAAATCAAATATCGCCAAATTTCCTGTAATGTAGCTCTACTGCAACGTAAAATACTCTCAAACCAAAGGCACCAATGAAATATCGCCTAATTCCCCGGAACGCAGCTCTAGTGCAACGTAAAATGCAATCAAACCAAAGGAACCAATGAAACATCGCCTAATTCCCCGGAATGCAGCTCTAGTGCAACGTAAAATACATTGAAAACAAAGGAACCAGTGAAGTAGCGCCTAATCCCCCGGAATGCGGCTCTAGTGCAACGTAATATACACTCAAAACAAATGAACCAATGAAACATCGCCTAATTCCCCGTAATGCAGCTCTATTGCAACGTAAAATACACTCAAAACAAATCAAATATCGCCTAATTTGCCGTAATGCAGCTCTAGTGCAACGTAAAATACACTAAAAACAAATCAAATATTGCCTTATTCTTCGTAATGCAGCTCTAGTGCAAAGTAAAATACACTCAAACCAAAGGAACTAAAGAAATATCGCCTAATTCCCCGTAATGCAGCACTAGTGCAACGTAAAATACACTCGAATCAAATGAACCAATGAAACATCGCCAAATTCCCCGTAATGCAGCTCTAGTGCAACGTAAAATACACTCAAATAAAATCAAACAGTGAATGATCGCCTAATGCCTCATAATGCAGCTCTAGTGCAACGTAAAATACACTCAAAACAAATCAAATATCGTTTAATTCCCCATAATGCAGCACTAGTGCAACGTAAAATACACTCAAAACAAAGGAACCAATGAAGTATCGACTAATTCCCCGGAATGCAGATCTAGTGCAACGTAAAATACACTCAAAACAAATTAACCAATGAAACATCGCCTAATTCCCCGTAATGCAGCTCTAGTGCAACGTAAAATACACTCAAAACAAATGAACCAATGAAACATCGCCTAATTCCCCGTAATGCAGCTCTAGTGCAACGTAAAATACACTCAAAACAAATGAACCAATGAAACATCGCCTAATTCCCCGAAATGCAGCACTAGTGCAACGTAAAATACACTCAAACCAAAGGAACCAATTAAATATCGCCTAATTCCCCGAAATGCAGCACTAGTGCAACGTAAAATACACTCAAACCAAAGGAACCAATTAAATATCGCCTAATCCCCCGTAATGCAGCTCTAGTTATACGTTAAATACACTCAAACCAAAGGAACCAGTGAAGGATCGCCTAATTCCCTGTAATGCAGCTCTAGTGCAACGTAAAATACACTCGAATCAAATGAACCAATGAAACTTCGCCTAATTCCCCGTAATGCAGCTCTAGTGCAATGTAAAATACACTCGAATCAAATGAACCAATGAAGTAGCGCATAATTCCCCGTAATGCAGCTCTAGTGCAACGTAAAATACACTCAAAAAAAATGAAATATCGCGTAGTTCCCCGTAATGCAGCTCTAGTGCAACGTAAAATACATTTAAAACAAAGGAACCAGTGAAATATCCTTTAATTCCCGGAATGCAGCTCTAGCGCAACATAAAATTCACTCGAATCAAATGAACCAATGAAACATCGCCTAATTCCCCGTAATGCAGTTCTGGCGCAACATAAAATACACACAAACAAAGGAACCAATGAAATATCGCCTAATTCCCCGTAATGCAGCTCTAGTGAAACGTAAAATACACTCGAATCAAATGAACCAATGAAACTTCGCCTAATTCCCCGTTATGCAGCTCTAGTGCAACGTAAAATACATTTAAAACAAAGGAACCAGTGAAATATCCTTTAATTCCCGGAATGCAGCTCTAGCGCAACATAAAATTCACTCAAAACAAAGGAACCAGTGAAGAATCGCCTAATGCCCCGTAATGCTGCTCTAGTGCAACGTAAAATACACTCAAAACAAATGAACCAATGAAACATCGCCTAATTCCCCGTAATGCAGCTCTAGTGCAACGTAAAATACACTCAAAACAAATGAACCAATGAAACATCGCCTAATTCCCCGTAATGCAGCTCTAGTGCAACGTAAAATACACTCAAAACAAATGAACCAATGAAACATCGCCTAATTCCCCGAAATGCAGCACTAGTGCAACGTAAAATACACTCAAACCAAAGGAACCAATTAAATATCGCCTAATCCCCCGTAATGCAGCTCTAGTGCAACGTAAAATACATTTAAAACAAAGGAACCAGTGAAATATCCTTTAATTCCCGGAATGCAGCTCTAGCGCAACATAAAATTCACTCGAATCAAATGAACCAATGAAACATCGCCTAATTCCCCGTAATGCAGTTCTGGCGCAACATCAAATACACACAAACAAAGGAACCAATGAAATATCGCCTAATTCCCCGTAATGCAGCTCTAGTGAAACGTAAAATACACTCGAATCAAATGAACCAATGAAACTTCGCCTAATTCCCCGTTATGCAGCTCTAGTGCAACGTAAAATACATTTAAAACAAAGGAACCAGTGAAATATCCTTTAATTCCCGGAATGCAGCTCTAGCGCAACATAAAATTCACTCAAAACGAAGGAACCAGTGAAGAATCGCCTAATGCCCCGTAATGCTGCTCTAGTGCAACGTAAAATACATTTTAAACAAATGAACCAATGAAATTTCGCCTAATTTCCCGTAATGCAGCTCTAGTGCAACGTAAAATACACTCAAAACAAAGGAACCAATAAAATATCGCCTAATTCCCCGTAATGTAGCTCTACTGCAACGTAAAATACACTCAAAACAAATCAAATATCGCCAAATTTCCTGTAATGTAGCTCTACTGCAACGTAAAATACTCTCAAACCAAAGGCACCAATGAAATATCGCCTAATTCCCCGGAACGCAGCTCTAGTGCAACGTAAAATGCAATCAAACCAAAGGAACCAATGAAACATCGCCTAATTCCCCGGAATGCAGCTCTAGTGCAACGTAAAATACACTCAAAACAAATGAACCAATGAAACATCGCCTAATTCCCCGTAATGCAGCTCTATTGCAACGTAAAATACACTCAAAACAAATCAAATATCGCCTAATTTGCCGTAATGCAGCTCTAGTGCAACGTAAAATACACTAAAAACAAATCAAATATTGCCTTATTCTTCGTAATGCAGCTCTAGTGCAAAGTAAAATACACTCAAACCAAAGGAACTAAAGAAATATCGCCTAATTCCCCGTAATGCAGCACTAGTGCAACGTAAAATACACTCGAATCAAATGAACCAATGAAACATCGCCAAATTCCCCGTAATGCAGCTCTAGTGCAACGTAAAATACACTCAAATAAAATCAAACAGTGAATGATCGCCTAATGCCTCATAATGCAGCTCTAGTGCAACGTAAAATACACTCAAAACAAATCAAATATCGTTTAATTCCCCATAATGCAGCACTAGTGCAACGTAAAATACACTCAAAACAAAGGTACCAAAGAAGTAGCGCCTAATCCCCCGGAATGCGGCTCTAGTGCAACGTAAAATACACTCAAAACAAAGGAACCAATGAAGTATCGACTAATTCCCCGGAATGCAGATCTAGTGCAACGTAAAATACACTCAAAACAAATGAACCAATGAAACATCGCCTAATTCCCCGTAATGCAGCTCTAGTGCAACGTAAAATACACTCAAAACAAATGAACCAATGAAACATCGCCTAATTCCCCGTAATGCAGCTCTAGTGCAACGTAAAATACACTCAAAACAAATGAACCAATGAAACATCGCCTAATTCCCCGAAATGCAGCACTAGTGCAACGTAAAATACACTCAAACCAAAGGAACCAATTAAATATCGCCTAATCCCCCGTAATGCAGCTCTAGTTATACGTTAAATACACTCAAACCAAAGGAACCAGTGAAGGATCGCCTAATTCCCTGTAATGCAGCTCTAGTGCAACGTAAAATACACTCGAATCAAATGAACCAATGAAACTTCGCCTAATTCCCCGTAATGCAGCTCTAGTGCAATGTAAAATACACTCGAATCAAATGAACCAATGAAGTAGCGCATAATTCCCCGTAATGCAGCTCTAGTGCAACGTAAAATACACTCAAAACAAATGAAATATCGCGTAGTTCCCCGTAATGCAGCTCTAGTGCAACGTAAAATACATTTAAAACAAAGGAACCAGTGAAATATCCTTTAATTCCCGGAATGCAGCTCTAGCGCAACATAAAATTCACTCGAATCAAATGAACCAATGAAACATCGCCTAATTCCCCGTAATGCAGTTCTGGCGCAACATAAAATACACACAAACAAAGGAACCAATGAAATATCGCCTAATTCCCCGTAATGCAGCTCTAGTGAAACGTAAAATACACTCGAATCAAATGAACCAATGAAACTTCGCCTAATTCCCCGTTATGCAGCTCTAGTGCAACGTAAAATACATTTAAAACAAAGGAACCAGTGAAATATCCTTTAATTCCCGGAATGCAGCTCTAGCGCAACATAAAATTCACTCAAAACAAAGGAACCAGTGAAGAATCGCCTAATGCCCCGTAATGCTGCTCTAGTGCAACGTAAAATACACTCAAAACAAATCAAATATCGCCAAATTTCCTGTAATGTAGCTCTACTGCAACGTAAAATACTCTCAAACCAAAGGCACCAATGAAATATCGCCTAATTCCCCGGAACGCAGCTCTAGTGCAACGTAAAATGCAATCAAACCAAAGGAACCAATGAAACATCGCCTAATTCCCCGGAATGCAGCTCTAGTGCAACGTAAAATACATTGAAAACAAAGGAACCAGTGAAGTAGCGCCTAATCCCCCGGAATGCGGCTCTAGTGTAATGTAAAATACACTCAAAACAAATGAACCAATGAAACATCGCCTAATTCACCTTAATGTAGCTCTATTGCAACGTAAAATACACTCAAATAAAATCAAATATCGCCTAATTGCCCGTAATGCAGCTCTTGTGCAACGTAAAATACACTAAAAACAAATCAAATATTGCCTTATTCCCCGTAATGCAGCTCTAGTGCAAAGTAAAATACACTCAACCAAAGGAACTAAAGAAATATCGCCTAATTCCCCGTAATGCAGCACTAGTGCAACGTAAAATACACTCGAATCAAATGAACCAATGAAACATCGCCAAATTCCCCGTAATGCAGCTCTAGTGCAATGTAAAATACACTTAAATAAAATCAAACAGTGAAGGATCGCCTAATGCCTCATAATGCAGCTCTAGTGCAACGTAAAATACACTCAAAACAAATCAAATATCGTTTAATTCCCCATAATGCAGCACTAGTGCAACGTAAAATACACTCAAAACAAAGGAACTAAAGAAGTAGCGCCTAATCCCCCGGAATGCGGCTCTAGTGCAACGTAAAATACACTCAAAACAAAGGAACCAATGAAGTATCGACTAATTCCCCGGAATGCAGATCTAGTGCAACGTAAAATACACTCAAAACAAAGGAACCAATGAAATATCGCCTAATTCCCCGTAATGCAGCTCTAGTGCAACGTAAAATACACTCAAATCAAAGGAACAAATAAAATATCGCCTAATTCCCCGTAATGCAGCTTTAGTGCAACGTAAAATTCACTCAAAACAAAGGAACCAGTGAAGAATCGCCTAATGCCCCGTAATGCTGCTCTAGTGCAACGTAAAATACACTCAAAACAAATGAACCAATGAAACATCGCCTAATTCCCCGTAATGCAGCTCTAGTGCAACGTAAAATACACTCAAAACAAAGGAACCAATAAAATATCGCCTAATTCCCCGTAATGTAGCTCTACTGCAACGTAAAATACACTCAAAACAAATCAAATATCGCCAAATTTCCTGTAATGTAGCTCTACTGCAACGTAAAATACTCTCAAACCAAAGGCACCAATGAAATATCGCCTAATTCCCCGGAACGCAGCTCTAGTGCAACGTAAAATGCAATCAAACCAAAGGAACCAATGAAACATCGCCTAATTCCCCGGAATGCAGCTCTAGTGCAACGTAAAATACATTGAAAACAAAGGAACCAGTGAAGTAGCGCCTAATCCCCCGGAATGCGGCTCTAGTGCAACGTAATATACACTCAAAACAAATGAACCAATGAAACATCGCCTAATTCCCCGTAATGCAGCTCTATTGCAACGTAAAATACACTCAAAACAAATCAAATATCGCCTAATTTGCCGTAATGCAGCTCTAGTGCAACGTAAAATACACTAAAAACAAATCAAATATTGCCTTATTCCCCGTAATGCAGCTCTAGTGCAAAGTAAAATACACTCAAACCAAAGGAACAAAAGAAATATCGCCTAATTCCCCGTAATGCAGCACTAGTGCAACGTAAAATACACTCGAATCAAATGAACCAATGAAACATCGCCAAATTCCCCGTAATGCAGCTCTAGTGCAACGTAAAATACACTCAAATAAAATCAAACAGTGAATGATCGCCTAATGCCTCATAATGCAGCTCTAGTGCAACGTAAAATACACTCAAAACAAATCAAATATCGTTTAATTCCCCATAATGCAGCACTAGTGCAACGTAAAATACACTCAAAACAAAGGTACCAAAGAAGTAGCGCCTAATCCCCCGGAATGCGGCTCTAGTGCAACGTAAAATACACTCAAAACAAAGGAACCAATGAAGTATCGACTAATTCCCCGGAATGCAGATCTAGTGCAACGTAAAATACACTCAAAACAAATGAACCAATGAAACATCGCCTAATTCCCCGTAATGCAGCTCTAGTGCAACGTAAAATACACTCAAAACAAATGAACCAATGAAACATCGCCTAATTCCCCGTAATGCAGCTCTAGTGCAACGTAAAATACACTCAAAACAAATGAACCAATGAAACATCGCCTAATTCCCCGAAATGCAGCACTAGTGCAACGTAAAATACACTCAAATCAAAGGAACAAATAAAATATCGCCTAATTCCCCGTAATGCAGCTCTAGTGCAACGTAAAATACACTCAAAACAAATGAACCAATGAAACATCGCCTAATTCCCCGTAATGCAGCTTTAGTGCAACGTAAAATTCACTCAAAACAAAGGAACCAGTGAAGAATCGCCTAATGCCCCGTAATGCTGCTCTAGTGCAACGTAAAATACACTCAAAACAAATGAACCAATGAAACATCGCCTAATTCCCCGTAATGTAGCTCTACTGCAACGTAAAATACACTCAAAACAAATCAAATATCGCCAAATTTCCTGTAATGTAGCTCTACTGCAACGTAAAATACTCTCAAACCAAAGGCACCAATGAAATATCGCCTAATTCCCCGGAACGCAGCTCTAGTGCAACGTAAAATGCAATCAAACCAAAGGAACCAATGAAACATCGCCTAATTCCCCGGAATGCAGCTCTAGTGCAACGTAAAATACATTGAAAACAAAGGAACCAGTGAAGTAGCGCCTAATCCCCCGGAATGCGGCTCTAGTGCAACGTAATATACACTCAAAACAAATGAACCAATGAAACATCGCCTAATTCCCCGTAATGCAGCTCTATTGCAACGTAAAATACACTCAAAACAAATCAAATATCGCCTAATTTGCCGTAATGCAGCTCTAGTGCAACGTAAAATACACTAAAAACAAATCAAATATTGCCTTATTCCCCGTAATGCAGCTCTAGTGCAAAGTAAAATACACTCAAACCAAAGGAACAAAAGAAATATCGCCTAATTCCCCGTAATGCAGCACTAGTGCAACGTAAAATACACTCGAATCAAATGAACCAATGAAACATCGCCAAATTCCCCGTAATGCAGCTCTAGTGCAACGTAAAATACACTCAAATAAAATCAAACAGTGAATGATCGCCTAATGCCTCATAATGCAGCTCTAGTGCAACGTAAAATACACTCAAAACAAATCAAATATCGTTTAATTCCCCATAATGCAGCACTAGTGCAACGTAAAATACACTCAAAACAAAGGTACCAAAGAAGTAGCGCCTAATCCCCCGGAATGCGGCTCTAGTGCAACGTAAAATACACTCAAAACAAAGGAACCAATGAAGTATCGACTAATTCCCCGGAATGCAGATCTAGTGCAACGTAAAATACACTCAAAACAAATGAACCAATGAAACATCGCCTAATTCCCCGAAATGCAGCACTAGTGCAACGTAAAATACACTCAAACCAAAGGAACCAATTAAATATCGCCTAATCCCCCGTAATGCAGCTCTAGTTATACGTTAAATACACTCAAACCAAAGGAACCAGTGAAGGATCGCCTAATTCCCTGTAATGCAGCTCTAGTGCAACGTAAAATACACTCGAATCAAATGAACCAATGAAACTTCGCCTAATTCCCCGTAATGCAGCTCTAGTGCAACGTAAAATACACTCAAAACAAATGAAATATCGCGTAGTTCCCCGTAATGCAGCTCTAGTGCAACGTAAAATACATTTAAAACAAAGGAACCAGTGAAATATCCTTTAATTCCCGGAATGCAGCTCTAGCGCAACATAAAATTCACTCGAATCAAATGAACCAATGAAACATCGCCTAATTCCCCGTAATGCAGTTCTGGCGCAACATAAAATACACACAAACAAAGGAACCAATGAAATATCGCCTAATTCCCCGTAATGCAGCTCTAGTGAAACGTAAAATACACTCGAATCAAATGAACCAATGAAACTTCGCCTAATTCCCCGTTATGCAGCTCTAGTGCAACGTAAAATACGTTTAAAACAAAGGAACCAGTGAAATATCCTTTAATTCCCGGAATGCAGCTCTAGCGCAACATAAAATTCACCCAAAACAAAGGAACCAATGAAATATCGCTTAATTCCCCGTAATGCAGCTCTAGTGCAACGTAAAATACACTCAATTCAAATCAAATATTCTCTAATTCCCCGTAATGCAGCTCTAGTGGAACGTAAAATACACTCAAAACAAAGGAACCAATGAAATATCGCCTAATTCCCCGCAATGTAGCTCTACTGCAACGTAAAATACACTCAAAACTAATGAACCAATAAGACGTCGCCTAATTCCCCGTAATGCAGCTCTGGCGCAACATAAAATACACACAAACAAAGGAACCAATGAAGTAGCGCCTAATCCCCCGGAATGCGGCTCTAGTGCAACGTAAAATACACTCAAAACAAAGGAACCGGTGAAGGATCGCCTAATGCCCCGTAATGTAGCTCTACTGACACGTAAAATACACTCAAAACAAATGAAATATCGCCTAATTCCCCGTAATGCAGCTCTAGTGCAACGTAAAATACACTAAAAACAAATCAAATATCGCCTAATTTCCCGTAATGCTGCTCTTCTGCAACGTTAAATACACTAAAAACAAATCAAATATCGCCTAATTCCCCGTAATGCAGCTCTAGTGCAACGTAAAATACACTCAATACAAAGTAACCAATGAAATATCGCCTAATTCCCCGTAATGCAGCTCTAGTGCAACGTATAATACACTCAAAACAAAGGAACCAATGAAATATCGCTTAATTCCCCGTAATGCAGCTCTAGTGCAACGTAAAATACACTCAATTCAAATCAAATATTCTCTAATTCCCCGTAATGCAGCTGTAGTGCAACGTAAAATACACTCAAAACAAAGGAACCAATGAAATATCGCCTAATTCCCCGCAATGTAGCTCTACTGCAACGTAAAATACACTAAAAACAAATCAAATATCGCCAAATTTCCTGTAATGTAGCTCTAGTTCAACGTAAAATACACTCAAAACAAAGGAACCAATAAAGGATCGCCTAATGCCCCGTAATGCAGCTTTACTGACACGTAAAATACACTCAAAACAAAGGAACCAGTGAAGGATCGCCTAATGCCCCGTAATGTAGCTCTACTGACACGTAAAATACACTCAAAACAAATCAAATATCGCCAAATTTCCTGTAATGCAGCTCTAGTGCAACGTAAAATACACTCAAAACAAAGGAACCAATGAAATATCGCCTAATTCCCCGTAATGCAGCTCTAGTGCAGCGTAAAATACACTCAATTCAAATCAAATATTCTCTAATTACCCGTAATGCAGCTCTAGTGCAACGTAAAATACACTCAAAACAAAGGAACCAATGAAATATCGCCTAATCCCCCGTAATGCAGCTCTACTGCAACGTAAAATACACCCAAACCAAATGAACCAGTGAAACATCGCCTAATTCCCCGTAATGTAGCTCTATTGCGACGTAAAATACACTCAAAAAAAATGAACCAATGAAGTATCGTCTAATTCCCCGGAATGCAGCTCTAGTGCAACGTAAAATACATTTAAAACAAATGAACCAATGAAATTTCGCCTAATTTCCCGTAATGCAGCTCTAGTGCAACGTAAAATACACTCAAAACAAATGAAATATCGCCTAATTTCCCGTAATGCAGCTCTAGTGCAACGTAAAATACACTAAAAACAAATCAAATATCGCCTAATTTCCCGTAATGCTGCTCTTGTGCAACGTAAAATACACTAAACACAAATAAAATATCGCCAAATTCCCCGTAAAGCAGCACTAGTGCAACGTAAAATACACTCAAAACAAAGGAACCAATGAAATAGCGCCTAATCCCCCTCAATGCGGCTCTAGTGCAACGTAAAATACACTCAAAACAAAGGAACCGGTGAAGGATCGCCTAATGCCCCGTAATGCAGCTCTACTGACACGTAAAATACACTCAAAACAAAGGAACCAATGAAACATCGCCTAATTCCCCGTAATGCAGCTCTAGTGCAACGTAAAATACACTCAATGCAAAGTAACCAATGAAATATCGCCTAATTCCCCGTAATGCAGCTCTAGTGCAACGTAAAATACACTCAAAACAAATGAACCAATGAAACATCGCCTAATTCCCCGAAATGCAGCACTAGTGCAACGTAAAATACACTCAAACCAAAGGAACCAATTAAATATCGCCTAATCCCCCGTAATGCAGCTCTAGTGCAACGTAAAATACATTTAAAACAAAGGAACCAGTGAAATATCCTTTAATTCCCGGAATGCAGCTCTAGCGCAACATAAAATTCACTCAAAACGAAGGAACCAGTGAAGAATCGCCTAATGCCCCGTAATGCTGCTCTAGTGCAACGTAAAATACACTCAAAACAAATGAACCAATGAAACATCGCCTAATTTCCCGTAATGCAGCTCTAGTGCAACGTAAAATACACTCAAAACAAAGGAACCAATAAAATATCGCCTAATTCCCCGTAATGTAGCTCTACTGCAACGTAAAATACACTCAAAACAAATCAAATATCGCCAAATTTCCTGTAATGTAGCTCTACTGCAACGTAAAATACTCTCAAACCAAAGGCACCAATGAAATATCGCCTAATTCCCCGGAACGCAGCTCTAGTGCAACGTAAAATGCAATCAAACCAAAGGAACCAATGAAACATCGCCTAATTCCCCGGAATGCAGCTCTAGTGCAACGTAAAATACATTGAAAACAAAGGAACCAGTGATGTAGCGCCTAATCCCCCGGAATGCGGCTCTAGTGCAACGTAATATACACTCAAAACAAATGAACCAATGAAACATCGCCTAATTCCCCGTAATGCAGCTCTATTGCAACGTAAAATACACTCAAAACAAATCAAATATCGCCTAATTTGCCGTAATGCAGCTCTAGTGCAACGTAAAATACACTAAAAACAAATCAAATATTGCCTTATTCCCCGTAATGCAGCTCTAGTGCAAAGTAAAATACACTCAAACCAAAGGAACTAAAGAAATATCGCCTAATTCCCCGTAATGCAGCACTAGTGCAACGTAAAATACACTCGAATCAAATGAACCAATGAAACATCGCCAAATTCCCCGTAATGCAGCTCTAGTGCAACGTAAAATACACTCAAATAAAATCAAACAGTGAATGATCGCCTAATGCCTCATAATGCAGCTCTAGTGCAACGTAAAATACACTCAAATAAAATCAAACAGTGAATGATCGCCTAATGCCTCATAATGCAGCACTAGTGCAACGTAAAATACACTCAAAACAAAGGTACCAAAGAAGTAGCGCCTAATCCCCCGGAATGCGGCTCTAGTGCAACGTAAAATACACTCAAAACAAAGGAACCAATGAAGTATCGACTAATTCCCCGGAATGCAGATCTAGTGCAACGTAAAATACACTCAAAACAAATGAACCAATGAAACATCGCCTAATTCCCCGTAATGCAGCTCTAGTGCAACGTAAAATACACTCAAAACAAATGAACCAATGAAACATCGCCTAATTCCCCGTAATGCAGCTCTAGTGCAACGTAAAATACACTCAAAACAAATGAACCAATGAAACATCGCCTAATTCCCCGAAATGCAGCACTAGTGCAACGTAAAATACACTCAAACCAAAGGAACCAATTAAATATCGCCTAATCCCCCGTAATGCAGCTCTAGTTATACGTTAAATACACTCAAACCAAAGGAACCAGTGAAGGATCGCCTAATTCCCTGTAATGCAGCTCTAGTGCAACGTAAAATACACTCGAATCAAATGAACCAATGAAACTTCGCCTAATTCCCCGTAATGCAGCTCTAGTGCAACGTAAAATACACTCGAATCAAATGAACCAATGAAGTAGCGCCTAATTCCCCGTAATGCAGCTGAAGTGTGTTGCTTAACACTCAGTTATGTAATGGCGTGTCGGCGTATTTTGAATTAATGACTCCAATGTAGAAAAATAAACTATTTATTAACATAACGAGGAACTATCTACACGCGAACACACTTCTCTCGTTCGAACATGGCAGAATCCAAAACAACACTTTTTACAGAGAGAAAAGTTGTAGTGCTTTTTGTGCGCTTGCAGCGCCATCTCATAAAATGCACCAGGGAGGATAGATAGAACACCACAGAGTATCCCCCCAGTGAACAAGGTGAACGATAAAATGCAAAAGTTCAATACAATAAATGCTTGATACAGTATAATATGTAATAGTAACATAGTAAGTAATGCAAAATAGAAATACAATGAACAATATATAATATTAAAAAGTGTAAGATAATATATACAAAACTATATTACATATTCAGTCACCAAATGTTTTGGGAAAGTGACTTTACGTCCAGAGCGTGTAGTACGTGTTTTGTTGACAGGAGTCGGCTCTGGTGGTATTTCGAATGATTTGTTGACAGGCGTTGGCTCAGATGGTTCTTGGTTAGGAACAGAATTATTTGTCACAACAGTATCTGACCATCTATAGGCGGGTTTCACGCGATCTATAGAAACTGTTGTGTTTTTACCATTTATATCAATGACAAAATTTTTATTATCTCTGTTTATGACAAGGTGAGGTCCAGTATACGGCGGTGTTAATGGACGAGTTACTTTGTCTGATCTTAAAAATACATGTGTACAATTCGACAATGCAGGATTTACGAAAACACTAGGACTGCTATGTAAGGAAGTAGCAGTTGGATTAAGTGTCTGCATTGTTTGTACCAAGTTGGAAACATAATTGGGATCAATCGTTTGGTCAATTTGTTTTTTATCAGTAATAAGATCAGAGGGTAATCGTAAAGTGGTACCATATACTAATTGTGCAGGTGTTGCATTAATGTCATTTTTAAGAGCTGAGCGCAAACCTAGTAAAACAATTGGAAGGGTTTCAGTCCATTTAGTGTGATTATGTGCCTTAAGAGCATCTTTTAAATGTCTATGATAGCGTTCTAAAATTCCATTTGACTGGGGATGGTATGCCGAAGTCCGAATGCGCTTACAGCCTAAGATATGCATAAGTTCTCGAAATAGAGTAGATTCAAAATTACGACCTTGATCTGTGGTGATAGTGACTGGGCATCCGAATCTAGAGATCCAACCATGCAATAAGGCACGAGCGGTTGTTTCCGCAGTCATATCAGGGGTCGGAATTACCTCGGGCCATCTGGTAAATCTGTCAATGATTGTTAAACAATACTGATTTCCATCTGATGGGGGAAGAGGGCCAATGAAATCTAAATGAATATGGGCAAAACGGGCATCCGGTAGGGCAAATGTTCCAACTGGTGACTTGGTGTGCTTTGTTATTTTGGCTCTTTGGCAATTAACACAACTGCGAACCATAGATTTGATATCTTTATGCATGCCAGGCCATACGAATCTTTTAGCAATTAAATTTATGGAGGCTGACATACCTGGATGTGAAAGGAAATGCAAATTTTCAAAAACTAATTTTCGCAAACTTTGTGGAACGAATGGACGGGGATGTTTTTGAGATGTGTCGCAATATAGGTCAATATCCTCAAGGGGAAAATAGTGTTTTTCTAATTGTAAGGATGTGGTATTGGATTGCAAAAGTTTTTGAAGTTCTTGATCAGTTGATTGTGCAGAAGCAAATTCTTTAAAATCAAGTACAGTTGGGGAAATTTGATTGATCTCTATGCGAGATAATGCATCGGCTACATGATTTTCAGAACCTTTCATATATCGGATATCGGTAGAAAATTGGGATATATAATCGAGATGACGTAGCTGTCGAGGACTGCACTTTTCAGGATTTTGTTTGAAAGCGTATATTAAGGGTTTCTGATCAGTGTAAATGAAAAAGTTTCTACCTTCCAGTAAGTGACGAAATTTCTTTATAGAGGAATATATGGCGTAAAGTTCACGGTCATATGTCGACCAATTCTTTTGAGACTTACTTAATTTGCCAGAATAAAATGCTATAGGTTCCCATTGATTATCAGACATTTGCATGACAGAGCCACCAACAGCGACGTTTGATGCATCTACCCATAAGCTTAATTGGGCACCAGGAATAGGATGTTTTAGAAGCGTTGCATGAGAAATTGCTTCTTTTGATTTCGTAAATGCAAAATTTGCTTCGTCGTTCCATTCTAATTGCTCCATTGAGATTTTGGCATTGGAACGCGGATGTTTCCTTTTATTTTTGTGCCCTTCGAGGAATTTAACGAGGGGTGCTAAAATATCAGCAGCTCTGGGAATGAATCGTCTGTAAAAATTAAATATACCTAAATATCTACGAAGTTGAGTAATAGTTGTAGGTCTTGGAAATTTTAAAATGGCTTCAACACGGTCAGAAGTTGGTGAAAGACCATCTTTTGACACTGTAAAACCTAAAAATTCCAAAGTGGGAACACCAAATATGCATTTTGAGGGCTTAATTGTAAGGCCGTAATGATCAAGTCTGGAAAATAGTGCTCTGAGATGTTCAATATGTTCTTCGAAGGATTTGGATGCAATTAAAATATCGTCTATAAATGGATAAACACCTTTTAAATTTCTTGTAACTTCATCAATAAATCTCTGAAATGTGCTGGAAGCATTGCACAAACCAAACTGCATCCGAGTGCTCTCGAAGAGTCCGAAAGGTGTACATATGGCAGTTTTGTGAACATCCTCGGGAGCAATCAGAATTTGATGAAAAGCTTTAACTAAATCAATACGTGAAAAAATTGTGGTTCCGTGAAGTTCACTAGTAAAATCAGCAATGTTGGGGATGGGATATTTATCCTTTTTAGTGTGAGCATTTAGTGCTCTGTAATCTCCAACAGGTCGCCAGTCATCGCTGTTTTTCTTTGGAACCATATGCAAAGGTGAAGCATAATTGCTGTTGGATGGACGCATGTGTCCCAAATCCAACATATGCTGAAATTCCATTTTTGCAATTTTTAAACGGTCGGGGGCCAGACGACGTGGTTTAGCGTATACCGGAGGGCCAAAAGTTTCGATATGATGCATAACAGAATGTTTCACAATTTGGTTTGGGCTAGGAGATTTACTGATGTTAGGAAATTCACTTAAAAGATTAGAAAAAATATCATTACTTATGATAGATTTCACTGAATATATATCAGAATTATGTACAACACAATGAGAATTTAAGCTTGTGACATTATCAAATAAAGAACGTTTTCTAAGATCTGGCTTTAAATTAAAGTAATGTAAAAAATCAGCACCTAAAATAGGGGTTGAAACATTACAAACATAAAAAGGGTAAACAAACTGTTTTCTTAGACCAAGATCAATAGATAATAATTTACGTTTATATACATTAATTAAAGTACCATTAGCTGCAACAAATTTTTGAATTGGAATAGACATTTTGTCTATTTTTGATGCTGGAATTAATGAACAGTCACTTCCTGTGTCCACTAAAAATTTTAGATTGCTTCTTTTATCTCGTACAAAAAGGCGACGAGAAGTGGAAGGCGAGGCGTATGTCGCCGCTACTCCTTGCCGTAGTCGTTTCCCGCGGAAAAAGTACAGGGAGGTACGCACTTTTTAGCTTTAGAGCTAAATTTCTGATGATACCAGCAAAATTCTTTATTAACTTTTGGGCTTTTGTGCCGAAAATTAGATCGAGATAGTGAACGAGAATGACTTCTGGAACGTCGCAATGAAGCCACTTCTTCTCTTAAAAGTTTTAATTCTTTTAAAAGTTCGGAATCAGCACTCGAAGAATTAGTTATACTAACAGCACCTACCTGTGGTGGAGATACATCCAAAATTTTATCAGCTATTTCGGCAGCTTTAATGGGTGTAAGGTCTTGCACTGATGCTAAAATAAATTGCGCATTTGAAGGCAGTTGTTGCAAGAATAGTTCGAGCAAAAGAGTGTCGGATACCCTATGGTTTTCAGCTCTTCTCTGCATGACGCGAAGTAGTTCTGACGGTTTTCTATCCCCTAGTTGTTCACCAGCTAATAATCGGCGAATTTCCTGCGATTTTGTTTCACCACAACGTTGAATTATTTCGTCCTTTAAGTTTTTGAATGGATCGGAATTATCAGGTGAAATTATTACGTCACGCACAGTCATTGCAATTTCTGGAGGTAAATTCGCAACACAATAGTTATATTTTGTTCTAGAATCCGTTATTGGTTTCGGCACAGCTAGTTGAAATGTTGATTCTACCATCGTGAACCACAGGGCCGGGTCCGTAGGGATGAATGCAGGGATTTTCACTGCAGCTGTTTCATTCATGTTGAAAACAGAAACGAAAACACTTATAATCCAAAAATAAGAACAGTTTATCCGGGTCACCACTGAAGTGTGTTGCTTAACACTCAGTTATGTAATGGCGTGTCGGCGTATTTTGAATTAATGACTCCAATGTAGAAAAATAAACTATTTATTAACATAACGAGGAACTATCTACACGCGAACACACTTCTCTCGTTCGAACATGGCAGAATCCAAAACAACACTTTTTACAGAGAGAAAAGTTGTAGTGCTTTTTGTGCGCTTGCAGCGCCATCTCATAAAATGCACCAGGGAGGATAGATAGAACACCACACAGCTCTAGTGCAACGTAAAATACACTCAAAACAAATGAAATATCGCGTAGTTCCCCGTAATGCAGCTCTAGTGCAACGTAAAATACATTTAAAACAAAGGAACCAGTGAAATATCCTTTAATTCCCGGAATGCAGCTCTAGCGCAACATAAAATTCACTCGAATCAAATGAACCAATGAAACATCGCCTAATTCCCCGTAATGCAGTTCTGGCGCAACATAAAATACACACAAACAAAGGAACCAATGAAATATCGCCTAATTCCCCGTAATGCAGCTCTAGTGAAACGTAAAATACACTCGAATCAAATGAACCAATGAAACTTCGCCTAATTCCCCGTTATGCAGCTCTAGTGCAACGTAAAATACATTTAAAACAAAGGAACCAGTGAAATATCCTTTAATTCCCGGAATGCAGCTCTAGCGCAACATAAAATTCACTCAAAACAAAGGAACCAGTGAAGAATCGCCTAATGCCCCGTAATGCTGCTCTAGTGCAACGTAAAATACACTCAAAACAAATGAACCAATGAAACATCGCCTAATTCCCCGTAATGCAGCTCTAGTGCAACGTAAAATACACTCAAAACAAAGGAACCAATAAAATATCGCCTAATTCCCCGTAATGTAGCTCTACTGCAACGTAAAATACACTCAAAACAAATCAAATATCGCCAAATTTCCTGTAATGTAGCTCTACTGCAACGTAAAATACACTCAAACAAAGGTACCAAAGAAGTAGCGCCTAATCCCCCGGAATGCGGCTCTAGTGCAACGTAAAATACACTCAAAACAAAGGAACCAATGAAGTATCGACTAATTCCCCGGAATGCAGATCTAGTGCAACGTAAAATACACTCAAAACAAAGGAACCAATGAAATATCGCCTAATTCCCCGTAATGCAGCTCTAGTGCAACGTAAAATACACTCAAATCAAAGGAACAAATAAAATATCGCCTAATTGCCCGTAATGCAGCTTTAGTGCAACGTAAAATACACTCAATACAAAGTAACCAATGAAGTATCGACTAATTCCCCGGAATGCAGATCTAGTGCAACGTAAAATACTCTCAAAACAAAGGCACCAATAAGACGTCGCCTAATGCCCCGTAATGCGGCTCTAGTGCAACGTAAATTACACTCAATTCAAATCAAATATCGCCTAATTCCCCGTAATGCAGCTCTAGTGCATCGTAAAATACACTCAAAACAAATCAAATATCGCCTAATTCCCATAATGTAGCTCTAGTGTAATGTAAAATACACTCAAAACAAATGAACCAATGAAACATCGCCTAATTCACCTTAATGTAGCTCTATTGCAACGTAAAATACACTCAAATAAAATCAAATATCGCCTAATTGCCCGTAATGCAGCTCTAGTGCAAAGTAAAATACACTCAAACCAAAGGAACTAAAGAAATATCGCCTAATTCCCCGTAATGCAGCACTAGTGCAACGTAAAATACACTCGAATCAAATGAACCAATGAAACATCGCCAAATTCCCCGTAATGCAGCTCTAGTGCAACGTAAAATACACTTAAATAAAATCAAACAGTGAAGGATCGCCTAATGCCTCATAATGCAGCTCTAGTGCAACGTAAAATACACTCAAAACAAATCAAATATCGTTTAATTCCCCATAATGCAGCACTAGTGCAACGTAAAATACACTCAAAACAAAGGAACTAAAGAAGTAGCGCCTAATCCCCCGGAATGCGGCTCTAGTGCAACGTAAAATACACTCAAAACAAAGGAACCAATGAAGTATCGACTAATTCCCCGGAATGCAGATCTAGTGCAACGTAAAATACACTCAAAACAAAGGAACCAATGAAATATCGCCTAATTCCCCGTAATGCAGCTCTAGTGCAACGTAAAATACATTTAAAACAAAGGAACCAGTGAAATATCCTTTAATTCCCGGAATGCAGCTCTAGCGCAACATAAAATTCACTCGAATCAAATGAACCAATGAAACATCGCCTAATTCCCCGTAATGCAGTTCTGGCGCAACATAAAATACACACAAACAAAGGAACCAATGAAATATCGCCTAATTCCCCGTAATGCAGCTCTAGTGAAACGTAAAATACACTCGAATCAAATGAACCAATGAAACTTCGCCTAATTTCCCGTTATGCAGCTCTAGTGCAACGTAAAATACGTTTAAAACAAAGGAACCAGTGAAATATCCTTTAATTCCCGGAATGCAGCTCTAGCGCAACATAAAATTCACTCAAAACAAAGGAACCAGTGAAGAATCGCCTAATGCCCCGTAATGCTGCTCTAGTGCAACGTAAAATACACTCAAAACAAATGAACCAATGAAACATCGCCTAATTCCCCGTAATGCAGCTCTAGTGCAACGTAAAATACACTCAAAACAAAGGAACCAATAAAATATCGCCTAATTCCCCGTAATGTGGCTCTACTGCAACGTAAAATACACTCAAAACAAATCAAATATCGCCAAATTTCCTGTAATGTAGCTCTACTGCAACGTAAAATACTCTCAAACCAAAGGCACCAATGAAATATCGCCTAATTCCCCGGAACGCAGCTCTAGTGCAACGTAAAATGCAATCAAACCAAAGGAACCAATGAAACATCGCCTAATTCCCCGGAATGCAGCTCTAGTGCAACGTAAAATACATTGAAAACAAAGGAACCAGTGAAGTAGCGCCTAATCCCCCGGAATGCGGCTCTAGTGCAACGTAATATACACTCAAAACAAATGAACCAATGAAACATCGCCTAATTCCCCGTAATGCAGCTCTATTGCAACGTAAAATACACTCAAAACAAATCAAATATCGCCTAATTTGCCGTAATGCAGCTCTAGTGCAACGTAAAATACACTCGAATCAAATGAACCAATGAAACATCGCCAAATTCCCCGTAATGCAGCTCTAGTGCAACGTAAAATACACTCAAAACAAATCAAATATCGTTTATTTCCCCATAATGCAGCACTAGTGCAACGTAAAATACTCTCAAAACAAAGGCACCAATAAGACGTCGCCTAATGCCCCGTAATGCGGCTCTAGTGCAACGTAAATTACACTCAATTCAAATCAAATATCGCCTAATTCCCATAATGTAGCTCTATTGCAACGTAAAATACACTCAAATAAAATCAAATATCGCCTAATTGCCCGTAATGCAGCTCTTGTGCAACGTAAAATAAACTCAAAACAAAGGAACCAGTAAAATATCGTTTAATTTCCCGGAATGCAGCTCTAGTGCAACGTAAAATACACTCAAAACAAATCAAATATCGCCTAATTCCCCATAATGCAGCACTAGTGCAACGTAAAATACACTCAAACCAAAGGAACCAATTAAATATCGCCTAATCCCCCGTAATGCAGCTCTATTTCAACGTAAAATACACTCAAAACAAAGGAAATAATTAAATTTCGCGTAATTTCCCGTAATGAAGTTCTAGTGCAACGTAAAATACACTCAAACCAAAGGAACCAGTGAAGGATCGCCTAATTCCCCGAAATGCAGCTCTAGTGCAACGTAAAATACACTCGAATCAAATGAACCAATAAAACTTCGCCTAATGCCCCTTAATGCAGCTCTAGTGCAACGTAAAATACACTAAAAAAAATGAACCAATAAAATATCGCCTAATTCCCCGTAATGTAGCTCTACTGCAACGTAAAATACACTCAAAATTAATCAAATATCGCCAAATTTCCTGTAATGTAGCTCTACTGCAACGTAAAATACTCTCAAAATAAAGGCACCAATGAAATATCGCCTAATTCCCCGGAAAGCAGCTCTAGTGCAACGTAAAATACACTCAAAACAAAGAAACCAGTGAAGTATCGCCAAATTCCCCGGAGTGCGGCTCTAGTGCAACGTAAAATACACTCAAAACAAATGAACCAATGAAACATCGCCTAATTCCCCTTAATGTAGCTCTATTGCAACAAAATACACTCAAATAAAATCAAATATCGCCTAATGACCCATGATGCAGCTCTAGGGCAACGTAAAATACACTCAAAACAAAGGAACCAGTGAAATATCGTTTAATTCCCCGGAATGCAGCTCTAGTGCAACATAAAATGCACTCAAAACAAAGAAACCAGTGAAGTATCGCCTAATTCCCCGGTGTGAGGCTCTAGTGCAACGTAAAATACACTCGAATCAAATGAACCAATGAAACTTCGCCTATTTCCCGGTAATGTAGCTCTAGTGTAATGTAAAATACATTCAAAACAAATGAGCCAATGAAACATCGCCTAATTCCCCTTAATGTAACTCTTTTGGAACAAAATACACTCAAATAAAATCAAATATCGCCTAATTGCCCGTAATGCAGCTCTTGTGCAACGTAAAATACACTCAAAACAAAGGAACCAATTAAATATTGCCTAATTCCCCATGATGCAGCTCTAGTGCAACGTAAAACACACTTAAACCAAAGGAACCAATGAAACATCGCCTAAAACCCCGGAATGCAGCTCTAGTTCCACGTAAAATACACTGAAGTAAAATCAAATATCTCCTAATTCCCCGTAATGCAGCTCTACTGACACGTAAAATACACTCAAAACAAAGGAACCAGTGAAGGATCGCCTAAAGCCCCGTAATGTAACTCTACTGACACGTAATATACACTCAAAACAAATCAAATATCGCCCAATTTCCAGTAATTTAGCTCTAATGCAACGTAAAATACTCTCAAAACAAAGGCACCAATGAAATATGGCCTTATTCCCCGTAAAGCAGCTGTAGTGCAACGTAAAATACACTCAAAACAAAGGAACCAAATAAATATCGCCTAATTTCCCAAAATGCAGCTCTAGTGCAACGTAAAATACACTCAAAACAAATCAAATATCGCCAAATATCCAGTAATGTAGCTCTAGTGCAACGTAAAATAATCTCTAAACAAAGGAACCAATAAGACGTCGCCTAATTCCCCGTAATGCAGCTCTGGCGCAACATAAAATACACACAAACAAAGGAACCAATGAAATATCGCCTAATTCCCCGGAACGCAGATCTAGTGCACCGTAAAATACACTCAAATAAAATCAAGCAGTGAAGGATCGCTTACTGCCCCGTAATGCAGCTTTTGTGCAACGTAAAATACACTCAAACCAAAGGAACTAATGAAATATCGCCTAATTCCCCGTAATGCAGCACTAGTGCAACGTAAAATACACTCAAAACAAAGGAACCAGTGAAGGATCGCCAAATTCCCCGGAGCGCGGCTCTAGTGCAACGTAAAATACACTCAAAACAAATGAACCAATGAAACATCGCCTAATTCCCCTTAATGTAACTCTATTGCAACAAAATACACTCAAATAAAATCAAATATCGCCTAATTGCCCGTAATGCAGCTCTTGTGCAACGTAAAATACACTCAAATCAAAGGAACCAATTAAATATCGCCTAATTCCCCGTAATGCAGCTCTTGTGCAACGTAAAATACACTCAAAACAAATGAACCAATGAAACATCGCCTTATTCCCCGTAATGCAGCTCTAGTACAACTCAAAATACACTCAAAACAAAGGAACCAATGAAATATCGCCTAATTTCCCGGAATGCAGCTCTAGCGCAACGTAAAATACACTCAAACCAAAGGAACCAATGAAACATCGCCTAATGCCCCGTAATGAAGCTCTACTGACACGTAAAATACACTGAAAACAAAGGAACCATTGAAGGATCGCCAAATGCCCCGTAATGTAGATCTACTGACACGTAAAATACACTCAAAACAAATCAAATATCGCCAAATTTCCAGTAATTTAGCTCTAATGCAACGTAAAATACTCTCAAAACAAAGGCACCAATGAAATATCGCCTAATTCCCCGTAATGCAGCTCTAGTGCAACGTATAATACACCCAAAACAAAGGAACCAATGAAATATCGCTTAATTCCCCGTAATGCAGCTCTAGTGCAACGTAAAATACACTCAATTCAAATCAAATATTCTCTAATTCCCCGTAATGCAGCTGTAGTGCAACGTAAAATACACTCAAAACAAAGGAACCAATGAAATATCGCCTAATTCCCCGCAATGTATCTCTACTGCAACGTAAAATACACTAAAAACAAATCAAATATCGCCAAATTTCCTGTAATGTAGCTCTAGTGCAACGTAAAATACACTCAAAACAAAGGAACCAGTGAAGGATCGCCTAATGCCCCGTAATGTAGCTCTACTGACACGTAAAATACACTAAAAACAAATCAAATATCGCCTAATTTCCCGTAATGCTGCTCTTCTGCAACGTAAAATACACTAAAAACAAATCAAATATCGCCTTATTCCCCGTAATGCAGCTGTAGTGCAACGTAAAATACACTCAAAACAAAGGAACCAGTGAAAAATCGTTTAATTCCCCGGAATGCAGCTCTAGTGCAACATAAAATACACTCAAAACAAAAGAACCAGTGAAGGATCGCCTAATGCCCCGTAATGCAGCTCTAGTGCAACGCAAAATACACTCAAACCAAAGGAACCAATGAAACATCGCCTAATGCCCCGTAATGCAGCTCTACTGACACGTAATATACACTCAAAACAAATCAAATATCGCCAAATTTCCAGTAACTTAGCTCTAATGCAACGTAAAATACTCTCAAAACAAAGGCACCAATTAAATATCGCCTAATTTCCCAAAATGCAGCTCTAGTGCAACGTAAAATACACTCAAAACAAATGAACCAATGAAACATCGCCTAATGCCCCGTTATGCAGCTCTAGTGCAACGCAAAATACACTCAAAACAAATCAAATATCGCCATATTTCCTGTAATTTAGCTCTATTGCAACGTAAAATACTCTCAAAACAAAGGCACCAATGAAATATGGCCTAATTCCCCGTAATGCAGCTCTAGTGCAACGTAAAATACACTCAAACAAAGCAACCAATTAAATATTGCCTAATGCCCCATGATGCAGCTCTAGGGCAACGTAAAATTCACTCAAAACAAAGGAACCAGTGAAATATCGTTTAATTCCCCGGAGTGCGGCTCTAGTGCAACGTAAAATACACTCGAATCAAATAAACCAATGAAACTTCGCCTAATTCCCGGTAATGTAGCTCTAGTGTAATGTAAAATACACTCAAAACAAATGAACCAATGAAACATCACCTAAAACCCCGGAATGCAGCTCTAGTTCCACGTAAAATACACTCAAGTAAAATCAAATATCTCCTAATTCCCCGTAATGCAGCTCTAGTGCAACGTAAAATACACTTAAACCAAATGAA
The DNA here is from genome assembly GCA_963930645.1 of Salticus scenicus. Lineage (NCBI taxonomy): Eukaryota > Metazoa > Arthropoda > Arachnida > Araneae > Salticidae > Salticus > Salticus scenicus. Next base: position 28,201,309 of record OZ005650.1, on the reverse strand, counting down.
ATATCGCCTAAATTCCCCGTAATGCAGCTCTAGTGCAACGTAAAATACACTCAAAACAAATGAACCAATGAAACATCGCCTTATTCCCCGTAATGCAGCTCTAGTGCAACGCAAAATACACTCAAACCAAAGGAACCAATGAAACATCGCCTAATGCCCCGTAATGCAGCTCTACTGACACGTAATATACACTCAAAACAAATCAAATATCGCCAAATTTCCAGTAACTTAGCTCTAATGCAACGTAAAATACTCTCAAAACAAAGGCACCAATTAAATATCGCCTAATTTCCCAAAATGCAGCTCTAGTGCAACGTAAAATACACTCAAAACAAATCAAATATCGCCAAATATCCTGTAATGTAGATCTAGTGCAACGTAAAATACTCTCTAAACAAAGGAACCAATAAGACGTCGCCTAATTCCCCGTAATGCAGCTCTGGCGCAACATAAAATACACAGAAACAAAGGAACCAATGAAATATCGCCTAATTCCCCGGAACGCAGCTCTAGTGCATCGTAAAATATACTCAAAACAAATGAACCAATAAGACGTCGCCTAATTCCCCGTAATGCAGCTCTGGCGCAACATAAAATACACACAAACAAAGGAACCAATAAATATCGCCTAATTCCCTGTAATGCAGCTCTAGTGCAACGTAAAATACACTCAAAACAAAGGAACCAGTGACGGTTCGCCTAATGTCCCGTAATGCAGCTCTAGTGCAACGTAAAATACATTTAAAACAAAGGAACCAGTGAAATATCCTTTAATTCCCCGGAGTGCAGATCTAGCGCAACATAAAATTCACTCAACCAATGGAACCAGTGAAGGATCGCCTAATTCCCCGAAATGCAGCTCTAGTGCAACATAAAATACACTCGAATCAAATGAACCAATGAAACTTCGCCTAATGCCCCGTAATGCAGCTCTAGTGCAACGTAAAATACACTCAAAACAAAGGAACCAATAAAGTATCGCCTAATTTCCCGTAATGCAGCTCTACTGCAACGTAAAATAGACTAAAACCAAATCAATTATCGCCTAATTCCCCGTAATGTAGCTCTATTGCGACGTAAAATACACTCAAGTTAATCAAATATCGCCTAATTCCCCGTAATGCAGCTCTTGTGCAATGTAAAATACACTCAAAACAAATCAAATATCGCCTAATTTCCCGTAATGCTGCTCTTGTGCAACGTAAAATACACTAAAAACAAATCAAATATCGCCTTATTCCCCGAAATGCAGCTCTAGTGCAACGTAAAATACACTCAAACCAAAGGAACCAATGAAACTTCGCCTAATTCCCAGTAATGTAGCTCTAGTGTAATGTAAAATACACTCAAAACAAATGAACCAATGAAATATCGCCTAATTCCCCTTAATGTAACTCTATTGCAACAAAATACACTCAAATAAAATCAAATATCGCCTAATTGCCCGTAATGCAGCTCTTGTGCAACGTAAAATACACTCAAATCAAAGGAACCAATTAAATATCGCCTAATTCCCCGTAATGCAGCTCTAGTGCAACGTAAAATACACTGAAAACAAAGGAACCATTGAAGGATCGCCTAATGCCCCGTAATGTAGATCTACTGACACGTAATATACACTCAAAACAAATCAAATATCGCCATATTTCCAGTAATTTAGCTCTAATGCAACGTAAAATACTCTCAAAACAAAGGCACCAATGAAATATGGCCTAATTCCCCGTAATGCAGCTCTAGTGCAACGTAAAATACACTCAAACAAAGGAACCAATTAAATATTGCCTAATGCCCCATGATGCAGCTCTAGGGCAACGTAAAATACACTCAAAACAAAGGAACCAGGGAAATATCGTTTAATTCCTCGGAATGCAGCTCTAGAGCAACAGAAAATACACTCAAAACAAAGAAACCAGTGAAGAATCGCCTAATTCCCCGTAGTGCGGCTCTAGTGCAACGTAAAATACACTCGAATCAAATGAACCAATGAAACTTCGCCTAATTCCCGGAAATGTAGCTCTAGTGTAATGTAAAATACACTCAAAACAAATGAAATATCGCCTAAATTCCCCGTAATGCAGCTCTAGTGCAACGTAAAATACACTCAAAACAAATGAACCAATGAAACACGCCTTATTCCCCGTTATGCAGCTCTAGTGCAACGCAAAATACACTCAAACCAAAGGAACCAATGAAACATCGCCTAATGCCCCGTAATGCAGCTCTACTGACACGTAAAATACCTCAAAACAAAGGAACCAGTGAAACATCGCCTAATGCCCCGTAATGTAGCTCTACTGACACGTAATATACACTCAAAACAAATCAAATATCGCCAAATTTCCAGTAATTTAGCTCTAATGCAACGTAAAATACTCTCAAAACAAAGGCACCAATGAAATATGGCCTAATTTCCCAAAATGCAGCTCTAGTGCAACGTAAAATACACTCAAAAAAAACCAAATATCGCCAAATATCCTGTAATGTAGCTCTAGTGCAACGTAAAATACTCTCTAAACAAAGGAACCAATAAGACGTCGCCTAATTCCCCGTAATGCAGCTCTGGCGCAACATAAAATACACACAAACAAAGGAACCAATAAATATCGCCTAATTATCCGTAATGCAGCTCTAGTGCAACATAAAATACACTCGAATCAAATGAACCAATGAAACTTCGCCTAATGCCCCGTAATGCAGCTCTAGTGCAACGTAAAATACACTCAACCAATGGAACCAGTGAAGGATCGCCTAATTCCCCGAAATGCAGCTCTAGTGCAACATAAAATACACTCGAATCAAATAAACCAATGAAACTTCGCCTAATTTCCCGTAATGCTGCTCTACTGCAACGTAAAATAGCCTAAAACCAAATCAATTATCGCCTAATTCCCCGTAATGCAGCTCTATTGCAACGTAAAATACACCCAAACCAAATAAACCAGTGAAACATCGCCTAATTCCCCGTAATGTAGCTCTATTGCGACGTAAAATACACTCAAGTTAATCAAATATCGCCTAATTCCCCGTAATGCAGCTCTTGTGCAACGTAAAATACACTCAAAACAAATCAAATATCGCCTAATTTCCCGTAATGCTGCTCTTCTGCAACGTAAAATACACTAAAAACAAATCAAATATCGCCTTATTCCCCGTACTGCAGCTCTAGTGCAACGTAAAATACACTCAAACCAAAGGAACTAATGAAATATCGCCTTATTCCCCGTAATGCAGCACTAGTGCAACGTAAAATACTCTCAAAACAAAGGCACCAATGAAATATGGCCTAATTTCCCAAAATGCAGCTCTAGTGCAACGTAAAATACACTCAAAAAAAACCAAATATCGCCAAATATCCTGTAATGTAGCTCTAGTGCAACGTAAAATACTCTCTAAACAAAGGAACCAATAAGACGTCGCCTAATTCCCCGTAATGCAGCTCCGGCGCAACATAAAATACACACAAACAAAGGAACCAATAAATATCGCCTAATTCCCTGTAATGCAGCTCTAGTGCAACGTAAAATACACTCAAAACAAAGGAACCAGTGACGGATCGCCTAATGTCCCGTAATGCAGCTCTAGTGCAACGTAAAATACACTCAAAACAAAGGAAATAAATAAATTTCGCCTAATTTCCCGTAATGCAGCTCTAGTGCAACGTAAAATACACTCAAAACAAATGAAATATCGCCTAGTTCCCCGTAATGCAGCTGTAGTGCATCGTAAAATACATTTAAAACAAAGGAACCAGTGAAATATCCTTTAATTCCCCGGAGTGCAGATCTAGCGCAATATAAAATTCACTCAACCAATGGAACCAGTGAAGGATCGCCTAATTCCCCGAAATGCAGCTCTAGTGCAACATAAAATACACTCAAAACAAAGGAACCAATAAAGTATCGCCTAATTTCCCGTAATGCAGCTCTAGTGCAACGTAAAATACACTCAAATAAATTCAAGCAGTGAAGAATCGCTTACTGCCCCGTAATGCAGCTCTTGTGCAACGTAAAATACACTAAAAACAAATCAAATATCGCCTTATTCCCCGTACTGCAGCTCTAGTGCAACGTAAAATACACTCAAACCAAAGGAACTAATGAAATATCGCCTTATTCCCCGTAATGCAGCTCTAGTGCAACGTAAAATACACTCGAATCAAATGAAGCAATGAAACATCGCCTAATTCCCCGTAATGCAGCTCCAGTGCAACGTAAAATACACTCAAATAAATTCAAGCAGTGAAGAATCGCTTACTGCCCCGTAATGCAGCTCTTGTGCAACGTAAAATACACTAAAAACAAATCAAATATCGCCTAATTTCCCGTAATGCTGCTCTTCTGCAACGTAAAATACACTAAAAACAAATCAAATATCGCCTTATTCCCCGTACTGCAGCTCTAGTGCAACGTAAAATACACTGAAAACAAAGGAACCAATTAAACATCGCCTAATGCCCCGTAATGCAGCTCTACTGACACGTAAAATACACTCAAAACAAAGGAACCAGTGAAGGATCGCCTAATGCCCCGTAATGCAGCTCTACTGACACGTAATATACATTCAAAACAAATCAAATATCGCCATATTTCCAGTAATTTAGCTCTAATGCAACGTAAAATACTCTCAAAACAAAGGCACCAATGAAATATGGCCTAATTCCCCGTAATGCAGCTCTAGTGCAACGTAAAATACACTCAAACAAAGGAACCAATTAAATATTGCCTAATGCCCCATGATGCAGCTCTAGGGCAACGTAAAATACACTCAAAACGAAGAAACCAGTGAAGAATCGCCTAATTCCCCGGAGTGCGGCTCTAGTTCCACGTAAAATACACTCAAGTAAAATCAAATATCTCCTAATTCCCCGTAATGCAGCTCTAGTGCAACGTAAAATACACTTAAAACAAATGAAATATCGCCTAAATTCCCCGTAATGCAGCTCTAGTGCAACGTAAAATACACTCAAAACAAATGAACCAATGAAACATCGCCTAATTCCCCGTAATGCAGCTCTAGTGCAACGTAAAATACACTCAAAAAAAATCAAACAGTGAAGGATCGCCTAGTGCCCCGTAATGCAGCTCTAGTGCAACGTAAAATACACTAAAAACAAATCAAATATCGCCTAATTTCCCGTAATGCTGCTCTTCTGCAACGTAAAATACACTAAAAACAAATCAAATATCGCCTTATTCCCCGTATTGCAGCTCTAGTGCAACGTAAAATACACGCAAACCAAAGGAACTAATGAAATATCGCCTAATTACCCGTAATGCAGCTCTAGTGCAACGTAAAATACACTCAATACAAAGGAACCAATGAAATATCGCCTAATTCCCCGTAATGCAGCTCTAGTGCAACGTAAAATACACTCAATTCAAATCAAATATTCTCTAATTCCCCGTAATGCAGCTCTAGTGCAACGTAAAATACACTCAAAACAATGGAACCAATGAAATATCGCCTAATTCCTCGCAATGTAGCTCTACTGCAACGTAAAATATACTAAAAACAAATCAAATATCGCCAAATTTCCTGTAATGTAGCTCTAGTGCAACGTAAAATACACTCAATTCAAATCAAATATTCTCTAATTCCCCGTAATGCAGCTCTAGTGCAACGTAAAATACACTCAAAACAAAGGAACCAGTGAAGGATCGCCTAATGCCCCGTAATGCAGCACTAGTGAAACGTAAAATACACCCAAAACAAAGGAACCAAGGAAATATCGCTTAATTCCCCGTAATGCAGCTCTAGTGCAACGTAAAATACACTCAATTCAAATCAAATATTCTCTAATTCCCCGTAATGCAGCTCTAGTGCAACGTAAAATACACTCAAAACAAAGGAACCAGTGAAGGATCGCCTAATGCCCCGTAATGCAGCTCTAGTGCAACGTAAAATACACCCAAAACAAAGGAACACATGAAATATCGCTTAATTCCCCGTAATGCAGCTCTAGTGCAACGTAAAATACACTCAAAACAATGGAACCAATGAAATATCGCCTAATTCCTCGCAATGTAGCTCTACTGCAACGTAAAATACACTAAAAACAAATCAAATATCGCCAAATTTCCTGTAATGTAGCTCTAGTGCAACGTAAAATACACTCAAACAAAAGGAACTAATGAAATATCGCCTAATTCCCCGTAATGCAGCACTAGTGCAACGTAAAATACACTCAAAACAAATGAACCAATGAAGGATCGCCTAATGCCCCGTAATGCAGCTCTACTGACACGTAAAATACACTCAAAACAAATCAAATATCGCCAAATTTCCTGTAATGCAGCTCTAGTGCAACGTAAAATACACTCAATTCAAATCAAATATTCTCTAATTCCCTGTAATGCAGCTCTATTGCGACGTAAAATACACTAAAAAAAATGAACCAATGAAGTATCGACTAATTCCCCGGAATACAGCACTAGTGCAACGTAAAATACATTTAAAACAAATGAACCAATGAAGTATCGACAAATTCCCTGGAATGCAGCTCTAGTGCAACGTAAAATACACTCAAAACAAATGAAATAATTAAATTTCGCCTAATTTCCCGTAATGCAGCTCTAGTGCAACGTAAAATACACTCAAAACAAATGAAATATCGTCTAGTTTCCCGTAATGCAGCTCTAGTGCAACGTAAAATACACTCAAAACAAAGGAACCAATGAAATATCGCCTAATTCCCCGCAATGTAGCTCTACTGCAACGTAAAATACACTCAAAACAAATCAAATATCGCCAAATTTCCTGTAATGCAGCTCTAGTGCAACGTAAAATACACTCAAAACAAAGGAACCAATGAAATATCGCCTAATTCCCCGTAATGCAGCTCTAGTGCAACGTAAAATACACTCAATTCAAATCAAATATTCTCTAATTCCCCGTAATGCAGATGTAGTGCAACGTAAAATACACTCACAAAAAATGAACCAATAAGACGTCGCCTAATTCCCCGTAATGCAGCTCTGGCGCAACATAAAATACACACAAACAAAGGAACCAATGAAACATCACCTAATTATCCGTAATGCAGCTCTAGTGCAACGTAAAATACACTCAAAACAAATCAAATATCGCCAAATTTCCTGTAATGCAGCTCTAGTGCAACGTAAAATACACTCAAAAAAAATGAACCAATGAAGTATCGACTAATTCCCCGGAATGCAGCACTAGTGCAACGTAAAATACATTTAAAACAAATGAACCAATGAAATTTCGCCTAATTTCCCGTAATGCAGCTCTAGTGCAACGTAAAATACACTCAAAACAAATGAAATATCGCCTAGTTTCCCGTAATGCAGCTCTAGTGCAACGTAAAATACACTCAAAACAAAGGAACCAGTGAAGGATCGCCTAATGCCCCGTAATGTAGCCCTACTGACACGTAAAATACACTCAAAACAAATCAAATATCGCCAAATTTCCTGTAATGCAGCTCTAGTGCAACGTAAAATACACTCAAAACAAAGGAACCAATGAAATATCGCCTAATTCCCCGTAATGCAGCTCTAGTGCAACGTAAAATACACTCAAAACAAAGGAACCAATGAAATTTCGCCTAATTTCCCGTAATGCAGCTCTTGTGCAACGTAAAATACACTCAAAACAAATGAAATATCGCCTAGTTTCCCGTAATGCAGCTCTAGTGCAACGTAAAATACACTCAAAACAAAGGAAATAAATAAATTTCGCCTAATTTCCCGTAATGCAGCTCTAGTGCAACGTAAAATACACTCAAAACAAATGAAATATCGTCTAGTTTCCCGTAATGCAGCTCTAGTGCAACGTAAAATACACTCAAAACAAAGGAACTAATGAAATATCGCCTAATTCCCAGTAATGCAGCTCTAGTGCAACGTAAAATACACTAAAAACAAATCAAATATCGCCTAATTTCCCGTAATGCAGCTCTAGTGCAACGTAAAATACACTCAAAACAAAGGAACTAATGAAATATCGCCTAATTCCCAGTAATGCAGCTCTAGTGCAACGTAAAATACACTAAAAACAAATCAAATATCGCCTAATTCCCTGGAATGCAGCTCTAGTGCAACGTAAAATACACTCAAAACAAATGAAATATCGTCTAGTTTCCCGTAATGCAGCTCTAGTGCAACGTAAATTACACTCAAAATAATGGAACCAGTGAAGGATCGCCTAATGCCCCGTAATGCAGCTCTAGTGCAACGTAAAATACACTAAAAACAAATCAAATATCGCCTAATTCCCCGTAATGCAGCTCTAGTGCAACGTAAAATACACTCAATTCAAATCAAATATTCTCTAATTCTCCGTAATGCAGCTCTACTGCAACGTAAAATACACCCAAACCAAATGAACCAGTGAAACATCGCCTAATTCCCCGTAATGTAGCTCTATTGCGACGTAAAATACACTAAAAAAAAATGAACCAATGAAGTATCGACTAATTTCCCGTAATGCAGCTCTAGTGCAACGTAAAATACACTCAAAACAAATGAAATGTCGCCTAGTTTCCCGTAATGCTGCTCTTGTGCAACGTAAAATACACTAAAAACAAATCAAATATCGCCTAACTCCCCGTAATGCAGCACTAGTGCAACGTAAAATACACTCAAAACAAAGGAACCAATGAAGGATCGCCTAATGCCCCGTAATGTAGCTCTACTGACACGTAAAATACACTCAAAACAAATCAAATATCGCCAAATTTCCTGTAATGCAGCTCTAGTGCAACGTAAAATACACTCGAATCAAATGAACCAATGAAATATCGCTTAATTCCCCGTAATGCACCTCTAGTGCAACGTAAAATACACTAAAAACAAATCAAATATCGCCTAATTTCCCGTAATGCTGCTCTTGTGCAACGTAAAATACACTAAAAACAAATCAAATATCGCCTAATTCCCCGTAATGCAGCACTAGTGCAACGTAAAATACTCCCTAAACAAAGGAACCAATAAGACGTCGCCTAATTCCCCGGAACGCAGCTCTAGTGCACCGTAAAATACACTCAAAACAAATCAAATATCGCCTAATTCCCCATAATGCAGCTCTAGTGCAACATAAAATACACTCGAATCAAATGAACCAATGAAACTTCGCCTAATGCCCCGTAATGCAGCTCTAGTGCAACGTAAAATAGACTAAAAACAAATCAATTATCGCCTAATTCCCCCTAATGCAGCTCTATTGCAACGTAAAATACACCCAAACCAAATAAACCAGTGAAACATCGCCTAATTCCCCGTAATGCAGCTCTGGCGCAACATAAAATACACACAAACAAAGGAACCAATGAAACATCGCCTAATCCCCCGTAATGCAGCACTAGTGCAACGTAAAATACATTTAAAACAAATGAACCAATGAAATTTCGCCTAATTCCCCGAAATGCAGCTCTAGTGCAACGTAAAATACACTCAAAACAAATCAAATATCGCCAAATTTCCTGTAATGCAGCTCTAGTGCAACGTAAAATACACTCAAAACAAATCAAATATCGCCTAATGCCCCGTAATGCAGCTCCAGTGCAACGTAAAATACACTCAAATAAAATCAAGCAGTGAAGGATCCCCAAATTCCCCGGAGCGCGGCTCTAGTGCAATGTAAAATACACTCAAAACAAATGAACCAATGAAACATCGCCTAATTCCCCGTAATGTAGCTCTATTGCAACAAAATACACTCAAAACAAAGGAACCAGTGAAGGATCGCCTAATGCCCCGTAATGTAGCTCTATTGCAACAAAATACACTCAAGTAAAATCAAATATCTCCTAATTCCCCGTAATGCAGCTCTAGTGCAACGTAAAATAGACTCAAAACAAATCAAATATCGCCTAATTTCCCGTAATGCTGCTCTTCTGCAACGTAAAATACACTAAAAACAAATCAAATATCGCCTAATTTCCTGTAATGCAGCTCTAGTGCAACGTAAAATACACTCAAAACAAAGGAACCAATAAGACGTCGCCTAATTCCCCGTAATGCAACTCTGACGCAACATAAAATACACACAAACAAAGGAACCAATGAAATATCGCCTAATTGCCCGTAATGCAGCTCTTGTGCACCGTAAAATACACTTGAATCAAATGAACCAATAAAACTTCGCCTAATGCCCCTTAATGCAGCTCTATTGCAACAAAATACACTCAAATAAAGTCAAATATCGCCTAATTGCCCGTAATGCAGCTCTAGTGCAACGTAAAATACACTCAAACCAAAGGAACCAGTGAAATATCGTTTAATTCCCCGGAATGCAGCTCTAGTGCACCGTAAAATACACTCAAGTAAAATCAAATATCTCCTAATTCCCCATAATGCAGCACTAGTTCAACGTAAAATACACTCATCCAAAGGAACCAGTGAAGGATCGCATAATTCCCCGAAATGCAGCTCTAGTGCAACGTAAAATACTCTCAAAACAAAGGAACCAATCAAATCTCTGCATACTACGTCATAATAGACTTGTTATGTTTACAAGGCCAGTTTCTCGCTACGGCAGTTCGCCAAGCAGAAAGTTGACCTCTGTTCTCCGGATGAGCCAAAAATTTAGTTTGAGCTTGTTTAACATCGCTCTAGAACTGCAAAATGTTTGAGTTTGCTTGGCGTCGCTCTAGAGATTTAAATTGTGTTTCTGTTAGCTTAATATATAGCAACTAGAGCTGCTAAGTTATAAAAAAAAATCAGTATCGCATTAGAGCTACAAAGTGCTTCAGTTAGTTTAATGCCGCTCTAGAGCTACAAATTTCTTGAGTTTATTTATAACAGTACTAGTGCTTCACTGTGGGCTGGTTTAGCGTCCATAGCTTGTTAAGATGACAGTGATATCGGGGGATCGAGGCTTTTTTTGTCGCGTACTAGAGCTTAGCTTGGGGGACGTTAAGCAAACTCAAGCAATTTGTAGCTCTAATGTGATGCTGAATCTTTTCAACTACGGATGTTAATCTAAGTCAAGCAATTTGCAGATCTAGTGTGACGTTAAGAAAACTCAAGCAATAACAGCTCTTGTTCGACATGAAGCAAAAGTCAAGCTATTTGTAGCTCTAATGCGATGCTGAACCTTTTTAATTATTTTGTAGCTTTAGTGCGATGCTAAATTTATTCAATTATTTTGTAGGTGTAGAGCGACGTTAAAAAAAATCGAACAATTTGTAGCTCTAATGCGATGCTGATCCATTTTAATAATTTTGTAGCAGTAGTGCGACAAATGCAATCTCAATTTGCAGCTCTAGTGCGACGTTAAACATAATCAAATTCGTAGCTCTAGTGCAACGCTAAATTTATTCAATTATTTTGTAGCTCTAGAGCAACGTTAAACAAAATCAAATGATATGCAGCTCTAGAGTGATGCTTAATCTTTTCAATTACTTTGTAGCTTTTGATTGACACTAAACAAATTCATGCTATTATTTAGCTCGATTACGCAGTTAAAAACATCTGGATCCCCCAATCGCACTGTCTTCTTAACCACCTCTCGACGCTAAACTAGCTCATTAAGGGTGAAGTGGTAGTGCTGTTTTAAATAAACTAAAGAAATTTGTAGTTCTAGTGCTACGTTGAAGAAACAAAAGCAATTTGCAGCAATAGTGCGATGCTAAATTCATTCAATAACTTTGTAGTTCTAGTGCGACATTAAACAAACTCAATCACAATTTGCAGCTCTTGTGAGATTTTAAAAACACATAAAGGACTTGGAGCTCTAGTGCAACGCTAAACCTTTTCAATTACTTTATAGCTCGTGTGTTACGCTAAAGAAATTCCTACTATTTTTAGAATTAGTACGAGGATAATATCTTCTCGACCGCCCAATTTCCCCGTCAACTTAACCCCCTCTGGACGTTAAATCCGCTCACTAACTGTGTAGCACCTGTGCTGTATTATTTAATGTCAATGAATTTGAAGCTTAGTGTGAAGTTAAACAAACTAAAACAATTTGTACCGACAGTGCGATGCTAAATTTATTCCATTAATTTGTAGCTCTAACGCACCGTTAAACAGAATCAAGTATTTTGCAGCTCTAGCGCGTTGTTACACAAACTCAAGTAATTTTTAGCTCTAATGCGATGCTGAACCTATTTAAATACTTTGTAGCTCTAGTGCGACTTTAAACAAACTCAATCACAATTTGCAGCTCTTTGCGCGACGTTAAAAACAGACTAACAACTTGGAGCTCCAGTGCAATGTTAAAAAAACTCAAGCAGTTTGCATCTCTTGTGCGACGTTAAGAAAGTTTAAGCAATTTGTAGCTCTAATGCGATGCTGACCTTTTCAATTACTCAGTAGCTCTTGTGCTACGCTAAACCAAGTCATGCTATTTTTAGCCCCAGTACAAGGTTAAAAACAACTCGACCACCATATTTCACTATCATCTTAACCACCTCTCACTCACTAATTGTGTAGCACTAGTGCTGTTTTAATTAACCTCTAGATATTTGTAGCTCTAGTGCAACGCTTTATTTATTCAATTACTTTGTAGAGACGTTAAACAAAATCAAACAATTTTCAGCTCTAGTGCAATGTTAATGAAACTCAAAAAATTTGCAGCTATAGTGCGACGTTAAACAAAATTCAAGCATATTGTAGTAATGCGATGCTGAATCTTTTTAATTTACTCTGCAGCTCTAGTGCGACGTTTAACAAACTTAAACTAAATTTTTTTAATTAATTTGTAGCTCTTGTGGGACGCTAAACAAATTCATGCTATTTTTAACTGTAGTACGCGGTTAAAAACATCTCGACCCCTCCAATTTCACTATCATCTTAACCTCTCAACGTTAAACTCGCTCACTAACTGTGTAGCAACAGTGCTGTTATAAACACCATCAAATATTTGTAGCTCTAGTGCGACGTTAAACAAACTCAAGATATGGTAGCTCTTGGGAATAAGCAAACTGAATCAGTGTGCAGCCCTATGCGATACAAAATCTTTTCATTTACTTTGTAGCTCTTCTAGGGCGCTAAACTAATTCATACTATTTTTGTAATTGTTTCAGATTAAAAACATCTCGACCCCTTAATTTCCCTGTCATCTTACCCCCTCTTCACGTTAAACCCGCTCACTCAAGAAATTTGTAACTTTAGTGCGACGGTAAACAAAAACAATTTGCAGCTAATGCGATGCTGAGCCGTTTTAATAATTTTGTAGCTTTAGTGCGACAAATGCAATTCTAATTTTCAGCTCTAGTGCGGTGTTAAATAAACTCAAGCAATTTGCAGCTCCAGAGCGATGCTAAATTTTTTCACGCTAAACAAATTCATCCTATTTTTTAGCTCGAAATACGCGGTTAAAATCATCTGTATCCCCCCCCCCCAATTTCACTGTCATCTTAACCATCTCTCGACGCTAAACCAGCTCTTTAACTGTGAAGCACTAGTGCTGTTTTAAATAAACTCATGAAATCTGTAACTCTAGCGCAACGTTAAAGAAACTGAAGCAATTTGTAAATAGTTTGTCGCTAAATTTATTCAATTAATTTGTAGCTCTAGTACGACATTAAACTAAATCAAGCAATTTGTAGCTTTATGGATGCTGAACCTTTTTAATTACTTTTCAGCTCTAAGGCGACGTTAAACAAACTCAATCAACATGCAGCTCTACTGCAACGCTAAAAACACTAAAGAATTCATACTATTTTTAGCCTTAGTACGAGGATAATATCATCTCGACCTCCGAATTTCCCTGTCAGCTTAACCCCCTCTCGACGTTAAATCCGCTCACGAACTATGTGTCACATGCGCTGTTTTAATTAATCTCAAGGAATTTGAAGCTCTAGTGCGAAATTAAACAAACTATACAATTTGTACCGATAGTTCGATGCTAAATTTATTCGATTAATTTGTAGCTCTAGCGCACCGTTAAACAAACTCAAGGAATTTTCAGCTCTAATGCGATGCTGAAACTTTTCATTAGTAGCTCTTGTGCTACGCTAAACCAAGTCATGCTATTTTTAGCCCTAGTACGAGGTTAAAAATATCTCGACCCCATATTTCACTGTCATCTTAACCACCTCTCGCTCACTAACTGTGTATATTAATTATGCTCAAGCAATTTGTAGCTCTAGTGCGACGTTAAAAACCTCTCATCATCCAATTTGACTATCATCTTTACCCTTACTCGACGTTAAACACTCTTACTAACTCTGTAGCACTAGTGTCGTTTTAAACTAAATAAAATAATTTGTAGCTCCAGTGCGACGTTGAATATTTTAATAAGCTTTACAGCTTAAGTGTGACGTTAATCATATTGAAGCTATTTGTAGCTCAAGAGCGTCGTTAAACAAATTCATGCTATTTGTAGCTCTAGATGGAAGCTAAACCTTTTCAACTGCTTTGTAGCTCTAATGCGACGTTCAAAAACCTCTCAACCCTCAATTTAACTACCATCTTCACCCCCTCTATATGATAAACATTCTTTTCAACTCTGTACCACTAGTGCTATTTTAAACAAACTCAAAAGATTTGTAGCTCTAGTTGTTAAGTTCTCTTAAACTTCACCTTATTTTACGACGTTAAAAATCTCTCATCAACTTCATAAATTTAGACAAACTTTAAAAGATCTTTCTATACTTTTGTAGCTCTAGGGGATATTTAATCCTTTCAATTACAATTATACTTCTGGGGGTACCGAAGACGGGACGCTATCACCTCTGTTGGAGGAGCAAAATTGTGAGAGAATGTCTCTGAAGCGTCGTTAGGGGTGCGCCCTAGGCCGGCCCCAAGTCTCCATAGCGCAGTACTAGCGCGACATTAAACCCAAACAACCGCCTTTCAAATTACATTGTATATTTCGTTCAACCCGCTGAATCAATTTGTAGCTCTAAAACAACTGCATTGTAATAGAGCTTTTTCAGATGACGTCAAAGCCTCAAGTGTCGTCTGCTCAAATCGTAACTGTGGGGCACACAATAGTACGTGTAGATACTTGTCTTTTATCTCTATACCAAAACCTTCTTTCAATCAACCGCACTGGAATTGGTTGTACGCTTGCAAACTTTTATATGCATTGAAATCACTACTAGTGTAAGCAGATGTCGTATAGACGAAATATTTTCCAACAGATCATAAATTGTCTGGAGGAAGCAGTTGATCGCTTTTAACAGTTACTAATGAATATGGATCTATAGTGCGACCGCGTTTCCTACGACTAGCAGTGAGGCCGAGTCCAAAAGTTTGGAGGGATGCAAAATTAGCCGAGAGATAGTTATTTGGCAAACATCCAGTTATTCGGTGTTTTGTTATCGCTTTTTTCTCTCAGTCACCCCTATTTTAACACTGGACTCGTTCAATCCGCACTTGCGCAGAGGCTTCGATGGTCGCAAGAAATGTGGTTAAAGAATACATTATCAATTAGTTTATTTTCTGAATATATCTGTTTTTGTTTGATCATTAAGAGTTTCGATATATTTCGCCGTATTAAAAGACTAATGTTTGCCCTTTGATAGCGTTACTAAGGCCGTTGACTGAAAATACTCTATTCTAGAGCAAAAAAAAATTCATTAACAACTATAGGTAGCTAGTGCGACGTTTATCCTCTTAAGCAGTTTGTAGCTGTATGGCAACATTGAAATCTGAAATTTGCGACGGTCTGAGATACACCCTTAAGGTTGGTTCAGAGACATGCCTTCACAATTTTGATCCTCCACAAAGAGGGTCTTTTTTCTAACAAACTGGGATTTGGTAGAAAAACTCGAACACTTTTAAGTTGAATATCAGTAAGAAAAAATTTACACATACCGGTGTTTTTTGCTATCAATCCTTTATTTTAACTTGAATTTTTGCCACGGTACTTTTAAGCCATTAATAATACGTTTAAATGTGGATGACAGTCAAAACAGTTTACAAATCAATCGGAAGCCGTCTCGCCATTCCCGCCTCTCTCCTTGTAGGCTCTCTAAACCGTACTCTTGAGAAGTTTAAATCTCTCATACAATTTGTAACTTTTCAAAACATTTGTAAATCTAGTGCGACGATAAACCCTCTGGCCCAACGTAAATCCTGTTTGCATCTCTAGTGCTACATTAAATTCACCAAACCCCTTTGTATCTCTATTACGCCTTTAAAACATCTCGAACATTTTTTAGCCCTAAAGAGACGTTACACTTTAGTAGTTGTATTGAAACAGTAATTCCTTTCTAATGATTAAATCTTCACAATCATTTAGTAGTCTTAGTACGACGTTAATTACACTAAACATTCACCTCAAAAGACACCATAATCCCCTTACGACGTTAAAACACTCTTAACCAATTTGTAGCACCAGTTTGACGTTAATCCTGTGCGTCTTGCGAAGTTAAAATTTGTAGCCTTAATGCAACGTCAGACCCTCTCAGCCGGCACCACCATCAAGAAGATATGCTTGTAGAGTACGTATTCCCTATACTGGCTATGGTGAAAAATTCCCGGAACATTACTGCGGTTTTTTTCGCCTTCTTTTGGCGATAATCGCTTTCTTCGAAACTGATTCTTGGGGTTTTGCATGTTTTAAATGGTTTGCTCCTCTTACCACCAAAACTCCAAAGATAAGTTAAGCTGAACAGCTCTCAATCGGTAACAAGGATTAGATAATTTGCTTTCCATTTCAGCTAGTGTAGGTTTTGGTTTATGTCTAATTTAGACCCAAATGAAATATAAAACAGCGATAACAATGTGGAGGAAACTTGTCTTGGTGGAAGTGGAATGTCGGTTTGGCGAATGAATTGGTTGAATGGTGGAGATATGATGATGGAAAGAAAAAGATTACTAGTCCGGTGTCTACTCTAATATCTCGTCGATGGTAAAGAAAAAAGGCAGCCCTTCAAGACATCAAAGAAATGTAGAGCAGATAATAGGGACGATGAAGTTTTAGCATGTTAGTAGATTATGGTTGAATGCTACACATAGAAAATACCCTCCTTTCAAGCCCCTTAAATCTTGCACAAGAAGAAAAGCTCTAAAGAGAGATTCGATATAAACAAACATGTTAAAAAGATAATGTGTTAATAATAGCCTATTTCAGTGTATTATGTACCTTAATAGTTTCAAAGTTGTTAAGGCTTTTGTGTTTTTTCTTTCGATCTTTATCCTTACTTTGTGACCCTTACGTCATAGGAAGAAAAGACGAAAATTTCTGATTCCAGCATATCAAAACACATTAGAGATACACAACGCTGTGCGCAAAAAAAAAAAAATAATAATAATAATAAAATAAAATAAATCGAAAAATAGGATTTTGCACACTTGTGGGGTTGACAGGATTGTTAAATTTAAGATTGAGATGTTTTTACGTCGCAAGAAACTGGTATAGATGAAAGTCGAGATGGCTTAATGTCTCACTACAGCTACAAAATGCTTGAGAGAGCTACTCATTATATTTAAATGAATTTTTTTTATAATAATAAGTCTCTTTTTTTTTCTATATTTATTCATAAGCTTAAAAATATTGAGTTAACGTTTGCTGCAAATGAATTATTTCAAAAATAATTCATTTGTAAAATAGAACTCTTGAAAATCAACATTCTTAAGAAGAAAAAGTATAATTCAAAGAAAAGAGCTTGTAAGAGCAGCGATTTCGTGATCGAAAGATTGCGGGTTCGGTCCTCGAGCCGGCCGAAGAACGTCGTGTACGCTAATGACGACTGGTGCACGGTAAATTCAGTCGTGGTCGCAAAGTCCTCCAAGTTCCCATCAAAAATTATACCTCTGGGGGTACCGGAACATGGGTTTAACTCGCTCTGATTCGGATCAAAATTCGAGTTCCTGTTGTCTGGTTGGTGTTGCCATCTTTCACCAGCTTCTGGAGCTAAAGTCGTACTTCCTCCTTATGAGGCGCTCCTAAATAACGGAAGACGCATCCCTCATGCCTTAAAAATCCGGTTAGTTCCACTACCGGGGCTCGGAATTTCCGAGTGGCACACGACAACAACAACAAAAGAGCTTGTATTTGTTATTCATACAAAAAATATATCTGTAACGTGAAAAAGCTTTCTCATTTCTTTCTCTGTCCATATATATGATGGCAAAATATCACTGATTCATTCACTCACCTATCAACGTCCAGTTCAAATCGCCGAAGCTAAAAGTATGCCTTTTGTACAGTATGCCTATATGTCTTTTCATGACGTATAAGCTCACTATAAATTGATTTAACGAAATGTAACCCTCAAGGAATTGAAAAGGGAATGTCAAGTTTTTTAACATTTTCAACTGTATTTCTGCAGTGGTTTCCAATAGAAGTTTATAGTTAAGCAAAATGTTTTCTCTGAAGCACTAATTAAGGTTAAATATGAGAATTTTTATAAATTTAGTCCTAAAGGGAGGGGGGGAGGGAGGGGGCGTATAAATTTCTACCCGTTCTTCACCTGTGGGAAATCCCAGTGTTTTCTAATAAAAGTCTTAAATTTAGCAAAGTGTTTCTTCTTAGACTTAATTAAAGTACAAGACTAGAATCTTCTAAAATCTAACCCTTAATGGTGTGAAAGGGGGGGGTCTAATATTTTTACCCGTTTTTTGCGCTAGAAAAATAGCAGTGATTTCGTGTAGAAGCTTGAAATTTGGAAAATTGTCTCCTTTTAAGTATTAATTAAGGTAAAATGTTAGAATCGATATCTATGTTTTATAAACGTTAGATGAAAAGATTAAATGAATTGCATAATGACTAATATACTGTTAATGCATGTTTTAATAATATATATTTGAAGCAGCTGTTTATATTTTAAAAGGTCCTTTTGTTCTGCAGTTATGATTTCCGTATTCAATGAAAGCTATATTCGGAGATTAAAAATTTTGAAAATACCTAATGTAAGTTATTAGCTTATAATTAATGATGCATATCTGTAGCAATTTCATTACACTTAAAACTCTACCAAACTTTCTCGGATGTCGATTTCTGTCTTCTATAAGTATTAGACTAAGATAGTAAAACAATCATGAAAGTACATAAATGTATGCTTTTTAAGTATTTTAATAGTGCATTTTTGAGGCTGTTGGGTTATACTTTAAAACCATGCAAACTGTCAGACATTTTCAGAATACAGAAATCAATACATAACTAATAGGTTTAAAAAAAACCAAAGTTGTTAAATTTTGTTTTTTGCGTATTTTAATTATACATAATGTAGGCAATCATTTTACTTTAAAGCTATCCTTACAGTTTGGAATTAAAATTTCTATATTCTATTAATGCTATATTAAGAGAATAATAAAAAAAAATTATTCTGAAGTGCCTAATGCATGTAATTTGGGTATATTAATAGTAGTCGGGTTACAATTAAAAACTTTCCAAACTGTTAGGGATTTTAATTTCAGACTTTTATAAATGTTAAATTAAGATATTAAGATATAAAAAAAAAAAAATTAAAGTGTCAAACATGTTTTTTATGTATTTTAATAACACACATTTCGGGGCAGTCGTATTATATAAAAAAATAAATAAATAAAATAAAATAAACATCTAAATGGTCTATTATAAGACTTCTGTATTTTAAAAAAGTTAAACTAAGAGACTAAAAAAATTCCTAAGTACACAAGCTATGTTTTTTGCGTATACATTTTCTGACAAATTGGTTACGATAATAAAACAACGCAAATGGTCTGATATATTGATTTCTGTATTCTATGGAAGCTAAATAAAAAGAATAAGCAATGCCCAAAGTAAGTTTTTATTTGCTTATTTATTAGTACGACAAGACTATTTCTTTTCACTCTGCTGTTTTGCTTCGTTACCAATTTATAGTGTTCCACTTCGAAAATGCCTGCCAATATCCAATTTTACCATTTAATTTCTTTGTTAAACCCGTAAAAACATATATATATATATATTCATCACTTCCCATCGGTGAGGATCGAACTCACGACCTTCGGGCTCGTAGTCGTGTACTCTGACCACAGAGCCAACGGGTCTTGGTTGAATAATTCCTGATTATTTAGATTAGTGTTTTCAGATATTTTAAGACTGAAACTGTGAAATTCATTTAAAATGTGTGTTGATATTAATTATATTGATATTAATTGGTTTTGTTTAGAAATTAATGGATTAATATTATTTAATCTGTGATGAATTTTGAGTATAATTTAAATGTCGAATAATTGGTTTACAGTTTTTTTTTTTTTTTTAATATTATGTTTTGTTTTGTAGAAATTGAAACTGTTAATTTTTATAAATACGAAATTGTTATTCAGATTGTTTTACTAACTAAAATACTTAGTAAATGAGTATTAAGCAATTAGGGGAAGATACAGTCGGTAACAAAAGTGTCCGAACAATAGCAAAAATTCCTATGTAAAAAAAATACACTTCATACGGTTTCGTTAAATAAATCTTTATCGAATCATGTTCTTACACTGACTAAGAATAGAATTCGGCAAGGATTTATTTAATAAAACCGTACGAAGTGTACTTTTTCTACATAGGAATTTTTGCTAGTGTTCGGACACTTCTGTTACCGACTGTACTATACAATAAATGCAATCAAATTTTATTAATTTATTTGGAATTAAAAATCAATACATTATTTGAATATGTGTTTAAGGATTTTACTGAGCGCCCTCTATTATTATTATTTTTGAAAGTGTGTTAAAATACAAATATAAGTAATCTTGTCGTACTAAAATAAATTCTGTCAGACAGAATTTTATTAGTCAATACTATTTATTTAATTTTCTTAAAAGGGTGTTAAAATACAAATATAAGAAATCCTGTCGTACTAAATTAATTTCTATCATAGACGGAATTTTATTAGTAAGTATTATTTTATTTATTTATTTTTCTTAATGCATTAGAATAACATATTTGTGTCAGTCAGGTTACTTTTTTAAAACCGTAAAAATAAGGTATTTTTGTTTTTGTATTCCACTGATGTTAAAGTAAGAGATGGATCAAATTTCTAAGTACCTGAAGCATGATTATTGCCCTTATGATTTTTGCCACATGACAATCTAGAAGAAAATTTCATCATTCATGTTCATAATCGTACCACTATT
Organism: Salticus scenicus; assembly: GCA_963930645.1. Lineage (NCBI taxonomy): Eukaryota > Metazoa > Arthropoda > Arachnida > Araneae > Salticidae > Salticus > Salticus scenicus. The sequence goes on along the minus strand of OZ005650.1, from coordinate 28,180,355 downwards.
ACCAAATTTCTCGCCTACCTTCTAAATGGAAGTGGAATAGTGGTAAAATGTTTGTATGCTGTGCAATTTCAGAAACCATTTGAGTCTGAAAATATTCGATATGACAATTCCTTATTGATTTTCATATTATTTACACGTTTAAAAAGTACTCTATGCCTTCAAGAAAGAAAAATGGAGGTAAAAAAGGGTGATGCAGATTAAAAACCATTTAAGCTAAAGCTTTATTTTTCCAAGCAATATTCTTCTTTCATGTCCGTATTGATTACAATATTAAAATATTGTTCACAGTTTTGAAGAGGGAGAAAATGATGTAAAAATAAGACTATGCTATGCAGTTTTAAAACCACTTGAGTTGGAAACTAGATATTTGGCATGAATTTTCCTTATGCAAGTTGGGGAGAGAGTGGGGTTGAATGGGTCGCAGAATGAATGGGACAATAGCTAGATTTTTATGTTTTGCAAGCACCAGACACTTGACATTTTTTCTGATACATGGCAGCAGTGAGATCATTCATCAAGTGTAGTTTCAGAATTGTGCTATCCATAGAAGGGCAGGAAAAAATTCAAGTGTCTTTTTCAGCTGGCAAAGTAAGTTTTTGCTGATTCAATTAGGTTGTAGTTAAGACATTAACTGTTTGCTTAAAGTTAATATAACTCTTATATGATGAAAAGGCATAATCTTTTATTGTGTTTACAATATTCAAGAATAATATTAACAATTGTTCATTAAGCCTATTTTCTGTTTTATATGATCACGTGACGGTTGGGATGAATGGGACAGTTTAAATGGGACACTCCCCACTATGTACTAATTTAAAATTTTACACAAGAATTATATTAAACCGTAAATTAGCCATATTGATTATCAGGATTCTTAATTTTGTGGACTTAGGGAAAAAATTGAAATTAATTGTTCCGATTTTTGTTTATAATAATTATGATTAAAAAAATTATAATTTAGAATATTCAATGCAACTTAAATCAATATATAAAAAAATTAAATAAATAAACTAATAATAAATTGATTAAAATCACAATTTCAATCAAGTTAATTAAATAAATCCTGGTGATTATTAATGTAATACAGAATAAACGCTGATTTTTCCGATCAGTCGGAAACAAAAATTTCTCTGGTGTACTCTATTATAATGATTTATCTCTTCCTATTGTCTTATTTATTTATTTTTAGATTAGGTCTTAACAGATTTACCAAAGCCTAGAGCACTAGGAACTGCGTGAACCAAAGGACTTTTTCTTTTGTATGTTAATTTGAGTCAATACATCAGTTTATGTTAATTTCAGTAAATTCATAGTGTGTAATAAAATCACATAAACCAATTTAACTTTAAAAATTTATTTACTTTCCATTTTGTTTTCTTTTCTTTGTTAACTCCAGTGCTGTTCCATTCATCCCCATGGGTGGGGTGAATGGGACAATGCACATGCATGCAAAAAAAATATATATTATTAATTAAAAGTGATAACTTTTTATTAAAGTTGGTATGTTTATATGTAACTGATTACTGAAGTGTACTTACCAGTCTTGTTACAAAATTCTGAATTGCATATGGCCAACGTTATCAATAAAAACATTAAAAATGTCCCATTCATCCCCACTCTCCCCTATATTTTCTTTTTTAATAAGCCATGAAAGGAAGAGGCTCAACCCTTTCAAGCGGATTAAATGGGGGGGGAGGGGGAATAAAACAGGGAAAAGTTGTGGTGCATAATTTGGAAACCATTTGAGCTAGAAACTTGATATTTGCCTTGAAAATTCTTCATTCTAGCTCATACTCTCTACACTATTAAAATGGATGCTAGTAATTCCTTTAAACGTAGGTGAAATGTGATAAAAAATAAGATGTCTGTGTATTATTTCCAAACAGCTTGAGTATTTACTAAAATTTCTTGCCTCTTCTATCCTTCATATAACTGTCTTTTTTAGACTAGCCTAAGTAGGTATTTCAGATATTTCAAGTGGGTATTTCAAACAGTATTTAACAAATAACACCTTTCAGCATGAATTAAAGAAAAATCTTAATTTTTTAATATTTCTAATAATAATTCTTCAATTACTCAAAATATCTATAAAGGGAAAAGATTCTTTATGTGAAATATTCTTGAATATTCATTTTTATTTGAAGAATTATCTAAATACACACACACACACATTTATATATATATATATATATATATCACTTTATATTAAAAATTGTGTTTTCTAAGCAACTGGGAAAATTTTAGAAAATCACCATTATGTGATCTTCTAAAATTATAGAAACATTTCAAAATAATCTGACGTAGCACCGACGCTACTTTTTCTTTTTTCTCCCCATTACTGTACAGTACAACACTGTACGACAATGTATTACAATTTACGGTATAACATATGAAATATTTGAATATTTCTAGCGTACTTAAAATAAATGTTAAAAATAGTTTTATAAACAGTTATATTTCGCAGATGTTTGACAGACATTTGGGTTAATTGCACTGAACTCTAAGCTGTACGTTTGTACAATGAACGATTCTGCTGCAACCTATTGATTACGGTTCCTGGACAAGCAATATTCGGGCTTTGCGGTTTAAAAAAAAAATATTATCGTGACTTTAGTGATGCAAGTAATATTGTAATTATGTTGCTGTGGGAACATTCGTCGAGTGAAGTGTAATCATCGACTGGAACTTGCAAGTTTATTTACAAACGAATAAACACACACATAAATAACAATTTCTTCGTCAAAAGATGCATCTTAAATGGATGTAGTAAGAAATCATATGTGTCCTCGACAGGATATTTCTCACTGTAAAAAATAATGGTAGTTTTTACAGCAGAATGTGTTGGCTAAATAGGAGCGAGCATATTCTGCTGTTATAAAGAAATAAAAAGAAATACAAATGAAACATCTACAAAAGTCTCTCTAGATGTTTCCGATGTAAAATTACCCTATTTAATAGTAAAATGTGCTGGCAAAAGTGGGTGCCAGCAAATTTTTCTGTAAAATCTACTGTCATTTTTTTCAGCGCAACTTTCTCAAAACATCTTAAAATTAAAATTTAATATGTATAATAATTGTAATGTACTGAGTTTATTTTGATTTCTCCCACACTTTTAAGATTACTCCATAAAATTTAAAAGTGATGGAGCCAATTTACAAAGTTTATATTACAAAAAAGAATGATTATACATTTGTACTAGACCTTCTCTCAAAAGGATTTATTCTGAGCGATCTGGCTAAAAATTTATGTTTCATAGTAATTTTTGCAAGTTAAGAAAATGATGCATTATCTTTAAATAACTAATGATGCAAAGTCCAGTGTTAACAATGAAGAAAAATTATGAGATTTGCATGGATTATAAACACTTCCAATTTTATTTATTTATTACACCACTTAAAATTGAATGTAACTCTTTGATGGCATCTTTAAATAGGAGGCAAAGATATGTAATGATTTCGTGTAACTATGTACATCATCAAAATGTGCATACGCATCATACAGTGTACTAAAATATTTTCTCACAATACAGAAAAATTATATTTACTAACTTCCATATATATCCCATAATCTAACTGAACAACATTATTGGGCCCAGTAAATCAATCAAATACGTTAATCATACATTTTTCTATAGGAAAATTGTTTTTGTTTATTTGATTAAAGAACCGGTTGGGTAAAAGATTTTTACTGTAGTAGACTAAATGGAATAAAAATTTGAGTACAGGTACAGTAGAGTAAAGTATGCAGTCTCGGTTCCTTAAGAAAAATTGTTCACTAATTGTTTTTCGATAGCATTGATTTTAAGTTACCATCCTTTATTAAGATTTTTTTTTTTTTAGCGAAAAGTCAATGATGCCTATTGTCAGTTCTGGGGAGTGAAAAATTTACGATGCGGACAAATGTGCTTTATTAAATTAAGAAAAATGGCTGAATGGTTTGAATCTACACGGTCTGTAGGAGTGCAAAGTTACATATCAAACAAATAAATATTGATATGCTTTTAAGTTGTCACTGAAAATGTGGAGGACCACAAGCGGTTACAGGAATATCACAATAGTAATCCTATTAACTAATTGTAAGCATATATAAACGTTGTTAATTAATAATAAATAAAGTCATTTACTGTTTAAGGGGACCTACCATCATTCATTTGCAACCACTGAAGTAAGTTCAATATGAAAGCTTATATTTTAAATATAATATTTATAAATTGAACAACATTAGGTTTGATCAATAACACATGTATTCAAACAACGATTCTTATGATTTTTGATACATTTTTTTGCAGATTTGAAATTTTTAAATCGCATAGTCTCAGTTTCCATATTTTCATGAATTCGTTATTTTCAATATGCTAAAACTTTTATACATGTTTAAGAAAATGCTTAATATGTATTTTTTTATGTTCAATAGAATCTACATAAAAGAACAGGAATGTATTTTGTAAAATCTTCAAAACAAAAAATATTAAAAATATATATAGGGCAAGTGCTCCAGTCACTGACACTTTTAGAGTAATTTCTGATGTTTTTAATGTTTTAGTCATCAGAAACTATTTTTGGAAATCTTAAATTAATATATCTGTACTGATAAGTATAAAGGATTTAAGTCCAAAAATGTCGATTTTGAGTTAAGTACATAGTCAGACTCAGAAAAAAAATTCTCTATCGATTGGTATAAAGTATTTAAATCCATGTCATTTAGTCTTTGAGAAAATCATTTGGTAAAAAAAGATTCAAGTCAGAAATTTGGCATTAATCCTTGGTATAAAATATTTAATTCAATTTTTTCCCTGTATTGAATGAAGATTGACAATTACTGAAGGGTATAAAGCGTATAAACCAACATAACCCTTTTTTCCGAATCGATTCTTCTGATTAGTTTTTAACTAGTTTTACTTTATTTTTCGTCTCCTGAAAAATCAAGAATATGGACTTAATTCCTTTATACTTATCAGTACAGATATATGGTATGAAAGATTTTCAAAACCAAATATATATTAAAATATACGCATTTGATAATTATTATTATTAATATTATTTTTTTTATGAATTTTCATTTTATCCTCACTCAGTGTTCTAGTGATTGACACTGCTAGTTTTTCATTTTACCAGTTATTGGCAACCTATGCTCCAGTGTTTGATATACAATGTTAAAATTCTTATATGTAAAACACGTGCTTTTTTTTTTCTTATTTATTAATTATTTCGGGAAAGATGTCAATCACTGGAGCATGTCAATCACTGGAGCACCTACTCTATATATAACATTTTTTTTTCGAAATTTTACATAGACAAGCACTTTTTAATATTTTCTTAAAAACTAATTAAAAATTTCAAAATCCTCCTTAATACTTTCAAGTATGTTCCATCAAACATTAAAAAAGAAAAAAAAAATTAAGTCTTTTTTTATTATCAAAGACTTTTTTTAGCTTATATTCTCTGTCATAAAACATTCTGCCGAATCCGGGTTAAAAGGAGAAAATAAATTAGAAATATCTGTCCTATCGTTAGTTTCAGTACCCAATGAAAGGGGTGATTTTTCTGAATCCAGGGGTGCAAACAGACCCAACAATTAGATTTTTTGAAAATTAACTAAAGTATGAAATTTAAGTGGAAATACTTCATTTTAATCTTTTCATACCTTTTTGTGCGAATCCAGCTAATAGAAAAAATCTTTAATTTCATTTTTTTTTAAAACACGCTTTTATTAGCTTCACCTGTATGTATGTTTGTAACCGCTCTGGGAGCAAACAAAAAATCTATATTGTAAAAAAAGACTTTCCCTACGTGAACGCTGTGGTTGCGAGTTAAAGCTCCGGGCTACGAACCTAAAGGTCTAACGTTTGAGCCCATTCAGGGGAGATTTTTTTTTAAACGGTTTTTGTTTAATTCTAAATTATTTTATTAAAAATTTAAAAGTATGTAAATATTGGGGTGTGTCACTCACACGGTTTTCTCTTACGCTTCCTTTTAATACTATAAAGATAGATATTTTGTACTTTTTACTTCACACTTCAATAAAAGAGTGTTCTTTAATTTTTTTAAATTACAATTTTATTTAATTTTATTTTATTAATTAGATATCTGTAAAACTTTTAACATTTTGAAGATCATGAGTTTATAAAAAAAATTTCAAACTGAGAAAACACAATTTAATGATTTCCTATCTGTATAACATATATCAAAACACCACAATAATTGTTGCCTAATTATACAATATATTTTGTAGAGCGGACGCAATATAAGTCAATTTATAAATATTAAATGAAAGTATAAGCTTTTAAGTATATGAAATCTACGTCAGTGGTGGCAAGTCAAAGGGACCAAAATGAATAATAAATGAATGAATCTCCTTAAATGAATAATTATGTAACCATTCATATCACACATATTACGAATATTTTCCCATCGTTTTCCCTACTAAATGAAATGATTTTGGTAAGGGTTGGTTTCTTATAGAAATAGAAATCACATTCTCCGTTGTGCATTTTGTCATTTTGTATTACAATTAGCTCTCCACAATAAAAGGTAATTTTAAATACATTTTATTTTATGCGCACACGTTATATTCATTTTATTAAGTTTTAAGTTGCATAAAGATATCAAAATGTGCATTTTTTAAAACATCTTTCCTAAAGCATAATGGTATAAGAAATTTGTTGTGAGTTTCTCTACACAAACCACTTTCGCTATTTATAGTATTTGCAAAAGAGGATATGCCACAGTAAACTTAAATTATATTTTCAGGGCATTATAATAATAATGGAAAGTAGTGCGTGGACAGACGGATACATAGACAGATGGACCAAAGGAAATCATAACAACGCTTAAATAATGTGAAAAATATAAAAATCGCATATTTAAAAATATATTTCTAAAAATCTCCAATAATAACTCCTAATATATCTCAATATATTTTTGTGTCCTCCTAAATATTAATACTCATCGTACAATATATAATAAAAAAAACATGTTTCTGAGCGTATGAATAAAAAAATAATAATAATGTTTTGTGAAATACGAAAGTTTTAAATTATTTTTTATAGAAATACAAGTCATAGAATGTACCATATATTTTTCTTCTTGGAGGGGTGGGGGGTGGGGAAGGGGGATTTCCCTTGTACAATAACCAGTCATGCTACTATTGTATGTTCTTATAGGGAACATGCCATAGCATAGCCTCCTAAACTAGATGCCTGTCGCGTGGCTCAGAAACTTGGCAACAGTTGAAGCGGTAGACAGCGCCACCTGGTACAGATTGCATGACTTTTTTATTCAACTGTTACCAATAATTTTAAGAAGTGCTATATGATATACATAAAAGACGAATAGAATCGGAGAAACGTCGATTATATATCACATATCACTTCTTAAAATTATAAGTGACAGTTAAATAAAAAAGTCTCACAATCTGTACCAGGTGGCGCTGTCTACCGCTTCAACTGTTGCCATGATTCCGAGCCACGGGACAGGCATCTAGTTTTGGAGGCTATGGCTATAGTAAATTTGAAAAAGTGTGACTTTGAATAAATATAAAAATATTTGTGCAAATTACAGCTCAGACAGACAGAAAAATGACGAGCAGACAAATTGAAGTCATGAATAATTTTCATCTTTGTTCGAAAATGCTAAAAAAAAAATAAGTATTTTACAATATCGGCTACCATTGCCAGATGCATATATAAAGCTTTAAGTGTACTTTTTCTGTTGCATTAAAATATAGAGGTTTATAATTTAAATTTATCCTGACAACACTTTTTAAAAAGTTATAGAATGATTATCGTTTAAATTTCACGTTGTTTCTTGCAAAAAGTTTGCCCCAGTCTTCCATGTTACATTTAAAAAAGTAATTTCGTTTAACTTGCGAAGCTTTCAAAAGAATGATGTTGATATTTATTTCAATGATGTTCATGCGAGTATCATATACGATATTTTAAAACTAGTTTAACATCTTTATGAAGATGGTAATAGTCGTTAAATATACTAAAAGATAACCGATATTGGACGAGAATTATAAGAATATAAACATTAAATTTACAAAATATTTATATATAGGGTGACGTGAGGTATATGTGTGACCTCATCTTATAACTCAACTTAAAGGATAATTTTGGATCTATAAGATATCAATTGCTTGATACTTCCTTTCTTAAGTTTAGAATTATATTTGAGGTAATTTAGCCTATAGAAAACAAATCAAATATGAAACAGTGGTAAATTTAGAAGTTTGATAAATTGCATATATTTCCCTTTCCGACGTAATGCACTGTCGTAATTCGGAACTTTGCAGTTGCTGTATTTGTGAAGGAAACTGAGTTCTGTATAGAAATTCTGAAAATAACTTTAGATTTGGTCTATTTCTTAATATTTTTAGTTTTGTCACCCATAGTTTATTCTACCAGAGAAATTTTGCATGATGGGAAAGTGTTACCAGCATATTTATACCTATCTCGAGTAATCCAACCGTATCCTTTATATATATATATTATGGTGTCCCTTAAATGAGGGGGAATTTTTTTTTTTAATCCGGTACTCATACCCTCTATATTTTTCTATTTGACCTTAAACACTTTTTAGCAAAATATAAGCTCTCTAGGATAATGTTAACACTTTCTGAATTGACGAAAAATTCTTAATATCTATATTAAGGTTTTCCTGTTAATACGTGTTAACATTATCCCAGAGAGCTGATATTTTGCTAAAATGGGTTTAGCATAAAAAAAAAAGAGGGTATGCGCATTGGTTTTCAAAAAATAAAAAAACAATTTCAACCTCATTTACGGGATATCCTAATATACTTATATGTATTTTACTTTGATTTTCGCGTTCTTAGATTTTAATGGAAATAATCGAGCAAACAATAGACTGTTAGTTAGAAAAACAGACAAACTGAAGACAGTAATTACTATTAAACATTATTGTACTGTATGAAAAACGCATATCGTAACGCAGAATGTACTTCCAGACATATCCAGTAATATCCCCTAATGTAGCTGAATATTTTTTGTGCGACCTGTCTGCTTACCTAATCTCACCTCATTTAAAAAATACATGTTTTTGTGCAGTTGATTCTGTTGTGATCAGTACTACTTTTTCGAATATGCTTTTCATAGAACTATGGCCTCTTATGGAACGGAAGGAAATGAGATTTTTTAAGTTCCCCATGCACACAATATTAATCGTAATATTTATATTATTCCTAATATGAAATATGCTATAATCATATTAAACAACAACAGGATTTACACATTCCAAAAATATTTATGCAATTTACAGCGCAAAGATATAGTCAGACAGACAAATGAAGCCATGAATGCTTTTTAAACTTTTGTGGAAATGCTGAAAGAAAACGTTCTATCGCAATTTCGGGTAACATTGCCAAACACGGTGTAAGACACAAAGCATGTTTTTCCTAGTAATCCCGATGTTGTATGCAAAATCAGATCTCTCTGTATCTTCACATAATTTAAGCAGCATACATTCAAAAAGGTTTGACAGTAATTTATCACTTTAAAGTTTTTATTCTTTCCTTTAATGAATTTCCCTATTCTTCTATGTTTCCAAAATATGATTTTGAATAATTTATGTAGTTTTTAAAGTGAAATGGGATATTTATTTTAATAATTTTCTTGCCAATATCAAAAATGATATTTTAAAACTATATCAATTTTTTTTATAACGAAAATAGTGGATTTCATAAGGCACATTTCAACTAAATTGTTACGAATTGGGAAAATTTGCACATACAAACATAGATAAAATACCGCCAATCGCACCCGATATGAACTACGAAAAAAAGTATGAATATTAGAATTACAATACATATATTCATTTATATATTGATAACAGGTATGCAAATGCTGCTTACATAATCATTGTGTAAATTTGATAGAAATATATAACTTATAATAGCTTTTCTTTAATTATCATTATTAGGCCCTGAACCCTATTTTCTATCAGATAAGAAAAAGCATAGTCATCATTTTCAGTACATCCCATTGAAATTTTCATAACAAAAAATAATCTATTATAAAACTTAATAATTCACAAATACGTTAAGTGGAAAAAATCAGAATCAAAGTTTTTAACTGAACTGTATTTAGGATTTTCTTTTTATTTTTTTAACTTTAATATAATTTAATCTTAAATCTTATCTTTAGTTTAAATATTCAAAAGTTAAAAAAAAAAAAAAAAAGAAACCTGACTTTTTACTTTAAAATATGTAGTTGCAATTATCAGCGACAGCGTAAGGCGCAGTCTTCTGATTTGTCAAAAAAAAAAAAAAAAAAAAAAAAAAAAAAAGAGCAACATTACAAGCAAAGCCTGGCGAACATTAGGTTGCTTCATGAGTGCGATCTAGTTGTCTGTATAATTTCTAAATAGCTTAAAAGTTTCTCTTCCTGAGAGATGATTTTTTTTTTCAACCTTATACAATAACCTTGTACAGAAATTATAACACAACTCTTATTAAATTTTTATCGACACTAGACAAGTATTTTGGTTGCTACCCTTGACGAAAGTGTTTTACATCTATCGTAGCTGTATATACGCCTAAGGTAATAGCGTTAAATATTAGTAGTTACTGCGCTCAAACAATTAAATGGCAAACAAATTATAATTAGTCAATGCATCGATACTATTGCATATTATCTTTTAAATGCTTGATTTGGGTTCCAGATAATTATAAAATCCTATTAGGTTGATTTATTTATAACTCGACCTATTGCAATCACTTCGTTTATCTATTTATCTATATATAAAATGGAAATTTTGTCATCATGATACTTTCCGAAATAATACTTCAAATCGAACCAAATTTGGACAGCAAACTTATAAATATCTTGAATGAGTTCGTTAACAAAGTTGCTCCGCCATTTTGTTTTCAAGGGGCGACCACTTAAAAATTTCAAATCCACATTGAAAAAAGCATATTTAAGGCCGGTTTTCTTGAATTTTGATGTATTCATAGATCATATAAATGTCTCAACCCTGTTGAACTCCAAACGTCATTTTTCACAAAGTGGCGAATATCTTACATTAGGCGGGGCCACTTGAAATCAGGCTACCACTTGAAAATTCATCATCATGCTAACTTTTGAAATGCTGAATCAATTCGAACCGAAGTTGGACAGTGAACTTATCATTCAAATACCTTGGATAACTTCACTGAGCAACTTGTTCGGACATTTTTTTCCAAGTTGCAACCACTTGATAAGCTCGCTAGGCAACTTGCTCCACCATTTTTTTTCCAAGCTGCGGCCACTTGAAAATTTGTCATTGTGAAAACTTTTGTAATACTAAATTAATTCTAATCAAATTTGCGCAGTTCAAATTTCTTAGATAAGTTCACTGGGCATCTCACTCCATCCTTTTGTTTGGAAGTGATGGCTACTTGAAATCAGAATTCCACTTGAAATTTTTTTATGGCGATATTTTTTGAAATACTGTATTTGTTCGAACTAAAGTTGGACAGCAAATTTCTCATATAAATACCTTGGATGATTTCGCTAGGCAAGTTGCTCTGCTATTTTATTTCCATGTTGCGGCCACTTAAAATCAAGCTGTCACTTAAAAGTTTCTTATCGCGATAACTTTTGAAATACTGAATTCGAACCAAAATTAGACAGTGAGCTTATCATACAAATATCTTGGATTATTTCGCTTTGGCAAGTCGCTCCGCCATTTTCTTTCCACGTTGCTCAGCCATTTAAAATCAGACTGACACTTAACAATTTGTCATAACAATAACTTTTGAAATACTGAACTAATTTGAATCAAGGTTGGACAGTGAATTTAGGCTTCAAATGTCTTGGATGAGTTCGTTAAGTAGCTTGCCTCGCTATATCCTTTCTAAATTTTCGATTTAATTTCAAATGGATAAAGTTGAATTTAACTGCGAATTTAACTGTAAGAACCTGATATACTCTTTATTTGCTCCATGAATTCTAATCATATTATCCAAGAAAATCTTCTGCTAGTAAAAATGATAAAAAATTAGATTTCGTGGAGCATGTGAAAAACTGAAAAACCCGAATATTTCACTAATCGTTTTCACCTATTTTTGCATCGAATATATAAATACTTTATATTTATCTCTCAAATATAAGATACTATTGTTCTCATTCTCGCACGTACCTCCTGCGAAATTTTCACAAAATCCAAAAATGCTTTGTCATTACCTTGACGAAAAGAACTAATATCCATCCAAACCGTGCATGCACCCAAAGTAGTAACATTGAGTATTAGTCTTCAGAGAAGTAAAAGTGGTATAATTTCATGTAAAAGAGAAAAAATAACTATTTTAATGTAAAAAAAATGTGTTTATAAATAAACTGAAAAAAAAAAGTTTGATTATGATAATAGTTTGTGACATTTTTGAATTTTTGCTACATATGATGCACATGTGTACTAAGAAAAAATAATAATAATCTGCCTAAATAAATAAATAAATAAATAAATAAATAAAAGCGCTCCATAAGAAACTAAATGAAATAAAAAATAACCCACTGACTTTTAGAACCATGTAGATAATTTTAAAAACATACGTAGCAATTTCAATTACACTGAGCGTAGTTTTCAACGTATTAAAAATACTTCAATCCCGCGTTTAGTGTAAAGACGATATAATACCGTATTTAAGAGAAAATATAATACCTCAACATATAATGTAAAAGGCTTTTAAAAAATACTGAAAAAATTAAAATATTTCAAACGTTTTAAAATAAATGAGAACATATCACATGACTATTAAAATAATGCGTATTTCCTAAATGTGATTTAACACCTATGTAAGAGAAAATATAATTTCTTTAAATTCAATATTGTGATGTATCAGCAAACAAGAAAAATTTTGGAATATAGCAGTATATCATCTTTTGAACGCTCTTTTCATTTAGAAACTTGTGCATTAGTTATTATATTATATCAAATATTTTCAACATAGTATTATGTTAGTATAAATTTTTATAGATACAATGTTTCTATGTAATACGTAAGGCATTAAAACAAATATTGAAAAAAAAATTAAATCTATATCACTGTTATAGATTTTTGTAATATAAATCAGAACATATCACATATCAGTTTGAAAATGATGCGTTTTTCCTATTCATAACAATGTACCGTATGATACAGAAAATATAATTCCTTTAATGTTGTGCTATGCCAGCAACTGAAATTTTTTTGGAAAACAGTATTATATCACCTTTGGAAATGCTGTGCATTAGTTATTATATATCAAACATTCTTAGTATAATACTATGAAGCTATAGATTAAGAATGTATAAAATATTTCTACATAATGTGTATAGCATTAATAAAATACTAAAAAAATTATGAAATTATTACAATGTTATATAGGTTTGTAACATAAAACAGAACATATTACATAAGTATTAAAATAATGCGTTTTTCTTAAAGATGATATAACACAGCATTAAAGAGATAAGACAAACTCTTTAAATTTAATAATTTTCTGTATCAGCAACGGGAAAAAATGAAAGACAGCATTATATCTTCTTTTGAAACACTGTTCTCATTTTAAGAATCCTGTGCATTAATAACGATATTGAAAATTCTTAGAATTGCATTGCATGACACTGTAAATAAACTGTGTATGCAATACTCATATTGTGTAATTCCTTTTAAAAGCATTTTTAATAAATTTTAAAATAAATTCATTATTTTTTAATTATCAGTTATTGATCATTGTAACATAAAGTAGAAGATATTGTACCAATATTAAAATAGTGAGTTTAACTTTAAGATAATATATCACTATATGAAAGAGAAAATATTATCTCTTTAAATTTAATGTTGTGCTTCATCAGCAAGTGCAACAATTTTAGAATACAGCTTTATATCATCTTTTGATCGTTATTTCCATTTTAAAAAATCTTGTGCATTATTTATTATAATACATTAAACATTTTTAGCTTAGTGCTATGATAGAATAAATTAGGAGGCATACAATGTTTCTACAGAATGTGTAAGGCATTTAAAAATTATTGAAAAGATTATAAAATTATTTGATTCTAATAGATCTTAGTAACATAAATCAGAACATATTAAATAAGTACTAAAATTATACGTTTTTACTAAAGATGACATAATACTGTATAAAAGATAAAATATAATCTCTTTATATTTAATGTTTTAGCGTATCGACAACAGGGAAAAATTTTGGAAAAATGCATTATATCATCTTACAACAGCTGTGTATGATAATGTAAATAAGATGTGTATGCAATACTTACATACATATTGCGTAATACATTTATAAATTTAATTTAAAAATAAACTGGTTATTATGGATTATTGTAACAAAGAGCAGGAGATATTACTCCGGTATTAAAATAATGCGTTTTTATGAAGTTTATATAGCACCGTATGAAAGACAAAATATCATCTCTTTAAATTTAATGTTGTGCTGTATCAGCAAGTGAAAAAAAAAATTGGAAGACTGCATTATATCAACTTTTAAACGCAATTTTCATTTAAAAAACTTGTGCATTTTTTATTATATTATATTAAGCATTTTTAGCACAGTACTATGATATTATAAATTAGGATGGATAGCATGTTTCTTTATAATATGTAAGTAATTTAAAAAGTATTAAAGAAATTATAAAACAATTTCATTGTTATAGATAAAATAAATCAGAACATAAATCATCAGTATTAAAATAATGCGTGTTTCTTAAAGATGATATAATATTGTATGAAACAGAAAATAAAATCTCTTTACATTTAATGTTGTGCTGTATCAGCAAGGGAAAAAAATTTGGAAGACAGCATTATATCATCTTTTAAACGCTATTTTCGTTTAAAGTATCATCAAAGTATTGAAGTAAATATAAAACAATTTCATTGTTATAGATAACATAAATCAGAACATAAATCATCAGTATTAAAATAAATGCGTTTTTCTTAAAGATGATATAATACCGTATGAAACAGAAAATATAATCTCTTCAAATTTAATTATTGCTGTATCAGACACTGAAAACAAATTTGGAAGACAGCATTATATCATCTTTTGAAAGCTGATTTCTTTTAGAAACTTGTGCATTGGTTATTATATTACATTAAACATTTTTAGAGTATTATGTTACTAAAATTTTTATAGATACTATGTTTCTATATAATGTATAAAGCATTTAAAAATATTGAAAAAAAAATTATTTCATTGTTAGAGATCTTTGTAATATAAATCACAACTTATCACATCAGTATTAAAATAAAGCGATTTTCCTAAAGATGATAAAACACAGCGTGAAAAAGATAAGATAAACTCTTTAAATTTAATAATGTGATGTAAGATGATATAACACCGTATGAAAGAGAAAATATTATCTCTTTAAATTTAATGTTGTGCTGTATCAGCAAGTGAAAAAGAATTTGGAAAACAGCATTATATCATCTTTTGAATGATAATTTCATTTAAAGCATCATCAACGTATTGAAGAAATTATAAAACAGTTTCATTGTTATAGATAACATAAATCTGAGAATAAATCATCAATATTAAAATAATGCGTTTTTCTTAAAGATTATATAATATCATTTGGAAGATAAAATATAATTTCTCTAATTTTAATGTTGTGCTGTATCAGCAAGTGAAAAAGAATTTGGAAGACAGCATTATATCATCTTTTGAACGCTGTTTTCATTTAAAAAACATGTGCATTTTTTATTATATTACATTAAGCATTTTTAGCATAGTACTATGATAGTATAAATTAGGATGGATACAATGATTCATTAAAATGTCAAAGGCTTTTAAAAAGTATTGAAGAAATTAAAATCAATTTCATTGTTATAAATAACATAAATCAGAATATAAGTCATCAGTATTAAAATAAATGAGTTTTTCTTAAAGATGATATAATACCGTATGAAAGTGAAAATATAATCTCTTAAAATTTAATGTTGTGCTGTATCAGCAACTGAAAATAAATTTGGAAGAGAGTATTATATCATCTTTTGAACGCTTTTTTATACTAGAAACTAATGCATTAGATATTATATTATATTAAACATTTTTCAGCATAGTATTATGTTAGTACAAATTTATATAGATACCACACACACACGTTTCTATATAATGCATAAACCATTTAAAAATTATTGAAAAAAAAATTAATTTCATTTTTATAGATCTTTGTAATATACATCAGAACATATCACATCAGTATTAAAATAAATAGTTTTTCCTAAAGATGGTATAACACAGCATGAAAGACATAAGATAAACTTTTAATATTAATAATCTGCTGTATCAGCAACCGGAAAAAAAAAAAGATAGACAGCATTATATCCTCTTTTGAAACATTGTTTTCATTTTAAGAATCCTGTGCATTAATTACAATATTGAAAATTTTTACAATTGCACTGTATGACACTGTAAATAAATTGTGCATGCAATACTAGCATACATTATATGTATTTGATTTTAAAAACATTTTTAATAAATTTTAAAATAAATTCATTATTTTTAAATTATCAGTTATTGATCATTGTAACATAAAGTAGAATATATTGTATCAGTATTCAAATATTGCGTTTAACTTTAAGATGATATAACACCGTATGAAAGAGAAAATATTATCTCTTTAAATTTAATGTTGTGCTGTATCAGCCAGTGAAAAAAAAATTAGAAGACAGCATTATATCATCTTTTGAACGTTATTTTCTTCCAAAAAACTTGTACATTTTTTATTATATTATATTAAGCATTTTTAGCATAGTACTATGATGGTATAAAGTAGGATGGATACAATGTTTCTTTATAATGTTTAAGAATTTTAAAAAGTATTAAAGAAATTAAAAAACAATTTCATTATTATAGATAAAATAAATCAGAAAATAAATCATTATTAAAAAAGTATTGCGTTTTCTTCAAGATGATATAATACCGTATGAAAGAGAAATATAATATCTTTAAATTTAATGTTGTGCTGTATCAGCATGTGAAAAAGAATTTGGAAGACAGCATTATATCATCTTTTAAACGCTATTTTCATTTAAAAACTTGTGCATTTTTTATTATAGTATTTTAAGCATTTTTAGCACACAGTACTAAGATATTTTAAATTAGGATGGATAGCATGTTTCTTTATAATATGTAATTAATTTAAAAATAATTAAAGAAATTATGAAACTATTTCTTTGTTATAGATAAAATAAATCAGAACATAAATCATCAGTATTAAAATAATGCGTGTTTCTTAAAGATGATATAATACCGTATGAAAGAAAAAATATAATCTCTCTAAATTTAATGTTGTGCTGTATCAGCAAGTGAAAAAAAAAATTGGAAGACAGCATTATATCATCTTTTGAACGCCATTTTCATTTAAAAAACTTGTGCATTTTTTATTATATTACATTAAGCATTTTTAGCATAGTACTATGATAGTATAAATTAGGATGGATACAATGATTCATTAAAATGTGACAGGCTTTTAAAAAGTATTGAAGAAATTAAAAAACAATTTCATTGTTATAGATAACATAAATCAGAACATAAGTCATCAGTATTAAAATAAATGAGTTTTTCTTAAAGATGATATAATACCGTATGAAAAAGAAAATATAATCTCTTTAAATTTAATGTGCTGTATCAGCAACTGAAAATAAATTTGGAAGAGAGTATTATATCATCTTTTGAACGCTTTTTTATACTAGAAACTAATGCATTAGATATTATATTATATTAAACATTTTTCAGCATAGTATTATGTTAGTACAAATTTATATAGATACCACACACACACGTTTCTATATAATGCATAAACCATTTAAAAATTATTGAAAAAAAAAATTAATTTCATTTTTATAGATCTTTGTAATATACATCAGAACATATCACATCAGTATTAAAATAAATAGTTTTTCCTAAAGATGGTATAACACAGCATGAAAGACATAAGATAAACTTTTAATATTAATAATCTGCTGTATCAGCAACCGGAAAAAAAAAAGATAGACAGCATTATATCCTCTTTTGAAACATTGTTTTCATTTTAAGAATCCTGTGCATTAATTACAATATTGAAAATTTTTACAATTGCACTGTATGACTCTGTAAATAAATTGTGCATGCAATACTAGCATACATTATATGTATTTGATTTTAAAAACATTTTTAATAAATTTTAAAATAAATTCATTATTTTTAAATTATCAGTTATTGATCATTGTAACATAAAGTAGAATATATTGTATCAGTATTCAAATATTGCGTTTAACTTTAAGATGATATAACACCGTGTGAAAGAGAAAATATTATCTCTTTAAATTTAATGTTGTGCTGTATCAGCCAGTGAAAAAAAAATTAGAAGACAGCATTATATCATCTTTTGAACGTTATTTTCTTCCAAAAAACTTGTACATTTTTTATTATATTATATTAAGCATTTTTAGCATAGTACTATGATGGTATAAAGTAGGATGGATACAATGTTTCTTTATAATGTTTAAGAATTTTAAAAAGTATTAAAGAAATTAAAAAACAATTTCATTATTATAGATAAAATAAATCAGAAAATAAATCATTATTAAAAAAGTATTGCGTTTTCTTCAAGATGATATAATACCGTATGAAAGAGAAATATAATCTCTTTAAATTTAATGTTGTGCTGTATCAGCATGTGAAAAAGAATTTGGAAGACAGCATTATATCATCTTTTAAACGCTATTTTCATTTAAAAACTTGTGCATTTTTTATTATAGTATTTTAAGCATTTTTAGCACACAGTACTAAGATATTTTAAATTAGGATGGATAGCATGTTTCTTTATAATATGTAATTAATTTAAAAAGTATTAAAGAAATTATGAAACTATTTCTTTGTTATAGATAAAATAAATCAGAACATAAATCATCAGTATTAAAATAATGCGTGTTTCTTAAAGATAATATAATACCGTATGAAAGAGAAAATATAATCTCTCTAATATTAATGTTGTGCTGTATCAGCAAGTGAAAAAGAATTTGGAAGACAGCATTATATCATCTTTTGAACGCCATTTTCATTTAAAAAACTTGTGCATTTTTTATTATATTACATTAAGCATTTTTAGCATAGTACTATGATAGTATAAATTAGGATGGATACAATGATTCATTAAAATGTGACAGGCTTTTAAAAAGTATTGAAGAAATTAAAAAACAATTTCATTGTTATAGATAACATAAATCAGAACATAAGTCATCAGTATTAAAATAAATGAGTTTTTCTTAAAGATGATATAATACCGTATGAAAAAGAAAATATAATCTCTTTAAATTTAATGTGCTGTATCAGCAACTGAAAATAAATTTGGAAGAGAGTATTATATCATCTTTTGAACGCTTTTTTATACTAGAAACTAATGCATTAGATATTATATTATATTAAACATTTTTCAGCATAGTATTATGTTAGTACAAATTTATATAGATACCACACACACACGTTTCTATATAATGCATAAACCATTTAAAAATTATTGAAAAAAAAAAAATTTCATTTTTATAGATCTTTGTAATATACATCAGAACATATCACATCAGTATTAAAATAAATAGTTTTTCCTAAAGATGGTATAACACAGCATGAAAGACATAAGATAAACTTTTAATATTAATAATCTGCTGTATCAGCAACCGGAAAAAAAAAGATAGACAGCATTATATCCTCTTTTGAAACATTGTTTTCATTTTAAGAATCCTGTGCATTAATTACAATATTGAAAATTTTTACAATTGCACTGTATGACACTGTAAATAAATTGTGCATGCAATACTAGCATACATTATATGTATTTGATTTTAAAAACATTTTTAATAAATTTTAAAATAAATTCATTATTTTTAAATTATCAGTTATTGATCATTGTAACATAAAGTAGAATATATTGTATCAGTATTCAAATATTGCGTTTAACTTTAAGATGATATAACACCGTATGAAAGAGAAAATATTATCTCTTTAAATTTAATGTTGTGCTGTATCAGCCAGTGAAAAAAAAATTAGAAGACAGCATTATATCATCTTTTGAACGTTATTTTTTTCCAAAAAACTTGTACATTTTTTATTATATTATATTAAGCATTTTTAGCATAGTACTATGATGGTATAAAGTAGGATGGATACAATGTTTCTTTAAAGTGTTTAAGAATTTTAAAAAGTATTAAAGAAATTAAAAAACAATTTCATTATTATAGATAAAATAAATCAGAAAATAAATCATTATTAAAAAAGTATTGCGTTTTCTTCAAGATGATATAATACCGTATGAAAGAGAAATATAATCTCTTTAAATTTAATGTTGTGCTGTATCAGCATGTGAAAAAGAATTTGGAAGACAGCATTATATCATCTTTTAAACGCTATTTTCATTTAAAAACTTGTGCATTTTTTATTATAGTATTTTAAGCATTTTTAGCACACAGTACTAAGATATTTTAAATTAGGATGGATAGCATGTTTCTTTATAATATGTAATTAATTTAAAAAGTATTAAAGAAATTATGAAACTATTTCTTTGTTATAGATAAAATAAATCAGAACATAAATCATCAGTATTAAAATAATGCGTGTTTCTTAAAAATGATATAATACCGTATGAAAGAGAAAATATAATCTCTCTAAATTTAATGTTGTGCTGTATCAGCAAGTGAAAAAAAAAATTGGAAGACAGCATTATATCATCTTTTGAACGCTATTTTAGTTTAAAGTATTATCAAAGTATTGCAAAAAAATTATAAAACAATTTCATGGTTATAGATAACATAAATCAGAACATAAATCATCAGTATTAAAATAATGCGTTTTTCTTAAAGATGATATAATACCGTATGAAAGAAAAAATATAATCTCTTTACATTAAATGTTGTGCTGTACCAGCAACTGAAAAAAATTTTTGGAAGACAGCATTATGTCATCTTTTGAACGCTATTTTCATTTAAAAACCTTGTGCATTTTTTATTATATAATTATAAGCATTTTTAGCATAGTACTATGGTAGTATATTTTAGGATGGATACAATGTTTCTTTATAATGTGTAAGGCATTTAAAAAGTGTTGAAGAAATTATAAAACAATTTCATTGTTACATATCTTTGTAACATAAAACAGAACATAAATTATCAGTATTAAAACAATGCGTTTTCTTAAAGATGATAAAATACCATATGAAAGAGAAATTATAATCTCTTTAAATTTAATGTTGTGCTGTATCAGCAAGTGAAAAAGAACTTGGAAGACAGCATTTTATCTTTTTTTTGAATACTATTTTCATTTATAAAACTTGGGCATTTTTTATTATATTATATTATATTAAGCTTTTTTAGCACAGCACTATGATAGTATAAATTAGGATGGATACAATGTTTCTTTATAATATGTAAGTAATATAAAAAGTATTAAAGAAATTATGAAACTATTCCTTTGTTATAGATAACATAAATCAGATCATAAATCATCAGTATTAAAACAGTGCGTTTAGCTTTAAGATGATATAACACCGTATGCAAAAAAAATATAATCTCTTTAAATTTAATGTTGTGCTGTATCAGCAGCTGAAAAAAAAATTTGGAAGACAGCATTATATCATCTTTTGAACGCTATTTCATTTAAAAAACGTGTGCATTTTTATTATATTATATTAAGCATTTTTAGCATAGTACTATGATAGTATTAATTTGGATGGGTGCAATATTTCTTTATAATATGTAAGTAACTTAAAAAGTATTAAAGACATTATAAAACTATTTCATTGTTATAGATAACATAAATCAGAACATAAATCATCAGTATTAAAATAATGCGTTTTCTTAAAGATGATATAATACCGTATGAAAGAGAAATATATTCTTTTTAAATTTAATGTTGTGCTGTATCCGCAAGTGAAAAGGAATTTGGAAGACAGCATTATATCATCTTTTGAACCCTATTTTCATTTAAAAAACTTGTGCATTTTTTATTATATTATTATAAGAATTTTTAGCATAGTACTATGATAGTATATTTTAGTATGAATACAATGTTTCTTTATAATGTGTAAGGCATTTAAAAAGTGCTGAAGAAATTATAAAACAATTTCATTGTTATAGATCTTTGTAACATAAATCAGAACATAAATCATTATTAAAAAAGTATTGCGTTTTCTTCAAGATGATATAATACCGTATGAAAGAGAAGTATAATCTCTTTAAATTTAATGTTGTGCTGTATCAGCATGTGAAAAAGAATTTGGAAGACAGCATTATATCATCTTTTGAACGCTATTTTCATTTTAAAAAATTGTGCATTTTTTATTATATTATATTAAGCATTTTTAGCACAGTACTATGATATTATAAATTAGGATGGATAGCATGTTTCTTTATAATATGTAAGTAATTAAAAAAGTATTAAAGAAATTATAAAACAATTTCCTTATTATAGATAAAATAAATCAGAACATAAATCATCAGTATTAAAATAATGCGTGTTTCTTAAAGATGATATAATACCGTATGAAAGAGAAAATATAATCTCTCTAAATTTAATGTTGTGCTGTATCAGCAAGTGAAAAAAATTTGGAAGACAGCATTATATCATCTTTTGAACGCTATTTTCATTTAAAATTTCATCAAAGTATTGAAGAAATTATAAAACAATTTCATTGTTATAGATAAAATAAATCAGAACAAAAATCATCTGTATTAAAATAATGCGTTTTTCTTAAAGATGATATAATTCCGTATGAAAGAGAAAATATAATGTCGTTAAATTTAATGTTTTGCTGTATCAGCAACTGAAAAAAAAAATAGGAAGACAGCATTATATCATCTTTTGAATGCTATTTTCATTTTAAAAAAACTTTTGCATTTTTTATTATATTATTATAATAATTTTTAGCATAGTACTATGATAGTATATATTAGGATGGATACATTGTTTCTTTATAATGTGTAAGGCATTTAAAAAGTGTTGAAGAAATTATAAAACGATTTCATTGTTATTGATCTTATTAACATAAATCAGAACATAAATCATCAGTATTAAAATAATGCGTTTTCTTAAAGATAATATAATACCGTATGAAAGAGAAATATAATCTCTTTAAATTTAATGTTGTGCTGCATCAGCACCCTGAAAAAAATTTGTAAAACAGCATTATATCATCTTTTAAAACGCTGTTTTCTTTTAAGAAACTTGTGGATAAGTTGTTATATAATAAACAATCTTAGCATAGTACTATGATATTAGAATTTGTAATGTATACAATGTAAGACATTTAAAATATTATAAAAATATTTCGTTGTTATATATCGTTTTAACATAAATCAAAGTATATTACATCAGTATTAAATAATGCGTTTTTCTTAAAGGTGAAATAATACTGTTTGATAGAAGATATGTAATTTTTGTTTTAATTTAATGATGTCCTCTATCAGCATCTGAGAAAATATTTGAAAATCAAACTTATATGATCTGTTGAAATTTTTTCTTCATTTAAAAAACGTGTGCATTATTCATTATATGCTGAATGTTCTTAGTATAGCACTATGATACTGTAAATTAACGTTCATACGATATTTATATATTCTGTGTAAAGCTCTTTAAAAATATTAAAAATCTATAAAACTATTTAATTATTATAGATTACTTTTCATCTAAAAGATTATACACAATCATTTATTTATTTATTTATTTATAATAATTGCATAATTATTATTTTCATTTCATATGCTTAATTTAATAAAATTCATGCAATTACATACAATATAAAGTGTAAAAAAAAAAAAAAATCTTTAAATTGAAATATGTAATGTTTGAGCAACGGAGAACGTTTATGATATTCAGCATTATGTGTCTTTCGAAATGTGTCTTAAAACTGCATTAATTATCATGTTTTGAGCCTTTTTAAACCTATTTCTTATTCATCAAAAATATATTGTTATTTTTTCATTCATTAATAAATAAAATAATATTATTTCTTAAATAGAGATATTCCTGCAATATACTTTGGTATGTATTACTTAGGACTATTAATAATGCTTTTATAAAACCCCTTATAAAAGACAAAACCTTTGACTTTTAATTCAAAATAGGTGTGTTTCTAAAAAAAAATCTGATACTAAATGAGTAACTGAGAAAAAATATATATAAATAAACAATTCCGTCCGGCTCATTTGGAAGTGTAGGTCAATTTCAAAATGGCGGCTACAAATTATTAATGAACTCGGTGAAAATATTGATATGGACTATGTAGATATGGAGTTTTAAATAAATTTGTTCATAAATAACTTTTTCATGTGAATTTGAAATTTTCAAGTGGCTAGTACTTGAAAACAAAATGGCGGATCAAGTTGGCAAACACACATATCAAATGCATTTGTGAGGCAAGTCTACTCTACAAATTTAATTCGAATTAATTCAATATTTCGAAAGTTATTATACTGACAAATTAAACGGCTGCTATTTGGATCAAAATGGCGGAGCAAGTTGCTTAGTGAACTAATCCAAGATATTTGTAAGGTAAGTCCACTGTTCATCTTTGATTCGAATTAATTCAGTATTTCAAAAATTATCATAATAACAAATTCTCAAGCGGCAGCGTACAAGTTGCTTCAACTTGGAATCAAAATTGCGTAGCAACTTGTCCACCGAAATCATTTGTATATTAGAATAATAAATCCATTATTCAACTTTGGTTCGAATTGATAAAATCTTTCAACAGTTATCGTGATAAATTTTCAAGTGGCCGCTACTTGGAAACAATTTGGCGGGGCAAGTTACTTAACGGACTCATCCAAGACATTTGAGGTCTAAGTTCACTGCCCAACCTTGATTCAAATTAGTTCAGTATTTCAAAAGTTACTGTTATGACAAATTGTCAAGCGTCAGTCTGATTTTAAATGGCCGCAACTTGGAAACAAAATGGCGGAGCATTTTGCCAAAGCGAAATAATCCAAGATATTTGTATGATAAGTTCACTGTCTAATTTTGGTTCGAATTAATTCAGTATTTCAAAAGTTATCGTGATAAGAAACTTAAGTGACAGCCTGATTTTAAGTGGCCGCAACTTGGAAACGAAATTGCAGAGCAACTTGCCTAGCGAAATCATTCAAAATATTTATTTGAAAAATTCGCTTTCCAACTTTAGTTCGAACTAGTACAGTATTTCAAAAGTTATCGCAATAAAAATTTTTCAAGTAGAATTGTGATTTCAAGTAGCCATCACTTCGAAACAAAAGGATGGAGTGAGATGACCAGTGAACTTATCTAAGATATTTGAACTGCGCAAATTTGATTCGAATTGATTTAGTATTACAAAAGTTTTCCCAATGACAAATTTTCAAGTGGCCGCAGCTTGGAAAAAAAAATGGCGGAGCAAGTTGCCTAGCTAGCTTATCAAGTGCTTGCAACTTAAAAAAAATGTCCGAGTAAGTTGCCCAGTGAACTTATCCAAGGTATTTGAATGATAAGTTCACTGTCCGACTTCGGTTTGAATTGATTCAGTATTTCAAAAGTTAGCATGATGATAAATTTTCAAGTGGTAGCCTGACTTCAATTGGCCCCGCCTAATGTAAGATATTCGCCACTTTGTTAAAAATGAGTATGGAGTTCAACTGGGTTGAGATCCTTATATAGTCTATGAATACATCAATATTCAAGAAATCCGGCCTTAAATATGCTTTTCTCAATGTAGATTTGAAATTTTTAAGTGGTCGCCACTTGAAAACAAAATGGCGGAGCAACTTTGTTAACGAACTCCTTCAAGGTATTTATAAGTTCGCTGTCCAAATTTGGTTCGATTTGTAGTATTATTTCGGAAAATATCATGATGACAAAATTTTCATTTTATATATAGATAAACGAAGTGATTGCAATAGGTCGAATTCTAAAGAAATCAACCTAATATGATTTTATAATTATCTAGAATCCAAAAGAACATTTAAAAGAAAATATGCAATGGTATCGATGCATTGAGTAATTATAATTTATTTGCCATTTAATTGTTTGAGCGCAGTAAGGACTAATATTTAACGCTATTACCTTAGGCGTATATACAGCTATGATGGATGTAAAACACTTTCGTCAAGGGTGGCAACCAAAATACTTGTCGAATATTGATAAAAATTTAACAAGAGTTGTGTTATAAGTTCTGTACAAGGTTGTTGTATAAGGTTGAAAAAAAAAATCATCTTTCAAGAAGAGAAAATTTTAAGCTATTTTAAAATTATACTGACAACTAGATCGCACTCATAAAGCAACCTAATTTTCACCAGTTACTTATTAAATCTTGCAGTTATATACCGTTAAATCGACTTGAATTTAAATATTTAAGAAGCTGTAGAAATGATAATATGGTATTAAAAAATAAAAATTTCAAATCCTTGAAAAATTATATTTAAAAATGAGTTAATGTACAGTGAAATGAGATTTTGCTGAACATAATCTAGTAATCTTTACTAAAGCTTGTGATGTTGCTCTTCTTTTCCTTTCCCCCCCCTTTTTTTTTTTTTTCTTTTTTTCTTTTTACATATCAGAAGACTGCGCCTTACTCTGTTGCTGATAAATGCAACTACATATTTTAAAATAAAGAATCAGGATTTTTTTTTTTTTTTTTTTAATAAATTTTTGAAAAGATAAGATTAAATTATATTAAAGTTTTAAAAAAAAATCCTAAATACAATTCAGTTAAGTACTTTGATTTTTTCCACTTAACGTATTTGTGAATTATTAAGTTTTATATTAGAAAACTTCTTATTATGAAAATTTCAATGGGATGTACTTTAAATGATTACTATGCTTTTTCTTATCTGAAAGAAAATAGGATTCAGGTCCTAATAATGATAATTAAAGAAAAGCTATTCAAAGTTATATATCTCTATCAAATTTACACAATGATTATGTAAGCAGCATTTGCATACTAGTCATCAATATATAAATGAATACATGTATTGTAATTCTAACATTTATACTTTTTTCGTAGTTCATATCGGGTACGATTGGCGGTATTTTATTTATGTTTTATGCGCAAATTTTCCAAACTTGTAACAATTTCGCTGAAAATAACTATTTTCGTTATAAAAAATTTGACATAGATTTAAAATATCATTTATGATATTGGCAAGAAAATTATTAAAATAAATATCCCATTTTACTTTAAAAACTGCACAAACTTTTCAAAATCATATTCTGAAAACATAGAAGAATCAGGAAATCCATTAAAGGAAAAAATAAAAACTTTAAAGTAATAAATTACTGTCAAACCTTTTTGAATATGTACTTCTTAAATTATGTTAAGATACAGGAGACCTGATTTTGCATGCAACAGCGAGATTACTCGAAATAATACGCTTTGTGTCTTACACTGTGTTTAGCAATGTTACCCGAAATTGCGATAGAATGTTTTCTTTAAGCATTTCCAACAAATCTTAAAAAGCATTCATGGCTTCATTTGTCTGCCTTACTATTTCTTTGGGCTGTAAATATCATAAATATTTTTGGAATGTGTAAATCCTGGTGTTATATATGGTTTAATATGATTATAGTGTATTTCATATTAGGAATAATATGGATATTACGATCACTATTGTGTACAGGGGGAATTTAAAAAATCTCTTTCTTACGGTGCATAAGAGGCATAGTTCTATGAAAAGCATAGTCAAAAAAGTAGTACTACTCACAGGAGAATCAACTGCACAAAAAAAATGTATTTTTTAAATGAGGTTCGATTAGGTATGCAGACAGGTCGCATAAAAAATATTCAGCTACATTAGGAGACATAACTGGATATGTCTGGAAATACATTCTTCGTTACAATGTGCGTTTTCCATACAGTACAATAATGTTTAACAGTAATTACTGTCTTCAGTTTGTCTATTGTTCTACCTAAATGTCTATTGTTTGCATGATAATTTCCATTAATATCTAGGAACGCGGTAGCGTTCCGCCCGCCAAGCTAAGCCAAACATTAAGAAAACAAATGCAATTTACAAAGTAGGAAAATAAATGGCGAAACGCTACAAGCGTATATTATGTCGACATAGCATCTCGGACTTTTCGACTGCCTATATCTCGGCTCCCTGGTCCCCAACACCCATGATTTTTTGCACAGACCTTGAACATACCCTTATGACAAAACATACAAATTTGCATGTCGATCCAAATTAAGAGGTCTGAGTAATATAACTTTGAAAATCCGAAATCTGCCGGTTACTTTCTTCTTCTTCTCCTCCTTGTTAAGTTTGATAAGCGTAGAGCCTACAGTTCTGCAGCTACTGAGCTGAAAATTTCCATGGACGTTCCTTCTGACCTGCATTAGTGCCTTTTGCAATCAAAAAGTTTTTTGGACCCCACCGTAAAAAAAAAAAAAAATTAAACTATAACTTTATAATGCAGCCAAAAAACTAACACAGCTAACAAGAAATGTTGAAAACGATTCGGATTTATTAGAAAGATACATGCAGATTTATTGGCAGATCTTCATTAAGAAAGGCATTGAATTCCCGGTAATTAATAGCGGCGGTGAATTTGATATCAAATCTTTTTTTTGGCTGCCTAAGAAAGGTAAGATTTTTTGCTGGGAGGGGTGACTTTTGCAATAGTATTATTTTTTATGAGATTTAAAGAATACTTTGAAACTGATATATATGTCAATCACTAAAACATGCCCTGTTTTGAAAGAATATGGAAACTGGTCTAGTCTTTGGGACACATATATTTTAAATGCATTGTAATCTGCGAGAGACATCTTTTTTTGTGTTACATACTGCATACGTCATGACAAAATTAATATACATTTTTAAGATATACAAAAACGTTTTTGTAGAAAAAATAAGTTATGATTAAGTAATTAATTGGTTCCGTATTTCAGGTGTTGAAATAAGAAAACCCACAATGTTGTTCAGATACTATGTCAGATATAAATGAAAAATTGTCGATGTGCATTAGCGTACATTATATATTGCGCGTGCTATTAAAAACGCTACACAAAAACCAACATTCTTACTGCACGATTGAGCTACTTAAAAAAAAAAAAAAAAAAACTATAACGAATACGTTTAAAATTTTTGCGAAACGTTTTAAATCAATTTTGTTTTCCTCCATACGTAAAAAACAAAAAAAATTATTTGACGTTGCCGTTTTTACAAAATGTACAGGACTACATAAAATCAATCTGCAGTATGGTTTTCATTTAATAAAGCAAAACATACAATGATAATTTTTGAAAGTTTTCATATTTCTAATTATAAAACAAAATGTAATTAAAAAGATGACATCAAGGAATACCAGTTTTGAAAAATTAGAAATTTAAGTGGAAATCAAATTACCTAACAACTGATGGAAGCAAATTAATAAGATATAATAAACAAATTAATTTAAACGTGTAAATTTATTTATTATACGTTGCTATAAGCACATTAAGGCGTTTAAAATAAGTTTAGAAAAACACTAGTGGATTTGGGGAAAAAAATTTGGAAATGGGGTCTTGTCCCAATAAGAGGGCAGTACCTTTCTTTTTTTAATTTCTTGAAATGATTCCCATAATTATTAAATGAATACGAACAAATTCCTATATTAGAAATTAAGTAAAAGTGAAAGAAATTCAGTGTATAGTGGAGAGAAAATTTAAAAACATCCATCATTTATAAAATTTAAAAAATTTTCCAATATTATGAGTATAAATCTGCCCAATTTCTCCAATGTAAAGTAGATCAAACAGAAGATTTTAGTAAATTCTTGCTTTGGGCAACTTGTATTGTATCAATTTATAGATTTAAAAAAAAATTATGCCTGGCGTGTCCTGAGTACGGACCTGGAGCCAGCGTATCATAATGCGCGCAGAGATTTCTGAGGTTGTTGACGCTGCGAAAGGGTGTGCTTAACATAACACAGGTACATTTGTGAATTTATCTGTTTCTCGAAATTTTGTTGATCGATTTAAATAGAATTTGTTTCAAAATTTTTATGTCTTGTGACAATCCATGTGTTCCTATAACAATGAAATCCGCGCCTGTTAAACAATTGGGTCCTAGGACAGTCTAGTGCAGTCGGAGAAGATGCTACAGAAGGCAGCGAAAACCTGAATCAAAAAAAAGAAAATCAGATTTGCATGTTTCTTAATACCTGATTGAAAAGATTGTTTTGAATAAGCCAATGTTAAAAGCTGCTAACAGTAGGGGTTTTTTTTTTCTATTGTTTTAGAATTAAAAAAAAATGTGATTGATTTAAACACTGTGACCGCAGAAATGACGGAAAACGACTAGTGTTTAAAAACACTGCGCTGCAAAAAAAAAATTCCGAGCCTTATACAATTCTTGCTGATTATCATGTAATATGAACTCCTGAATCCGAAATGACTCCCATTCTGCCCAATCACGAACCAATTTTTCGGAACACTACCCTCTCTTCCAATTTTTATCACTGTTCATATAAATTTCACTTAGAGAGGGGAAAAGGATTCTTTTAACACTTAATATATATATATATATATATATATATATAGAGAGAGAGAGAGAGAGAGAGAGATATAATGCATAAAAAATAATAAGTGATTAATAAAATATATATAATTTCAGTTGACATCCCCCTCCCCAAATTTCCTCCTTGATTTAAATGTTCATATTTTAGAAGAAAAAAATTTACCTCTGTAGCCCCTCACAAGATATTTAACTGTTAAAAGAATCCTCCCCTCCAAATCAAATTCATAGCCATAAAATTGCCAAACAATGATAAAAGTAGGGGGTGCGTCCCTCCCCGCCCCCCCCCAAAAAAAAAAAGGCGGGTGATGGGTAAAATGGAAATTATATTCGGATTCAGGAGGTCATTTTACACAAAAAATCTGCAGGAATGATGTTGGGGCCGATTTTTATGCTGAGCAGCGTAATTGGAAGCGTTTCCCAGATTTTACAATAAACACGATTTTTGTCCCTATAAGGGAGGGTTAAGCAACTTTTTAATAGAATAGTGAACACGAGAAATTGAATGAAGACTTTACATACCAAATATTTTCTTTCTTGCTTAAACGGGTTCTAAATTGTAAAACATAGGTACCCGCAATATCCTCCTTATTTTACCTCCATTTAAGAAATTCCGCATATATTTATTAGTGCGAAGAAAAAAAAAAAATGAAAAACATCCTAGAACATCCTTAATCCTAGAACACTAGTGTACGTAAATTTTATGTGCGATCTAGCTATTTAGTATATTTTTAGTTATTAGTATACATTTTTATAGTTTTCAAATCTATTTTTAAATACAAATAAATATTCAGTTAATGAAAAGTTAATAATATTGGGTAAAACATCAAATAATTAAACATATTTAAAAACAACATTAATGTAATATAAACAAATACAACGAATTTTACACGAGCACGTAAATTTTACGTATATCTAGTGATAGCGGCAGATATGAATACACTAGTGTTCGAGGGTTAATATTAATTTTCCAGTTCAAGTGGTTTCATACTGCACACCATACACCATTTTCTTTTATTCATTTAACTCGGGTAGTGCTATGTTTTAATAAAATACTCACTGTAATCCTGAATGAAGATTTTCAATATTTTTTTAAATGTTAAGAAAAATTATAATAGCACATTAAAAATGCAACAGGGGGAAATTCTAAAAGTCTAACCATTATATTTGTCTACCCAGAATCCATTATTATTTTAAGTAACGGTATCATGTTATTAATTTTAATGTCTATGAGCATTTAACATTGTGTGAAGTTAATCTGAAACATAAGGTGTATTAATTAAAACATTAACTAAAAATGCCTTAAGTACTTGAACATGAATATATGCTTCTTCCTGTGAACTTACTTCTTTGCAAATTAGCCTAAATACTCTGCGCAATGCACACAAATTATTTTATATATTATGCTAGTAGTAGTTCTAAATATTCTTCGCACGTAGTAAAGAAAAATACAAAAGAAAATTGTAAGCAAAGCTAGTTAAAATTCAGAAGATGTTAAGAGATTTTTTAATTTATAAATCTATAGAAGAAAAGTTTGTTTCCTATCAATTGAATAATAAAGATTTGTCAATAAATACCTAGAAATACCCTTACACCCCTTTATGAATTTATTTTGGAAAATCTTCATCTTTAACTTTACTTACGGCCTAAGAAGAGACATTATTATAGGTTGCGAGCTTCTCCTTAAACTATACAACTAAAAAAATTCAAAACTCAATTTCTTTTACTCACGTGCTAAATTGTAGATTTTAATTTTTAATTAATACCTAAGAGGAGACATTTTGTTGAATATCAAGCTTTAATTAGAAACCACTACAGGGATACTCTGTAAAAAGTTTCAAAATTTTCGACACCCTCTTTTACACCTTCAATGTTAAATTTTGATAAATCCGTTCTTAGTCATGTCATGTCATGTTTTAATCTTTGGGGTTTCGAATCACGTTGATAAATGAATCAATGAATAAGTGGTATTTTGCGTTTATTTTATGTATTATATAACAATTATACATGAGGACAATGTATTGGTGATATTAAATTGTAGAAGTTAAAAAAAAAAAAAAAAAAAAAAACACTTATTAAACAAGTAACAATTTGTAAAATAAAGATATAGATTTTCCTTGATTAAAAATACTTAAACACGTTGTTAAATGTTTCAGTTAAACATTTTTAGATTTTTTAATAGGAAATGCATTTTTTTTTTAATAGAAACTCTTAAAATACGTTGCGACTCAATGAGATATATCAGTTGGGAGATACACATCTTATACTATGAAGTGAGCAATATTTGTGTGTATATATATATATATATGTGTGTGTGTATATTTCAGTGTTCTCGAAAAAGGTAGCTCGGACAGTCACGTGATTTAACACAAAGGTGCCCTCCGTAGGGTCGTTGTGCACACTGAAAGATTTTCGAATTTTTGATTAGCTTTCTTTTAATTAATAAAAATATGAAAATAAAACTTCCCATTTCTATAATGACGCAGAATGGAGAATCTTAGGAGAGATTTGATTGCCTTATTTGATTTTCATTGAGTGTATTTTACATTGAACTACAGCTACATTATGAGGAACTACAAGAGATTTGAATGGTTTATTTCATTTTCATTGGTTTGAGCGTATTTTACGTTGAACTAGAGCTACGTTTTGAGGAATTACGAGAGATTTGATTGGTTTATATGATTTTCATTGATTTGAGTATATTTTACGTTGAACTAGAGCTACGTTATGAGGAATTACGAGAGATTTGATTGGTTTATTTGATTTTCATTGATTTGAGTGTATTTTACGTTGAACTAGAGCTACGTTATGAGGAGTTGAGATATTTTTTTTTCGTTGATTTGAGTGCATTTTACGTTGAACTAGAGCTACGTTATGAGGAATTGCGAGAGATTTCATTGGTTTATTTGGTTTTCATTGGTTTGAGTGTATTTTACATTGAATTAGAGCTGCGTTATGAGGAATTACGAGAGATGTGATTGGTTTATTTGATTTTCATTGATTTGAGTGTATTTTACGTTGAACTAGAGCTACGTTATGAGGAATTACGAGAGATTTCATTGGTTTATTTGATTTTTATTGATTTGAGTGTATTTTACGTTGATCTAAAGATACGTTATGAGGAATTACGAGAGATTTGATTGGTTTATTTGATTTTCATTGATTTGAGTGTATTTTACGTTGAACTAGAGCTACGTTATGAGGAGTTGAGATATTTTTTTTCGTTGATTTGAGTGCATTTTACGTTGAACTAGAGCTACGTTATGAGGAATTGCGAGAGATTTCATTGGTTTATTTGGTTTTCATTGGTTTGAGTGTATTTTGCATTGAATTAGAGCTGCGTTATGAGGAATTACGAGAGATGTGATTGGTTTATTTGATTTTCATTGATTTGAGTGTATTTTACGTTGAACTAGAGCTACGTTATGAGGAATTACGAGAGATTTCATTGGTTTATTTGATTTTTATTGATTTGAGTGTATTTTACGTTGATCTAAAGATACGTTATGATGAATTACGAGAGATTTGATTGGTTTATGTGATTTTTATTGATTTGAGTGTATTTTACATTGAACTAGAGCTACGTTTAGACTTTATTTTAAAATATTTGAATATTCAATATTTTAATATTATGCGACTTTTACAGAGAACAAATTATGATTGGCGACGCAGGCGCCCGAGAGCATGTTTTTTGGTAAAAATTTTCATGGGTCTCTGGCCAGCTAGTATTCATTTGGTTGTGATCAATGTCTGACGATCCTAATTTAATTTTAACCGTTTGAGTGCTGAAGAATTTTCCGACCAAACATTTAAAATTGCAATACAAAATTGAGCTACTTCACCGCGCATGAAACCAAGCCTGCAGCCCGAAAAAAAAAATCGGAGTGTTTCAAGCTTCATACATAAAATTAAGTAAAAAAAAAAATTATGTATAACCAGAAACATTTCCACAAATTTGCAGGACTAGGGCACTGCATGAATCTGAAATTATTACATGAAATATGAAATTAAAAAAATGTCCCAAAACCTCATACTTAAAAAAAAAAAAAAAAAAAAAAAACTAAAACTAAATTGGGTCACGAATCGCCAATGGGTGTCCAAGGTTAAAGGAATCCCATGGAAAAAGTTGGTCTTGTTATATTGTTTTAGGTGTACTTTTATTAACAGGAATTTAATAATGATTTAATTAATTGAGCGCCATAGGGCCATGCTATTAAATCATGCTTCTTACCTTGACTCGGTGGCTTCACCATGGCAGTTTCAATCAGCGAGTGTTCATGCTGATTTAGTAAAAAACATAGATGAGAATTACAGCGTACATATATATACTATGACACTTGTCTCCTTTTTAATCAACCTTTACACAGTACTTTTATATAATCTGAAAACAAAATAAATTAAAACATGATTACCAAAAGACAAGAAGAAAAGAAACTGCAGTAATTAAAAAAGCATAAGCAATTTTTCAATTGCACAACAGACACCCTAGTTTTAGCTCCATTTCACCCACTTTTAATGGGGCTGAAACTTTTTATTTGCCTTGTGAATGTGAAATTGGATTCCATTGGATATAAAAGAATTTAACCAAATATCAAATTCGTAAACTTATGGTTTCTCAAATCTCATGGAGCACCTCCCTGTTTTTTCCTCTTCTACAGTCGGTAACAAAAGTCTCCGAACACTAGCAAAAATTCCTATATAAAAAAAGTACACATAATACAGTTTTGTTAACTAAATCCTTGACGAATCCTGTTTTTAGACTAATAACAGAATTCGACAAGGATTTACTTAACAAAACCGTATTAAGTGTACTTTTTTTACATAGGAATTTTTGCTAGTGTTCGGAGACTTGTGTTACTGACTGTAACTCAGAGAGGGAATGAATGTTTAATAATACAGGGTCTTCTTCCAGGAGCTAAGACACATGTGTTCCAATTTTCTTTCGAATTCGCCAGAATGTAGATTTCTACAGCCAACACACATACTTTCACATTTATAAGCGACCCAGTTATATTATAATGTTATCACCGCTTACTTTTATTTAGAGTCAACCTAAAATTACCAATTAAAGAAAGAACGTAGCAGCACTATCTACGGAAAGTATATTAAGATGCCACAAGGGAAGCAGAAAGTATTGCAGTCGTTAGTGTAATTCATAAACTTTATGATTTGTCCGACGTCCGAAAGGGCGCGATTATTGGCATCCGGGCCACATGTTGAAAAATTTGTTATAATTATTTTTTAACTGTTCGCGTGCCACTGTGGTAAAAGTATACCGTGCATTGCAATATATATATACAAAATCAATGACCCGGAAAATGTGGTGCACCCTTGGCCAAAGATGACAGACCGAATGATGGCTGAGGAGATGCCTTCAGGCGATTAGAGGATCAACCTGATGAACAGAGTGGCTACGAAGAATGTTGCTGCGTATGGGTCTCTTCGGCAGACTATATTGACTTCTGTGCATCCGCGTCGAAGACTGAAATTTTCATGCCAGTACTGCCACTGGATGTTCACTGAGTGGCGATAAGTGGCTTTTTCAGATGAATCGTGTTTTATGCTCCTTAGAATGGATGGACGTCGCCGTATGCGGCGTGGAACATCAGAAAGCAACCACTCTACAACAATTTCTGGAAGGATCCAAGCAGGAAGAAGGATCCTTATGGTCTAATGAATGCTTTCGTGGCCGTTTCTGGACGCACTCATTATTGTGGAAGACACGATTGATGGACAAGTGTACATGTCGGTCCTTGCAAACCATGTTCACCTCTGCATGTAGATTGTTTTTCCTCAGCACAATGGCATTTACCAGCAAGACAACGTGTCGTGTCATGCAGCTCGCAGAATATGTGCGTGGTTCGAAAAGAACATGATGAATTTGCTGCATTCCGCTGGCCTCTAAACTCTCCGTTGAACTCAATCTAATCGAAAATGTGGTCTTAATCGAGTTCTCCTCGTCATGGGTCCTTCACTGCGCAGTCTAATGGAATTGGCTGAAACGTTCAAGTCGGCATGGCTTCACATCACTGTGAGTATCTCCCAGAGCCTCACTGACTCTCTGCACTTCCCGCAGTATTCTGTTCAGTGAAATGTGGTTATTCTGACTTTTGACGAGTGCTCACATTAATGTGATTGGATTGTGTATGTATATAAGAAAAATCAACTGCTGGCTAATGTAAAATATAAATCCGATTTGAAGCATTTTGAGATACAGATCTACAAGTGCACTGCTGAACTATCAATGAGGTCTCTCAATTGTGACTGAAAGGATTTTTGTGTGTATTTTCAGTAGTGTTCTACTTATGCTTGGTTTAAGAAATCAAATATTAAACGAAGGTTTAAATGTGCGCTATTCTTACTGATAAATATATTTATTATATTATTAAACGAGTTAAGCTTTTATATAGAGAGTAAAGTACAAATAAAATTTCAATGCTAATTAATAACTTATGCAAATGGAGTGTTGAGGATCCTGATCGGTAGATCTACTAGTGATGAAGTCGCATGAATTCAGTCGTACAGTTGTTGGTGAATAGTACGTTTGTTCTTGTGTTCAGAGGCGTACAAAAAATTTATAAACATTCCAATCAATGTTCGGAATTTTTAAAAATATATCATTAAAATGCATTCCATAAAAGTAAACATACATACATTATTTTTCGGTTATATAGGGTCTGCCAAATGACACAACTTATCCTCTGTTCTTTGGGAACGATTTGAAATTTCTGGAAAATGTAATGACATGTTCAATCAATTTAATTGGATTTCGTTTAATAAAAGAATGGGCTTAGGAGCAGCTAGGATTCAAACTTTAAATTTTCAAATGAGAAGAGAGATCTTGTTAGTCCGATGGGATAGTCTTTTCAAGACAAACATTTCATCAACAAAAGTTTTGTTGAACTCTACTTATTTAGGATGTTATGACGGATTAAAATTTTCGTTTTATATCCTCCCCCCTTTCCACTCAGTCTTGAGAACATCTTGGAAATTTTTAAAAAACTAGGATAAAAGCTTTTAATCGTTTTGAGAATGCCTGCATTTGGATATAAACAAGAATGAAAAATCATGCAGTATGCATAGATTATTAACACTTTCCAACTGTAAGTACATCTTGTATCGCAAAACCTTCAATAGTCTTTGTTTACGTTATCACACAACAGACAGATAGAAGGACTGAAAGGCATGCAAACAGATTAATGGTACTCATAGCAGTTCTTAAACATTCTTGTAAAGTGTTAAAAATGCTTAACGCAAAAGAAAATGCAACTCTGAGATTCTAATTGGAGCCCTTAATGTATCTGAGTATTTTAGTGTAGCACTTAAGTCTAAAATTTAACCATATCATATTCTATACAAAACATTATTTTAGCATATTAACGTTAAATATCAATTTCTTTATGATTTTTACAGTAGGAAGCTATTTAAATGGTATTTATAAAAATGTCTGTCGTAAAAAGCAATTCACTGGAATTTTTTTGGGTGTCCCTGTGCACAAACCAGTTGTACAGAACCTATTAATGCCAATTTAAATAAACATTCTATAGTAAACTTGAATAATATATATCAGTTTTTAAAATTTTTGGAAATATTTACGGACGCTGGGGACAGGCAGACGGACAGATAGATAGATGGACAGAAATATATACAAATTCAAATCATATTCACAGTTAAAAATTGTTATAAAATGTTAAAAACGTTTAATCTTCTATACATATAATAAAATAAGATGTTTGTGTGTGTGTGTGTGTCATTGTGTATGTATTTCCAGAGCTTTTTAGGAAAACGGCTAATGGCTCAGCTACAAAAATTTGCATGGAGGTTCGTAATGACCTCTCCTGATGCACCTCGAAGCCCGATTTTCGAAATTTTTATTAGTTTTCTTTTAATTAATTAAAATGTGAAAATAATAACCTTATAATTTCTGATAAATTAACCATTTTAATTTTATCCATTATTTAATTGTTGCCAATTTTTTCGACAGAATAAAAAAAAGTATATCTATACATATAATAAAATAAGATGTTTGTGTGTGTGTGTGTCATTGTGTATGCATTTCCAGAGCTTTTTAGGAAAACGGCTGATGGCTGAGCTACAAAAATTTGCATGGAGGTTCGTAATGACCTCTCCTAATGCACCTCGAAGCCTGATTTTCGAAATTTTTATTAGTTTTCTTTTAATTAATTAAAATGTGAAAATAATAACCTTCTAATTTCTGATAAATTAGCCATTTTAATTTTATCCATAATTTAATTGTTGCCATTTTTTTTTTCGACAGAATAAAAAAAAGGTACGTTTCCTTAAAACGAAGAAAATAAATTAGAAAAATTAGAAAATCTTTATATATATAAAAGGCAATGTTTGTGTGTGTGTGGACAGCGTAGCGCAAAGACGGTAGCTCGGACAGTCACGTGTTTCGACATGAAGGTGCCCTCCGAGGGGCCCTTGTGCACCTGAAAGCCCGATTTGCGAATTTGATTTGTTTTCTTTTAATTAATTAAAATATAAAAAAATGAACTTCATAATAGCTGCAAAAACCCTATATATAGTAATATATATAGATCTATCATCCCCATGTTATCGAGCAAAAAATTTTGATGCCGAAAAAAAAGTTCTAAAATTAGCCATTAAAGAGTATTGGAAAAAAAGAAGAAAAATGAATTTGAAACTGTATATGGAGTTTCTCATTCACCTTTAGTAAATAAATTATTCATAAATTTTATTTACTAAATTATCCGTGTGTATTCCTATGTGTGATTTACTCGGGGAAAGGCAGTCATTAGAGTGACTTTTCCCGAAGACAAAGGTATCACTTTTTTCCCTCTCGCTGATCAATCTATGTCTTATTATTATATATATGGCAAAAACAGTCATTAAAAATTTATCCTTAATTTAATTGTTGACAAAAAAAAAATTACGAAAAAAAAATTTTCGTCAGGAAAAAAAAATACGTTTACATTCAGTATCACTTTGAAAATTTTATACACATTTATAAAGTGTTAATATAGTTTATGGTACTATTATATGTTGTTCTATTTTTTTTTAACTATTGTAGATTGTTTTTTCTTTAACTATTGTAGATTTTTACTGTCAAGTTGCTATTAAAAAGAAAAAAAAAACTGCCCATGACGTCACATTTAATTGCGTAGCGTTTCTTTACTACAATAAAATCTATGAACTATAAATTTATTTTATCAGTTTTATTTATAGATCCTACTGGGCGATTTTTAAATTTTGGCGTTGAAATAAACCGAATGTTTTTCGCCAAGACATTTAATTCAGAAATAGCCATTTAAATAATTTAAACCGAAATAGTAGTCACATAAATGATCTATTTTTCTCTGAATAGATAATTTTATGGGCCAAAAAAAAAAAAAAATGGGGGGGGTGGGGACTAATGTGCAAGTTGTACCTGACGGGACTAAAGTGAAAGTTGTACCTCAAGGGACTAATGTGCAAGTTGTACCTGACGGGACTAAAGTGAAAGTTGTACCTCAAGGGACTAATGTGAAAGTTGCACCGAACGAACAAACTATTTCTTTCAACGAAAATGCCTACTAACCCTGGACGATAGGTCTAATATATCGTATTTATCGTAATATAACTCAATACTTATTTCGCTTCCTTCTTCGACTCGTTTTAATACGCATTTTTTATATGCATGAGCAGCCCCCGAAAAACAAAAACATTAAATAATTAAATTCATTTTTTTACTTATTTTTATTTCATATTATTTCACGCGCACTTTTTATTTCCTAATTCAAAATTATTTAAAAAATACTTTTTCGATATCGCTTGTAACGATACTGATTATTATTAATTTTCTTTTCTTTTAATAATAATAATAATTATAACAATAAAAGATTTTGATGAAATTCTGGCAAAAGCAGAATTTAGTTTAGAACGGAGAGCTATTAGTTTTTTTTTTTTTTTTTTAATTATAACATCGCTTTCAAATTATTCAATTATATTTTCGATAAATTTTAGATTTCGACAAATGTCCAACTATCGAAATCGACAACGCAAAAGTCCCAGATTGAGACTAATAAGCCCTCAGTCCTTGAAAAAAAAAAAAAAAAAAGTTTTAAAAATAGAAAATTTATTTCAAGCACTATTTTCAGCCTAAAAACCGTTAAAAAAATAAACAGAATATTAATTATTCATACAAATTAGCGAAAAGGCGAAAAGATATCCGATAAAAGTATCACCAAAATACGATTTCCCCTTTTATACAAAAAATTATATTAAAGAAAAAAATCATCTCTAATATGGTGACAAAAATTGAAAGCCGGCAAGGGAAAGATTCAATAAAGTTGTGTAGCACGGTAATGTTTACATTATATATATATATATATATATATATATATATATATATATATATACATACCAATCACTACGCTAATTTATAATACAAATATACGAGCTGCTGTGTGTGACACTGTACCTGCACGCTGTCCGGCAGAAATATTTAATTTAAATTAATACTTAAATTATTTATTTTAATTTATAATTGTTGCCAAGAAACTTTCAATTTTACATCTACTTTTTAAGATAGCACGCAATCCGCGATTGTAATGAAATGCTCGCCCTCTGGTGGGCTAAGGTGAAATTACAATAAACATGCTTTAATTCAGCTTTCATTAAGCCGCCATTGCATGCCGATGTTTAGTTTCACATATATTTATTGAATAAAAATGAATCAATCCGGTAAAAAAGATAACACATACTGTTGTGTGCTCCAGTGTAACTCCAAAGGATCAAGAAATCCAGAATTAAGCTTCCATTTATTTCCAAATGACAAATTAAAAATTTCAGTTGCTTCGGCTAATGGAAGTAAAGAATTAATCAGATGATTTGAAGCTAATATTTGTTCAATTTCAGTTAAAAATCTACTTCCGATCGAACTTTGAATAAACTGAATTATTTTTTTCCAAAAGCAATCGATTTTCCATGATGTAATGGCGGAGAAATTATAGTACGAATATTAAGTAGAATAACAAAAAGAACAATAATAAATACACGTGGCTATAATATTTACTAACAACAAAAACTGAAAAGCGCCATCTATCGATCATTACAAACGCGGATCGTGTTTTATATAAAAATCAAATCATTAAATTCATATTTTTATTTATTTTTATTTCATATTATTGCACGCGCACTATTTATTTCCTAATTCAAAATTATTTAAAAAAACGTTTTCGATATCTCTTGTAACGATACTGATTATTATTAATTTTCTTTTCTTTTTCTTTCAAAAAAAAAAAAAAAGATTTTGATGAAATTCTGGCATAAGCAGAATTTAGTTTTTTTTTTCTTCCCAATTATAACATCGCTTTCAAATTATTCAATTATATTTTCGTTAAATTTTAGATTTTGATAAATGTCCAACTATTGAAAAATGATTTCGACAAATGTCCAACTATCGAAAACGACAACGCAAAAATCCCTGTCTGAGACTAATAGGCCCTCAGTCCTAATAAATAAATAAGTAAAAATAAGAATACGTTTAATGGGAAACATATATAACCATAAAAATATTAGTTGTCTAAAATGCGGCAAAAATAGTGCTCATAGAATATTGTTATTAGTTATTTGCCCCGCATCATTAGCACTGTTGCAATGAAAGCAGTTTTACAGGCGAAGTGAAAATAAAAGGGTAGTTCATTCATTCACTTTCAGTTGTGTCAGCCTCTGCGACAAACTTGGTGAGTGGGTGACCAAATTTGGTGAGAGGGCAACCAAGTTTGATGAAAAATGGTACTTAAGAATTCCTCAAGTTTCGAATATATCCGACACACGGGAGCACAGATCTCGAGCTTTCCGACTCGATGGAATCATAGGGGATGGGATTCTCGATAAAATCATCGCAAAAATTTATAAATAGGAGTGAGTTGATTTATACGAGAGAGTATGTACTCACTGCGAATCAGAGTTATTCAGGGACCTATTCTGATTGATTGCATTGTAAGGATTGAACTCTAAGCGAATGAACATTTTTCTTGAGATTGCGAAGATTTATGTTCCGGAGTATTTGATGTTATTTGCTTTACTCCTGTTTAACAAGTGACTGTTTTTCAGAGTATACCAGAACATTCATCGAATAGTGAATTTTGCTATATGAGTAACAGCTTCAACTGTTTCCAGAATAGTCGAAGAATAAGCTTTACTCTTGGACTGTTTTCGAGAATATTCGTTATAATAATAGTTTTGTTGTATAGATTCGAGAAGCTAAAAAAAATATTTAATATCACTGAGGAGATCCCGTACTAAAGCTGTGGCGAAAATTGTCGCCAATCGAAATATATTTACTTAAACGTTTCAATTATTCAATTAAAAAGAAATCATTTTAATATAGTGACCAGCGAAGCGGGTAAAGCCTGCTAGTACAAAATAAAATGCAATTCCAGCAAATATTCCGTAATATCCCTTAATGTAACGGAATATCTTTTGTGGCCCTGTAAATCTTAATGCTAATTATACTGTATTTCATAAAAAGCCTTCTTTTGTGCATATGAACAACAATATTTTAATTTCATTAAGATTTGATCAAAGTCATTAAAATTTGATTTATAGAAATACCTCTCATAGAACGCAATGTTTTGGAATACTGTCGGGTGTCCCTGTATACAATGAAAATAATCGCTATCAGATTAAATTTACTATGGAAATAAAAGGCTAAATCTTTGAAAAATAACAAAGAAATTGCTTTGAAGCGATTTCTCAGGCTGAAAAAGAATTTCAAGGAGAATCCTGCTTTATTTCTAGAAAATAAAGCAGACATTGAAGATTATTTGAGGAAAAATATTGAGTATGCCTCAGTGATCAGGAAATTCCAGACACAACCAGATTCTATATTCCGCATAGATAAGGTTATTAGAAGGGAAATCTAAGCAACTACTACATAACGTCCTCAATGACTGTTTACATACGTGATTAAATTTTATTCCTGACCTGTTTAGCCTTGGTTTCTTTCAGAATCATCCTATCACAGTGACTGCTGACATTCAACAGGCTTTTATACAAACTACAACTACTGAATACGACAGGGTATTTACTAAAATTCGATGGCAGAAACTTGGAATCCAGAAACATGTAATGATTTGAAGGTCCTTTATTTTAAAGATTCCTGAAGATGAGGTTAAATTTAATCGATTTTTCACCCCATAAAACCTTTAACTGCAATCTTTCCTGAAAGTGTTAGATATTTCCGAGTAAGCCCAATTTCTACCGTATTTTGTAATGAGAGGATAAAGGGTTAACAAAAAACGCGAATTTTCCGAATAGACAAAATAAATCTAATCGATTTTTCCCTTCAAAACACCATTAACCTTAAACTGTCGTTGAAATCGTTATATTTATTTCCGCATAAACAATTTCTGTCATATTTTGCAACCGACGGATAAAGGGTTAACAGCGAACGCAAGTTTTCCTGAAAATGATGATTAAGTCTAAATTTTCATTCCAAACACTCTTAACCTCAATCGTTCATCAAATCGTTATATCCATTTCCAAGTAAATGGAATTTATGCATATTTTCTCACCAACACATAAAAGTTTAACAGCGAAGCACAACTTTCATAAACATGTGGATAAGCCTAATCTTTATTTATTACTTTTTTTTTTTTTTTACTTCATAAAAGCACTTAACCGCAAACGCTCATCAAAATCGTTATATCCATTTCCCAGAAAAAATCGGGCCGCGGTAGCCCAGTCGGTAGAGCGCCGGCCTCGTAATTGGAAGATTGCGGGTTCGGTACTCGAGCCGGCGAAAGACCGTCGTGTACACTAATGGTGGTTAGTGCACGTAAAATCT
The DNA here is from genome assembly GCA_963930645.1 of Salticus scenicus. Lineage (NCBI taxonomy): Eukaryota > Metazoa > Arthropoda > Arachnida > Araneae > Salticidae > Salticus > Salticus scenicus. The sequence goes on along the minus strand of OZ005650.1, from coordinate 28,136,069 downwards.
GTCGTGGCCGCAATGTCCTCCATGTTCTCATCAAAAATTATACCTCTGGGGGTCGCCATCCCTTCCGTGGAGGATCAAAATTGTGACGGCATGTCTCCGGAATACATCTAGGGGTGTGTCCGAGACCGTCGCCAATTGCCCATCTGCGCAGCACTAGTGCGACGTAAAACCCAACCAACCAACCAACCAACCCAGAAAAAATCCTTTTCTTCCATATTTTGCAAACGGCAGTTAAAAAGTAACAGTAAACGAGACTGGATATAACGATAAGTCTAGTTGATTTTCACTGCAAACAAGCCTTAAACTCAAACTTCCATCAAAAACATTGTATCGTTTTTAGAGAAACCACAATTACTTCCATATTTTGCAGTTCACGCATAAAGGGTTAACAGCGATCATGAATTTTCCGTAAAATGAGGATATGTCTAATCGATTTTATACACAAAAAAAAAAAAAAAAAAGTTGCACTATGGAAGTGCCGACAGAAGTGAAAACTTGAACAATTACGTGTGTATTTCTTGAATTGTCAGGAAATATTTTATTGTGCAGGAAATACTTTGAAATGAAGTATTTTTTTATTCATTAATATAAACTAACACTACAAAAATTATATTAAAATTTTATTTAATGCGCTAACTGCAATAGAGACAGTGTCCGGAGATGAGAGAAGTAGTGTAGAGCCGCAGATTGTAAAAACGTGAGAAAAATGGCGGCTTTGGCCTTTCTCACGGTTTTGTGAGGTCTAACTGCAACGTTTCCGGCTGCAATCTTTAAGAGACAGTGGCAGGAGATGAGAAGTTGTGTTGAGACGCACCAGATTGTAAAAACGTGAGAAAAATGGCGGCTTTGGCCTTTCTCACGATTTGGTGAGGTCTAACTGGAATAGAGACAGTGTCCCGAGATGAGAGAGGTCGTGTAGAGCCGCACCGGATTGTAAAAACGTGAGAAAAATGGCGGCTTTGGCCTTTCTCATGGTTTTGTGAGGTCTAACTGCAACGTTTTCGGCTACAATCTTTAATAGACAGTGTCCGGAGATGAGAAGTTGTGTAGAGCCGCACCAGATTGTAAAAACGTGAGAAAAATGGTGGCTTTGGGATTTCTCACGGTTTTGTGAGGTCTACCTGGAAGAGAGACAGTGCCCGGAGATGAGAGAAGTCGTGCAGAGCCGCACCAGATTGTAAAACAATATGCAGTATATAATTATTAACACTTCACATTAGCAAGTTAATTGTATGATACATTATTTGTATCATACAAGGATGGAAAACGTCAGCTGACGATGACGGGAGTTCAATGATTTTTGTTCACCCAAAAGTTTTCACTTCAAATGGAAAGCGTCAGCTGACGATGACGCGAGTTTAATGATTTTTGTTCACCCAAAAGTGCTCAACGTGTCTAAAGAAGTTTTCACATCAAAAATTTGCTTTCATAAAAATCATTACATCCATTTCCGAGTACACTCAATATCTTAAATAATTTACAACCGGCTAATAAAGGGTTAACTGCGAGCGGTAATTTTTATGAAGATGGAAATAAGTGTAATTGATTTAGAACCTTCAAAAACACTTAAAACCAAATTTTCATCAAAATCATTATATTTATTTCCCAATAAACCCAATTTCTGTCATATGTTGCAACTGGAGATCAAAGGGTTAACATCGAACGCAAATTTTCCTGAAAATGAAGGTAAGTCCAGTCTATTTAGCATCCCAAATAACACTTAACACCAAACTTTATTTAAAATCATTATATACATTTCTGAGAGAACCCAATTTCTGCCTTACGTTGCAAAGGGCAAATAACGGGTTAATACGGAACGCGATTTTTCCTGAGGATGAATGTATGTCTAATCGATTTTTCATGCCAAAAAACACTTAACCCGTATTTTCATTAAATACCCATTTCCGAATAAATCCAATTTTTGCCATATGTTGCAAGTGGCCGATAAAGGGTTAACACCAAAAACGTTTACTTTCTTGAAGAGAAGGATATATCGAATCGATTTAGAAGCTCAAAAAACACTTAACCCAAAATTTTCATTAAAATCGACAAATCCATTTCGGAATAAACCCAATTTCAGTCGTATATTGCAACTGGCTAGTTAGGTTAACAACGAATGCGAATTTTGCGGAAGATGAGGATACGCCTAATCACTTTTTATTACCCCCAAAAAATCCGAACACCAAACTTTTATCAAAATCATCATATCCATTTCGGTGTAAATCCAATTTCTGACATGTGTAGTAACTGGCCATTAAAGGCTTAACAGCGAACTCGAATATTCCTGAATGGTATTTCCAATTGATTTAGCTTTTTTTTAAAAAAAAAAATCTAACCCCAAACTTTCATTAAAATTGTTATATCCATCTTCTAGTAAACCTAATTTCTGTCATATGCTGCAACTGGCCGATAAAGGGTTAATCGCGAACGCAAATTTTCCTAAAAATGAGGATGTATCCCATCGATTTAGCTCCCTAAAAACACTTAATCCCAAACTTTCATCAAAATCGACACATCCGTTTCGGAGTAAACCGAATGTCTGCTATATATTGCATTTGGTCGAGAAAGGGTTAATACCGAACAAGAATTTTCTTGAAGATGAGGATAAGCCCAATCGTTTTCTCGACCCGAAAAGCCTCTGACCCCGAAGTTTCATCGAAATTGTTGAAGCTCTTCCCGAGATCCCCCACAGAAATGAATACATATATATTTATATATATTGTTGCGTACTTGGGGGGTTGGTAAGTTGTCCGAGAATGAGAAGTGAAACTTGCAAAAATTCAGGAGTTTAATTTACAGAAAGTTTCAGAAAAATACAGGCTAATAAACTAGGTATCAACTTCAATTCCACCAATAAACACAGCTTAAATAACAGCTGTCAGTAGCAAATACACAGTATAAACTGTATAGCAATAACACATGAAACAAGGCTCATTCAAAGACGCTCAAAGCTCTCAATAGCAAGCCAACATTGGCGGAAGTTAATGCCTATCTCAGACTCAGACTGACTGGTTTGGCGCGCTGGACTTCCTTTTATAATTTCCGTCGAACGTAGAATGTTCAAGAAATTTCCCGTATCTCATCAGCCAATCATATTTCAGCTTCTATATTTGGTATATCAATAATAAGGATTTTCTCGCCAAAAGTCGTCAAGGGCAAAAACTCGCCAAATTTGGCGCCAAATCCATTACCTGCCTTATTGAAGCTTTTAAATGCGTTTTTAAGGGAAAATTAGGCTGTTTTAACGCTAAAACAGCTAGAAATGCAGAAAATTAACATTTTACCGACTTACTAATCCTCCTTGAAAGAATTTATACAAAAATAAATACAATTACTTACAATTTCGTAACGATATATATATATATATATATATATATATATATATATATATATATATATATATATATATATATATAACGAGTCACGTGATTTACTCGTTTCATATAAGAGAAGAATATGTTCATTCCATTTTGTTTAGCGCGGCCAGCAATGTTCTACCTTCCATAAATTTCGCCCGTAGATGTATTTGAATTCTCTTGAATGTCCCTGTACCCGAACCATTTTTAATCTCAACGAAAATTTTAATGTAGCGTCCCTGTATGATAAAGGTTTAGAATACCGAGCTTGGACTTCTTGCTCCTTTTTGTTATTGAGATCTGCTGATAAAACGCATACGCAACCCAACCGATAACAACTAGATTTTCGAATTCAGGGTACCTCAGACAGTGTAAATATAACAACACTAAATTTTGAAAATTTGACCCCAGAGGAATAATTTCTGGAACATACATATGGATTTTAAAAAAAAGTAAAAACTGATTTAAATCTGGAAATAAACTGGTACTTTAAAAGGAAATCTGAAAATAGCATTAGAAATTTTGGGAATTTATAATTGAAATTTTATGATATTTTTTAAAAATATTACTTTACTTGACAAAACAGTTATAACTTCATTGTTTAGTAGTTAGTACCAGAATTGAAAGTTTTATATAACAAGAACGAAAAACCATGCAGTACGCATTGATTATTGACATTTTCCAACTGCACTTATTTGTTGTATCATATCTTTCAATATTCTTTGCCTACGTTATCACACAACTGACAGACAGAAGCACTGAAAAATATACAGATAGACTAATTGAATTTAAAATCACCTTTAGACATTGTTGGAAAGTGTTAAAAAGGCTTAACACAAAAGAAAATGCAGGCGTTAGAGCATCCCTTAATGTATCTGAATATTTTAGTGTAGCCCTGTAAATCTGAAGGTTAATCATATTACAAAATATTATGTTACAATATTAACAATGCATAAATTTCTTTTTATCATGTTTACAGTAGAAAGTTATTTAAATGTGATTTTTAAAAATGTATCTCTTAAAACGCAATGTATTGACATTTTTTTTTCTTTGGTTGTCCCTGTACATAAACTAGGTGTACAGGACATATTAATGCCATTTTAAACAGGAAACATTCCATAGTAAACTTGACTGATGTACAACATTTTTTTTTAAATTCTGAAAATATTTACGGACGCTGGGGCGGGAGACAGACAGATAGAAAGATAAACTATAGACAGACAAATACACAAATTGAATCATTTTCACGCTTAAAAATTGTTTGAAAGTGCTAAAAACACTTAATCTAAAAGAAAGTGCAATTCCAGCAAATTTCCAATAAAAGCCCTTAATGTAGCTAAATATTTTTGTGTGTCCCTGTAAATCTAATGCTCATAATACAATATTCTATAGCAAGCATTCTTTTGTGCATATGAATAACATATTTCAATTTCATTAAGCATTGTGAAAAGCAATTAAAATTTGGCTTATAGAAATACTTCTCATAGAATACAGTGCTTTGGAATACTTTCGAGTGTCCTTGTACACGAACCAGTGCTGGTATTTACGCCATTTTACATAAGAAACATTCGATAGTGAACTGGAATGACATATTTCAATTTTATTAAGATTTGTCTACAGTAAAGATATTAAAATATAGTTTATAGAAATACCTTTTTCAGAACACAATGCTCTGGGAAAACTTTCGAGTGTTCCTGTATACAAACCGGCAAAGGTAGTCACTTCATTTTCAATAGAGAACGTATGGTAGTGAACTTGAATAACATATCAGTTTCAAAAAATTCTATAAGTATTTAAGGGAGTCAGACCGTGGACAGACGGGCAGACGCATACACAAATTGAAATCATATTCATACTTAAAATTGTTAGACAGTGTTAAAAATACTTAATATAAACGGAAGTGCAATTCCAGCAAATTTTTATTAATATTTCTTAAAGTAATTGAATATTTTTGTGCGGCCCTGTAAATTTAATGCTAATCATACTATATTCTACAGAAAGCAATCTTTTGTGCATATGAATAACATATTTCAATTTCATTAAGCTTTGTGCAAAGTAAAGTTATTAAAATTTTGTTCTCATAGAATGCAATGCTTTGGAATAGGGTGTCCCTGTACACAAACCAGTGCTGGTATTTACTCCATCTTACATATTAAACATTCGATAGTGAACTTGAATAACATATTTCAATTTCATTAAGATTTGTGAAAAGTAAAGGTATTAAAAGATGCTTTATAGAAATGCATCCCATAGAACACAAAGATTTGGAAAACTTTCAGGTGTCCCTGTACGTAAACCAGTAGACGTACGCACTCCATTTTCAATAGGGAACATCCGATAGTGAACTTTAATAACATATATCAGTTTCAGGAAATTCCATAAATATTTACGGGAGTTAGAACGAGGCCAGACAGACTGACAGGCAGGCAGACAAACCGAAGTCATTGAAACTTTTCAACCTTTTTGGAAAGTATCAGCTAATTCTTAATCTTACTTGAATTTCAATAAATACACTAAAAATACAATCTTACAGAAGAGAGTTACTTGTACTCTTTAAAAAAAAAAAAAAGCAAAATTAAACGAAAGCATTAGCTGATAGTTTAATTGCATTAAAGTTTCCAAAATGCCAAAAATTTCCGCTTAACTCCCAGAATTCTTAAGTTATTTTACATTTTTACTGTTAAAAATTTTTGAGTAAAAAAAGGGGGGGGGATTTTTTGTGAATGTAAGCTTATTGTAAGAAAATATAATCTATTATTCTATGTAACTTCATGAAAAATTGCTCGAAAATTGACATAATTTGGAAGCTTGAGTGACAGTTTCGAAACATTTGTGTAAGGTTCTGTATACTAATTATTAAGACTAAGCACACATTTATTTACAGAAAATAGGATTTTAAACATCTCAATAACGGGTGCTGATTTCCTTTTATTGAAAACAGTGCAACTAATATAAGATGCATTTAAATAAATTTCTGCTCATAAGCCGTAATGATAAGAAATACTTTCGTGTGGCCCTGTACACGTATCATAAACAATTTACGCGCCGAAAACTCTACAGCTATTTGTGTATGGCGCGTGAACTTGCGTACCAGTTTGCATTTCAATCGGGTGATTTTTGAGGCCACTGTCGCGGTACAGAAAAATTCTGTCCATAGGCCGTAATAAGGAAAACTTATGTGTGTTCCTGTACACGAACCACAAACAGAAAATACAGCCAAAAGAATACAGCTAATTCCATGTAGCTTCAGAACATGTGTATCAATTAACAAGTCAATAGGGTGATTTTTGCGGCCGCTATTGCGAGACATATGTACATACATACAGAAACTCAGACAAGGCGCAAAATCTTTTTTTTTTAGTCTCCACATGAAGGCCTCTACTGACGTTAAAGCAATTATAGAAGATGAAATAAGAATCTTTCCGAATGCTGAAAAAAAAGGGGGGGGAAAGTGCAGTACAGAAACGCTACATGTTGGCTGATATGAACCCAAATTAACTAATTGTTTAAAATTGCTATCCCACATATCAAATGTTCTACACATATACGCAATAGAAGAAGATATATAATTTTCCTATAAACAGATAAAACTGCAGCATACACCACCTTTCGTTTGATACGTGTCTCAATTGAATTAGCACAGTTTTTCCTAATAGTCCTCTCAAACATTAAGTTTTGATTACGTATACACTTTAGAAGCTGCGATATAGCTTTCCCATAAGTGAGGAAAATTGCAGTATAGCAGTATCACCTTTTCAGTCGTACACGTCAAAATGTTCTTGGTGTCACATATGTCAAGGTCCTACTGAATAGAAAGATCTGTATAATTACATTTAATGTTGAAGAAACAGCGATTCCAAAGTTTTTTTTAACACGCAGTTGTAGACATTTACTTTATATAGTCGAATCGCGTTCAGGATATCTCAAAATGTGTAAATCCATCAAGAATGAGATTTTTTTTTTCAAATCTAATACTTTCTACTTATCTGTATAAAGTAAGTTAAAAATAAAATAAAAATCTGTTTCTCTCTCTCTTATATATGTGTATATATATATATATAAATAATCTAATTTTTATTTCCCCCCCCCCCCCTCTTCTAAACAATAATTAAAAATACATGCACTCTTTGGATTACAAATACAAATTCCAGAAGTGAAAAAAAAAAAATGAAATCAAATAGCTAAATTAACTGCCACCAACATAAATCGACGTTATAAGTAATATTTTATCAATATTGTCTGTTTCGTTAAAAATAAATAAAGTCAGAATCGAATTCGAAACTTCTCCTCTACAAACTTTAGTAGTTCTGTCCACAATAGCTATTTCACTTCCCTTCAACATGAGAAGTTTAAATAAATATAATTAAAAAATGTTCATCCTTTTTTTTTCTATTCACGAGTTGCAGCAGTGTCTGTATTCCGTAATACAGAAACTTTATTTATTCTACTGTATTGGTAAACAAACACATTGAAATCAATGGCCTTAATAAGCTGGTAAAGTTTTATACAAAATATATTATTTCCTTAAATATACAGAGAAACAAAAAAAATCTAAATTTATTTTCAGTACTTCAAAAAATATTTATCAATTATATATGTTCACTGTTAATTCTCACAAGCCATGACAAATCAGATAAAATTGCCAATAGCTATACATAAAATTTACTTACGTTTTGATTTTATCTTGATGAAACTCATCAGCTATACGAATCAACTCTTGTACTTTTATGAATTACCATCACAGGAACTTATATAAGTTTTAGAATACACAATTCACAGTTCGTCAAAATCTCGTCTTCCACAGTTATTCTGACAAGTTTAATTAGTCGATTCTTTACATATGCAGATATTATCAATGAACTGTACATTTAAAGCATCATAAACGCATTTTTTTAAGTAAATTAACTTTAAGTACGATATTTTTATTTATCGAAATATATATTACCAAATAAGAAAAAATACATCTTGCATAATAATTTGTATCAAACTTAAAATTAAATGCTGTATTTCTATTTTAAAATAATCATTTTAAATTTTTACTTAAGTATGTACACACAAAACACATGGTGAATTTTATTTCAATACGATGACGATATGTAATCGATGAAAGTATCAGCAACGATTTAAATTTATTTTGCAGACGATGTTTGGTTGTTTAGTTGGATTTAACGTCGCACTGGTACTGCGCAATGTAAATTGACGACGATCTGGGGCGCAAACTTAAGGATGGTCCGGAGACATGCTATCAATTTATTTTTTTTTATTTTTTTAATTTTTTTCAGACGAAAAAGAATAAAACAAAGCTTGGAATCCATACAGAGTTGCGAATTTTTTTGCAAAATTAAAGCATCATATAGCAGCTACAAAATTCCCTCGTAAGTCCTGTTTGGTAAAAAAAAAAAAAAAAGACAAAAGAATGTCTTTATACTTATCAAAGTAGCATTTTCATGTTAACTTTCTTTGAGAAAATTTAAATTTCAAATTCCATTTGTAAGGGACATCCATTGAGTACCGATGTAGAGTACGGATTCCCTCTAGAATAAATATTGTGGAAATCGCCTATAACCGTGATGTTAAAATAATGCTACAAAAATTAAGCTTCCCCAGATGTCGCTGTAATCGAAACTTTTGCTCAAATCGAAGACCTGATTGGCTTGTCCCAGTTTCGTCAGCTCAATCACGGGATCTAAGCACATAATTAACCAATAGGGAGTCTCGGTTTTAATGACGTGACACTAGCTTCGATTACAATGACATCTGGTGACAGGCTTCATTTTTTTAGTACAATTTTATTTGCCGCTTTCCACACTGTTTATTCCACTGAGCTGAAGAACAACTGGAGGAAATGCTAGACCGGATTTTGCGTGCCGTTTTTTGAAGGTTTGTCTTCCGAGCGTTGTATGGCAAAAAGCATTTGATATATTTATATTTCAAAGTAAAATTGTGTAAAGGTAGTCTGTTCGAACAACTATATGCTAAACATGACATTACAATTTTAAATTTTAATTCTTTAAAGATTATAATAGTAATAGACGACACGACAAATGTTGCTTGCCATACAAGGCAGGCGAACGATTGCAGAAAAACTGGCACGCACGAACACTGTGTAAAAGTATTGGAAGCATTTGCTCCAGTTGTTCTTTAGCTCAGTGGTTTATTCTACACGCTGTATCTATACTAACTGTGGAGAAAAATTCTGCGAACATCACTACCGTTTTTGGATGAATGCGCGTCTTCTTTTCGCGTTAATCGCTTTGGTGGAAATAGAAACCTGCTTTGGTGGAAGTGGAAGGTTGGTTTGGCGGTAGAAATACGGGCTTGGCGAATGAATTGTTGGATTGGTGGTAATGGGATGTTCGGGAACAAACATATTTCCAGTCTGGGGTCTATTCTAATCATCGAGCAGATATACTAGTATAGTACAGATTCCCTATACTTGCTATGGAGAAAAATTCCTGGAACATCACTGCGGTTTTTACGCCTTCTTTTCCCTTCTTTCTTCGCAACTGGTTCTTGCGATTTTGCATATTTTAAATGGTCTGTTTCTCTTACTGCAGCGTCTAGAATAAACAGTTTGGAAAGCGGCGAATAAAATTGTACTAAAAAAATTAAGCCTGTCACCAGATGTCATTGTAATCGAAGCTAGGGTCACGACAACAAAACCGAGACTCCCTATTGGTTAATTATATGCTTAGATCACGTGATTAAACTAACGAAACTGGGAAAAGCCAATGAGATCTTCGATTTGAGCAATAGCTTCGATCACAGCGACATCTGGGTAAGCTTAATTTTGTAGCATCATTTTAACATCACGGTTATAGGCGATTGCCACACTGTTTATTCTAGACGCTGTACTCTTACCACCAAAACTCCAAAGAAAAGTCAAACAGAACAGCTTTCAATCAGTAACAAGGATTAGATTATTTGCATTCCATTTCAGCTAATGTAGGTTTTGGTTTATGTTTAATTTACACCCAAATGAAATATAAAACAGCGATAACATTGTGGAGGAAACTTGCCTTGGTGGCAGTGGAGTGGTGGCAGTAAAAAGGATTAGATTACTTGCTTTTCCTTTCATCTAGTGTACAGTAGGCTAACCAGATCAAAGTACCTTTATAATAGAGAAGCGTTAAAAATTGCTACAGTTATCCAATTACGGATGTATTTTTTCATTCCTAATAAATAAGGACTAAAAAAGAAGTATTATTGGTTTAAAATTTACTTTCTACAATTTTTTAAAACTTAGAAAAATGCTTTCAAAATAGAGGAAGTCCCCAGTTGTCCCCAGAAAATGGGGATATTTGGTCAGCTTAATGTACAGTCGGCAACAAAAGTATCCTAGCACTAGCAAAAATTACTATATAAAAAAAGTACACATAATACAGTTTTGTTAAATAAATCCTTGTCGTATCCTATTCTTAATTAGTGTAAGAACAAGATTCGACAAGGATTTATTTAACAAAACAGTGTTAAGTGTACTTTTTTTTACATAGGAATTTTTGCTAGTGCTCGGATACTTTTGCTACCGACTGTAGATTGTAGTTTGTGTTTGATTTATCCTGAATCCAAATATAAAACAGCGATAGAGGACACTTGCTTTGGTGAAAAAGGAATGTCGGTTTGGAAGTAGAAAAATCGGTTTCACGAATGAAATGGCGGAATGGTGAGAATGTGATCTTCGGAAGCAAAAAGGTTACTAGTCCGGTGTCCACTCCAATATCTCGTTGGTGTTTCTAATCTTCGAGAAGATATACTAGTAGAGTACGAATTCCGTATACTGGCTATAGAGAAAAATTCCCGGAACATCACTGGGTTTTTTTCACCTTCTTTTGCCGATAATCACTTTCTTGTCAACTAACTAGCAGGATATTACATATTTTAAATGATTTGTTCCTCTTACCACTAAAACTCCAAAAAAAAAAAAAAGTCAAACAGAACAACTTTAAACAAATAACAAGGATTAGATCACTTTCTCTCCATTTCAGCTAGTGTAGGTTGTGGTTTATGTTTTTAATTTACCCCCAATCGAAATATAAAATAGCGATAACAAAGGTGGAGGAAACTTGTCTTGGTGGCAGTGGAATGTAGGTTTCGCGATAGAAAAGTCAGTTTGGCGAATCAATTGGTGGTATGGTGGGGATGTGATGTTCGAAAGCTAAAAGGTTACTAGTCCGGGGACTACTCTAATATCTTGTTGATGTTTCTAGTATATAGTCGATGATGATATCATTTACAAAACATACAATAGACTTTATTGTGACGTCATGAATTATTTCCCGCGTGGCCACTGAAGGGGAAAATTGCAGCATTATCATGTTCGTTTTTGTATTCTATAGAGAAACGATTTCAGAGAAATTTACAGATAAATGAGAGATTAGAAATTAGCCAATGCGATTAAATTTAGTGGATTTTACATCACTCTAATATTAAGCTGTGGGCAATTAGCAACGATCTGGGGCTCATTCCTAAGGGTGGCACAGAGATATAGGGTTGCATACAAACGGAACGCTTGCAATTTCGATGGTGTAAATTTTGCAAGTTTTTTGCAAATACAGTCGACAGCAAAAGTATCCGAGCACTAGCAAAAATTCCTATGTAAAAAAAGTACATTTAATGCAGTTTTGTTAAATAAATCCTTGTCGAATCCTGTTCTTAGTCAGTCTAAGAACAAGATTCGACAAGGATTTATTTAACAAAACAGTGTTAAGTGTGCTTTTTTCACAAAGGAATTTTTGCTAGTGCTCGGATACTTTTGCTGACGACTGCAGTCATACATTTGAAAAGCTTGCAAACGGCTTTGCAAGTGGAAATGTTTCATTTGTATGTACCCCATACAGTCGGTAACAAAAGTGTCCGAACACTAGCAAAAATTCCTATGAAAAAAAGTACACTTCATACGGTTTTGTTAAATAAATCCTTATCGAATCATGTTCTTACACTGACTAAGAACAGGATTCGACAAGGATTTATTTAACAAAACTGTATTAAGTGTACTTTTTTACCTAGGAATTTTTGCTAGTATTCGGACACTTTTTTTTGCCGATTGTACCATCACAGTACCGTATCATACACGGACGGGAAGCTGCCCTGCTTCGGTAATCTCAAGATGTACGAAAGCTAGGGAAAAAATCTATACATAATTTAGCCTCAAACTCAGAATAAGCTTATAGGGTCCATTTAGTATGCTTCTGAGGGTTAAAGAAGGGGGCTGCGCATTCCCTCCGTGGATGTTCAAAATAGTGAAAGCATTTCTCGGACCATCACCAATTTCCTACAGCATAACTCTAGTACGATGTAAAAACCATTTAACCCATAATCATTTTGTACGCAACAGTTGAATGAACAGATTGATGGATTATCTGATTTTGTTGCTTGAGTAATGCACGCAAGATAAGTACAGTCGGTAACAAAAGTATCCGAACACTAGCGAAAATTCCTATGTAATAAAAGTATGCTTAATACAGTTTTGCTAAGTAAATCCTTGCCGAATCATGTTCTTACACTGACAAAGATCAGGATTCGACAAGGATTTCTTTAACAAAACCGTATGAAGTGTACCTTTTTTACATAGGAATTTCCGCTAATGTTCGGACACTTTTGTTACCGACTGTATTTATTGTGAGCATACAAACATACAAACATACAAACCGGATGCATATATTAAAAATAAATAACATACGCAGAATGCAAGCATTTATCACCTCCAGATGTCTTCGGGCCATCCTCAAGGGTACGTCACAGACCGTCACCAGTTAACCATAGTGTAGCATCGGTGAGATTTAAAATTACTCAACTTCAAATACTACGGTTAGGCATTTCTCTCTTAAATTTAAATAGCGTTTACTTGGCTTAAATCTTTCCTGACTGAATCTTTTTCAAGTGAGACGTGGTAGCTCAGTTCATAGAGCATGAGTATCGAACTTGTACAGTCAGCAGCAAAGTTATAAGAGCGCTAGCAATAATTCCTATGTAAAAAAGTACACTTAGATAATCAGATAATCCATCAATCTGTTCATTCAACTGTTGCGTACAAAATGATTATGGGTTAAATGCTTTTTACATCGTACTAGAGTTATGCTGTAGGAAATTGGTGATGGTCCGAGAAATGCTTTCACTATTTTGAACATCCACGGAGATAATGCACTGCCCCCTTCTTTAACCCTCAGAAGCATACTAAATGGACCCTATAAGCTTATTCTGAGTTTGAGGCTAAATTATGTATAGTTTTTTCCCTAGCTTCCGTACATCTTGAGATTACCGAAGCAGGGCAGCTTCCCGTCCGTGTATGATACGGTACTGTGATGGTACAATCGGTAAAAAAAGTGTCCGAATACTAGCAAAAATTCCTAAGTAAAAAAGTACACTTAATACAGTTTTGTTAAATAAATCCTTGTCGAATCCTGTTCTTAGTCAGTGTAAGAACATGATTCGATAAGGATTTATTTAACAAAACCGTATGAAGTGTACTTTTTTTACATAGGAATTTTTGCTAGTGTTCGGACACTTTTGTTACCGACTGTATGGGGTACATACAAATGAAACACTTCCAGTTGCAAAGCCGTTTGCAAACTTTTTAAATGTATGACTGCAGTCGGCAGCAAAAGTATCCGAGCACTAGCAAAAATTCCTATGTGAAAAAAGCACACTTAACACTGTTTTGTTAAATAAATCCTTATCGAATCTTGTTCTTAGACTGACTAAGAACAGAATTCGACAAGGATTTATTTAACAAAACAGTATTAAGTGTACATATTTCACATAGGAATTATTACTAGAATAATTAGGCTGCCGACTGTAGTTCGAGAATTGCAAATGCCATTCTGTAACTGATAAAAGACCGTCGTGTACGTTTATGGTAGCGGGCGCGTGAAATCCGCCGTGGATTCCATATCCTCTATGTTCTATAAAAATAATACATTTGGGGGATACCGAAGCAGATGTGCCGCCCTTAACCGAGGAGATCAGAATTGCTACATTGTGTCTCCGGATCATCTCTAGGAGTGAATTCTAGACCGTCGTCAATTTACTGCGTAACTTAAGTGTAATGTTGAATGTATTCAACTTCAACATTAACCAAGCTGAGTCTGGTACAAATGGGTCTGGTACGATTTCCCGACACTCAGTTTCCCCACGCCACTTTCCCGACAGCTCACTTTCCCGACAGGTACGGTTTCCCGACAGCTCACTTTCCCGACGGGTACGATTTCCCGACAACTGACTTTCCCGACGGGTACGATTTCCCGACAACTGACTTTCCCGACGGGTACGGTTTTCCGACAGGTACGTTTTCCCAACAGCTCACTTTCCCCAATGACTTCTTTCTCGGTATTTCACTTGTTTATTTCTTTTACAGATTTTTTTTTAATAAGAAAGAGGACTGATAAAATATAATAAAAATATCTGGTGTGAAACAACGACACAACTTCCATTACCAACTGTTACACGTATTATTTGCACTTTTTGGAGATAATGTTATCAGAAGACATTGAATTGGCCTAATGAAATAGACGCCTAAAAATGTTCCGGTAAGAGAAAGTTAATGCACGTGTAAGGACATAAAACAGATTTTATACAGCGATTTTTTTTTTCAACACGAATTTCCGAGATCTAAAACTGATCTATCTGATCAAGATAACTATTAATTTTCCTGTGATAACCAAGTAAAGCATGAGAAAGGATATTTAAAATGGGTTTATGTAAAAATTTTCAAGATAATCTTTAGAGCCGTTTTTGACATACCGAATTTTACCAAAGCTTGGCATTATTAACCGTTGACCAGAAAACAACAATTACATGGAAAATGATATTTAAAAATTGTTAATATGGCAAGTTTGAAAAAAATTCATACTGTCGTTTTGAAAGCAACGCATTTGCAGGATCTGAAATTCAGCTATTTATACAGGACGCCCATCAATTTTCCTGAACTAACCAACTATATCATTCGAAAGTACATCTAACAGAGTGCTTATACAGCAATTTTGATGAAAATCGTTAGAGTCGTTTTTGAGATACGGACTTACGGTTTCAGATGTCCCACTTCCGGTTTTCCAATTTTCCCCAAAATTTGGAAAATTCATCTGTATACCAGACCTGTTTCAATTCTAAAGTTTCGTAGTTCTATCTTTATTAGTTTCCGAGAAAAAATAGCCAGAAGATTCCCCACATACATACAGACACACATACAGTCGGTAACAAAATTGTCCGAACGCTAGCAAAAATTCCTATGTAAAAAAAGTACACTTCAAACGGTTTTGTTAATTAAACCCTTATCGAATCCTGTTCTTAGGCAGACTAAGAACAGGATTCGACAAGGATTTATTTAACAAAACCGTATGAAGTGTACTTTTTTTACATAGGAATTTTTGCTAGTGTTCGGACACTTTTGTTACCGACTGTACACACTGACCAATTGCCGAAAACCACTTTTTGGAGCTCAGAGGACATTAAAACGTGTAAGTCGGGTGAAAACTCGATGTCGAATTTTTGGACCAAATACAATAATTTTATTAGTAGGGTAATGGAAGTAAAAATAATCCACAAAGAAAAAATTTTTTGGATGAACGTTTCCCTTCTTGGGGAAAAGTTCCACCCTGAGGTGGAGGGGGAGTAAGTCTTAAATATGGATATATTTCATAAGATCATGTCAATACCTTTAAAACAAAAAGGTGAATCATTGATCTGTGGCAATTTAAAGCAAAGTTTTTTTTTTTTTTTTTTTTTTTAAGAAACAATCAAACAAAATAAGTGCATTTTAAGATATTGTTAGTAATGCATAAAATCGACTGTCTTTGTACATTCAGTGATGTACTTCTATAAAAAAAAAAAAAAAATCCTTTTACGTATTCATCATGGAAAATAATTTTAATAAATAATTTTAATAAATGATTTGTTTTGAGTGAATTTGTATAGTAATATAGTAATACATAGAAGAAAGTTTTGTGATGGCGTCAACATACTAATGCTTAAAGTTGTTTTTATATTTCATCTTTTATACTTTTATCTTTTCTTCATTAAAAAATAATATTTAAACAAAAGTTTTTAATATCCACTTAACACTAAATTAACTATTAATTAATGCATCTTAAAAATCCCAATATTAAATATATTTTACGGACAAATCAATGTATTGGAGGAAAGCACTTTATTAAAATCAATATATTTTTCTGCAAAAAGAAATAACCTTACGCACGCCATTTCTCATGCTAATAAATTCGAAATTATTTCGCATACCAGACACATTTTAATTCCATGTGATTTTAATCCTCAGTTATGTTTATTAATATTTAATTTTGAAGGCTGCTTGCAAGCAATGATGCTGAGTTATGGCTTCCATTCATAATATATTCAACAGAGCGTAAATTTATGGCTGGTGAATTTCTCCGATAAGTCATGGTTGATTTCCATTTACCTTATAAATTTTCACGCATTATAATTCATTTATATTAAAATTCTTATGAGAAATAGAGAGTAAAAAAGAACTGAAATTATATAAATGAAAAATATGTTAAATAAGGATTGTGATATTTAATTAATGAATGAGATCATCATATGTTTATATTTCAAATTTTAAAAAAATGGATATTACATAATAAATTAACTAAATATTAAATTTAATATTTAGCTATTCACTGTGAAAAATAGTATCATTCGGAAATTATAAAAGAATAACAACTTAATTCATTATTACAAAAAAAAAAAAAAAAATCAGATGTAAAAAGAAAATAAATTTTTCAAACATTTACCACCCACAAGAGAAGAATTGTTTATACTTAACTTTTGTTAAGATATTTCGTGCCAAAGGGAGATTGTTTTTAAAAATGTTCGACATCAAGTGACATTGTGAAGTAGCAAGTCGTATTTTAAGCTTTTAGAAGCAATATCACTCTTCAAAAAGTAAAATATTTTGTAACAAACCACTATACGTTGTGTCATATAATATGATATTTTTCTTTTCCTTTCTTCTATTACTTTCTTCTATACACAAGAAAAAGTATTACATTCCTGAAAAATTTTCGAATTCAAATTTCAGATAGATTTAAACGTTTTCAAATGTCCAGAACATTATTTGACTATGTGTTAGCAAAAGTTTTGGGGAGCTCTACTTCGCGAAATAATCGATGAAATTCGAAAAAACTTCATATTTTTTGGACTTTGATATAAATTGGTGCTTATTACCTTTTGGCATGCATTTCCCAGTAGGTAGCACTGGCATGCTGCAATTCCCCCATTTTTCAGAATGCTGTACTTCAGTTTCTATGGTGTATAAATGCACAAAAATTGATATATCAGAGGAGAGAGAATTTTGTCAGAGCAATGCTGACTTAATTCAACTTCGTTTTTGCCGACAAATGGTGCTTCTATGCTTCAATTTTCACAAAAAACATTTATTTTTTTTTTACCATTCTAAGTAAAGGATTATTACAGTAGATCCTTTATGCCTTTTTTCAAAATAGTCTTACAATGCAGATATAACGTCATATGAAAATGCATGACAGTAGTTTTTTACTTAAAATTAATAGTTTTTAAAAAAGTTACAATTTTTCTGTACTTTAATTTACAAAAATCCCAACATTGTGCAAATACCACTTCAAATAAAATATGAAATATAAAAATATAATGTGAGGTGTGTTAATAAAGTAACATGCGACACGATTCAATAATGTTTTTGTCCTAATTGTAATTATTATTATTTGTAGAAATAAGATGAGACACTTATGCGTTTTTTAAATTTCTTTTGTAGACTATATGTTTTGTATATATTCGATAGTCTCTATTAAAGTGTTCATGATCTATGTCTTCAAAAAGAAAAAACATAGTTTGTCGGATGAACTCATTCTGACCTACGGTCAGATTGTTGTAGGATCACAAACCAATTGGTCTCCAAAAGTGGCTAGTTTAAAATATAAAAACGAACACTTCTCCAAACATTAATTTTGGATATTTTTCACGGTGTAAAACTGGTTTATTTCCTTTATTTATATTATTAAATTTATAAGATTTCGTTGAATTTGTCAAATACTGAAATTTTAAAAAGTGGGATTTTTTATTAATAATTTAAAAAGTAAATAAAAACTTTTTTTTCTCTTTTTTAAGCTTCTTAATGAAATTGGATTTTGTCGTGTCACGCTACAAAACAAGACGCCTCCAATTTAAAGTAAATGCAAGGAAATATTTTGCATTGCTCGTTGGCATAGTTGGTTAGAGTGTCATGTTGATAATGCGATGGTGGTGGATTCGCTCCTCGAAAGCCGACCTGTTACATTTTTGCAGGTAATTAATAGAAAAGATATCATTTTTTAAAAGAAAACCTATCATGGTCTACACAGTATCCTAAAAAATGTTGATTAGTTTTTTTAAGAAGCCTTTTTTTAGTAACTGAAAAGCACAAAATAAAAATTTAAGTTCAAAAAGATTTAAAAAAAAACACCGGAAGCTTTTTATTGTGCCATTAAAATTATGGCTTAACGAATAATTTTGCAAAAAACTACTAACTAAAAATATTGTTATCGAATGCTTTTTAAAATATTTTTAATATTTAAAAACTCCCATCTCTTGCAAAAGTCAAATATCTTTATTTTTCCTTAAAATTTTCTTAGTGTTGAAACTTTCACTTCTTTATAGGATGTCTTTATCACAAAAAAATTTAATTTTATGCTTTTTAGGGCTCCACAACAAAAAAATTTTACTGTTAATTTTTTTTTTACTTAAATTTTCATTTGCTTATTATTCCAATGTAAATAGTGACACTAATATTAACTTAATCTATTGAATCACATAAACAATGTCTAGATCTAGATTTTTTAAATGACTATACTTAATGATCCAGAACTTCAGGTACAAGCATAGAAAAATTGTAGAGCCTAATATAACAGGTTTTTTTTTTTTTTTTTTTTTTTTTGGTCTTTAAAATGACTGGGTTATTTATAGGTAATTTGAGTCTCTATATCAATATTCTAAGCATGTTTGGTGTGCACTGTAATTCAAGCGCTAATGAACCGAATACTTTCTATAAGTAAGGGACATGTTTACGAACAAACGCTTCGTCATTCAACCCATGCAGTTCTCGAGTGGCAAAAGACCAACCTATATTAGTGGAAATAACAATGTTTTGCCCCTCTACCAATAACTTGACTGCGAGCAAAGATATCACGTGCCCTTTCCTTATTTAATTGAAACATGAAAAAAATCTAATTATGGCTCATCGCTTGCAAATCTGTGTTACTATGCACATCACATTTAGAAATAGAATTCTCTTTATATATATATATATATATATATATATATATATTAATTTCCAGCGTAGAATTATACCGAAATGGACACTTTGATTTAATTTTGGTGCTTACTGTTTAACAGATGACATTGGTATATGCATGATTTTCACGAATTTCATGATTGCTATAACTCAGTCAACAACACCAAATTTTAAATGAGGAGTATTTTTTATGATAATTTATGCTGTTTCAGTTTTATTTTGGATCGCGCTAAATGAGGCATTACTGACTTTGTGTTAACCCTTTCCGAACCAGACTGTGCAATCATGCTGGTTAGACATCCATGACATCCACTTACATTCTTGCATCTGGAACAGTCGTGTGTAATAAAATCAGGAAATGAACGATGAAGCTAATTAGCAGAAAGTGTAAAGTACAATTTTCAATCAACAAATGTCGGTTATAGTCCATACTTTTCTTTCAGTTTGCAAAAACAGAATAAAAATGTTTCTGGTAGGAAAGGTCTAAACATATTTTTGTGTTAAACATGAGAGCAATCATTTAGAACCTAATAATGGAAATGGAGAGAATTTATATCTAATACTTTCAATGCGTAGAATGGTATTACTGAAATGTATGAGAACTTTTCGGAAAGAACATTTCTGACAGTCATAGCACATTGGTTTATATAAGAAACAAATATGACAATACAATTCATCAATTCATTTATTCATTTTGAAATACATTTGTAATTCTAGTCCAAAGGTCATTGAAGACCGAGAGCTTTTCTCAAAGCTGGTGGATGAGAGATGCCTGATTCTTACGCAGGTCACTAAGTTATTCATTTATTTACTTATTTATTCACCGGAAAATAGCAGCTGCCTGGAAACATCCACAGAACATTAGCACTTCTCTGGAATTCCCGAGCATATCGGGATTCCTGGATGAAAATTTCTCGACAATGATACTACGCAGAGCGTTCAGTATCCAGCGTTTTGTTGGTCCATTCTTCAATGCGTAACAAGAGGGAAATGGTAAGAAAATACTGGAAAAAAATCCCGGCTCAAGCAAGAGCACCCTCTCTGCTGAAAAGTGTACAAACGCAACGTAAACATTGTGAAATTGAAGGCCAGTGGCCACTAGCCATTCGGCTAGTAGATGAGTAGGAGTTTTCATGAGATTTCCTTGGTGGAAATAATTGACTTCAATTTTGTAAATAACTTGATCGTACCATTCTGAATGTTCCTTTAAATTTTGATACACACAAAAAAGTAATAAAAATAAATAACGAGATTCGACTTTAACTTAAGATCAAAGCTTGAAAATTCTAACAAAAAAGAGATTAACATGGGAAGAGAAGGAGAAATAAATTGTGAACAGAAGGCAAATTAACGAGAATGTAATTTACACATCTTTTTTTAAGCTATTGTATAGCTTTTATCGCGGGCTTTGAGCGCGGCGACCGAATCAAAAAATTCCGTAACGAAAAAAAAACCTAGCACAGTTCGGCAAACTTCGGTAGACTTCGGCTGTACGAAGCTCGCACGAATCGAGACAAGCTGCTCCGAAATCGGACGAATACGTAAGCAGCTGTTTGTGAGAAAGTATATAGGTGTATAGGTATCTATCATCTATGTACAACAGTGAATAGCTGTGCGCGTAAAATTTGTGTATAAAGTGTCTTAAATATGAATAAACAAAGTGCATTTATTTGTGTATAAAGTGTTTTAAATATGAATAAACAAAGTGCATTTATTAATGAAGAAAGTGATGAAAAAATAGTGAAAGAAAATGAGTGAGTACTCTATATACATACATTTTATTATTATCACAAATGCAGTATTTTTTAACACGCTTTTATTAGCTTCACCTGTATGTATGTATGTATGTATATATGTATGTTTGTTTGTAACTTCTCTGGGAGCAAACAAAAAATTTATATTGTAAAAAAAATACTTCTCCAACGTGAACGATATGGCGTAGAGGTAAGGCGATGCACTACGAACCTAAAGGTCCAGCGTTCGATCCCCGTCAGGGGACATTTTTAAAAAATGGTTTTTGTTAATTCTAAGTTATTTTAATTAAAGATTTAAATGTATGTAAATATTACGGTGTGTCACTCACACGATTTTCTCTTACCCTGAATTTTAATACTAAGATAGATATTTTGTGCTTTTTAGTTCACATTTCTATAAAAGCGTGTTCTATAATTTTTTAAAACTATAATATATTTTTCTCTATTAAAATTTGTTTTTTATCGGTCACCACGCTCAAAAAGTGTAAATTGAATTAATATCAAAGAAAAAACTTGAATATACCCATTCGACTTGCAAGATTTTAAAACCTATTAAATACCTTTTCTCTATTAAAATTTGTTTTCACATCGGTCACCACGCTCAAGAAGTGTAACTTGAATTAATATCAAACAAAAAACTTGAATATCCCCATTCGACTGGCACTCCTTTAAAACCTATTAAATACCTTTTCTCTATTAAAATTAGTTTTCTTATCGGTCACCACGCTCAAAAAGTATAACTTGAATTAATATCAAAGAAAAAACTTGAATATCCCCATTCGACTTGCAAGCCTTTAAAACCTATTAAATACCTTTTCTCTATTAAAATTTGTTTTCTTATCAGTCACCACGCTCAAAAAGTGTAACTTGAATTAATATCAAAGAAAAAACTTGAATATCCCCATTCGACTTACAGGCCTTTAAAACTATTAAAATACCTTTTCTCTATTAAAATTTGTTTTCTTATAATTATTGTTATCTTATTCATTAATATCAAAGAAAAAACTTGAATATCCTCATTCGATTTGCAAGCCTTTAAAACCTATTAAATACCTTTTCTCTATTAAAATTTGTTTTCTTATCGGTCACCACGCTCAAGAAGTGTAACTTGAATTAATATTAAAGAAAAAACTTGAATATCCCCATTCGACTTGCACGCCTTTAAAACCTATTAAATACCTTTTCTCTATTAAAATTAGTTTTCTTATCGGTCACCACGCTCAAAAAGTGTAACTTGAATTAATATCAAAGAAAAAACTTGAATATCCCCATTCCACTTGCAAGCCTTTAAAACCTATTAAATACCTTTTCTCTATTAAAATTTGTTTTCTTATCGGCCACCACGCTCAAAAAGTGTAACTTGAATTAATATCAAAGAAAAAACTTGAATATCCCCATTCGACTTACAAGCCTTTAAAACCTATTAAAATACCTTTTCTCTATTAAAATTTGTTTTCTTATCGGTCACCACGCTCAAACAGTGTAACTTGAATTAATATCAAAGAAAAAACTTGAATATCCCCATTCCACTTGCAAGCCTTTAAAACCTATTAAATACCTTTTCTCTATTAAAATTTGTTTTATTATCGGCCACCACGCTCAAAAAGTGTAACTTGAATTAATATCAAAGACGAAACTTGAATATCCCCATTCGACTTACAGGCCTTTAAAACCTATTAAAATACCTTTTCTCTATTAAAATTTGTTTTCTTATCGGTCACCACGCTCAAAAAGTGTAGCTTGAATTAATATCAAAGAAAAAACTTGAATATCCCCATTCCACTTGCAAGCCTTTAAATCTATTAAATACCTTTTCTCTATTAAAATTTGTTTTCTTATCGGCCACCACGCTCAAAAAGTGTAACTTGAATTAATATCAAAGAAAAAACTTGAATATCCCCATTCGACTTACAGGCCTTTAAAACCTATTAAAATACCTTTTCTCTATTAAAATTTGTTTTCTTATCGGTCACCACGCTCAAAAAGTGTAATTTGAATTAATATCAAAGAAAAAACTTGAATATCCCCATTCCACTTGCAAGCTTTTAAAACCTATTAAATACCTTTTCTCTATTAAAATTTGTTTTCTTATCCGTCACCACGCTCAAAAAGTGTAACTTAAATTAATATGAAAGAAAAAACTTGAATATCCCCATTCGACTTGCAGGCCTTTAAAACCTATTAAAATACCTTTTCTCTATTAAAATTTGTTTTCTTATCATTATTGTTATCTCATTATTGTTATCTTATTCATTAATATCAAAGAAAAAACTTGAATATCCCCATTCGACTTGCAAGCCTTTAAAACCTATTAAATACCTTTTCTCTATTAAAATTTGTTTTCTTATCGGTCAACACGCTCAAAAAGTGTAACTTGAATTAATATAAAAAAAAAACTTGAATATCCCCATTCGACTTGCAAGCCTTTAAAACCTATTAAATACCTTTTCTCTATTAAAATTTGTTTTCTTATCGGCCACCACGCTCAAAAAGTGTAACTTGAATTAATATCAAAGAAAAAACTTGAATATCCCCATTCGACTTACAGGCCTTTAAAACCTATTAAAATACCTTTTCTCTATTAAAATTTGTTTTCTTATCGGTTACCACGCTCAAAAAGTGTAACTTGAATTAATATCAAAGAAAAAACTTGAATATCCCCATTCCACTTGCAAGCCTTTAAAACCTATTAAATACCTTTTCTCTATTAAAATTTGTTTTCTTATCATTATTTTTATCTCATTATTGTTACCTCATTCATTAATATCAAAGAAAAAACTTGAATATCCCCATTCGACTTGCAAGCCTTTAAAACCTATTAAATACCTTTTCTCTATTAAAATTTGTTTTCTTATCGGTCACCACGCTCAAAAAGTGTAACTTGAATTAATATAATAAAAAAAACTTGAATATCCCCATTCGACCTGCAAGCCTTTAAAACCTATTAAATACCTTTTCTCTATTAAAATTTGTTTTCTTATCGGTCACCACGCTCAAAAAGTGTAACTTAAAATTATATCAAAGAAAAAATTTGAATATCCCCATTCGACTTTCAGACCTTTAAAAACCTATTAAAATACCTTTTCTCAAAAAATAGAGTTAGATCATTCAAATTTGGTACATCGAGGTTTTCGATACCTACAAATCGATTGCGGATATTTTTGATATATTCTCATTGCGGATATATTCTCATTTATTCAATAAAAGAAAAAAAATTGTTTTCTTATCGGTCACCACGCTCAAAAAGTGTAACTTGAATTAATATCAAAGAAAAAACTTGAATTAATATCAAAGAAAAAAAAAATACTGCATAAATAAAATAAATAAATAATTATAATTGCATAAGTTGATAAAAAATGCTATGCAATAACTTTACCGCGGCAGTCTCCGAGTGCCACACGTATTTTTTTTTCTCTGGAGTTATTAACCGTAGGTGCGCAAAAACAGATGCTTTATACAGAAAGGTAAATTGGCATCAACAGTAAAAACACCAAAATAAACTTTACTTTATCAACAAAATTGTTTCAATATTTTCCTATACCAATTCTCGCACTACAAATTATTCATGAAAATGAATATTTATTAAAATTATTTTCAAAGATGAATGCACACGTTTCTCATCCCAGAGAAGTATAACGCAGATGTTGAAAAGAAGCCAATTTTGTGCCTTACAGATGAAAATATATTACTTCAATTGTTAACTAATATTATCTGTCTCGTTTCATTATTATTTTCAGGTTTGCATTTATATACATGTATATTGTGGAAACCTTTTCAAACACTGCACAAAGATAAAATGAAAAAAATATTACACGCAGAAGTGGAAAAGTTTAAATAAAAAATGATTAGACTCCAAGTGGTGAAAGCATACAATATCAATAGTTCATCAGGGGTATTGATTGAATATTGTGTGCCAAATACGTGTATTTCTGTAATTCTAGACATATAGCAAAAATTTACAAAGAGCAACGCCCGATAACACGTATTAAGACTTTACAAATCAAAACAGGAAGCAAGATTCATTACATAAAAATCGTAGGAAAGCAAAATAAAATTTAAAGTATAAAATAACTTACATTCATGGAAAATGAAAATGTCATATCAGCTTTAGAACAAATAATAAAACTTACAAGGAAACATTCAAAAGGTGTCATCTTCAAAAAGTATTGAAAAAAATATATGTGATTCTACTCTTCATAAAACACCAGAAAATGAAAAATTATCGGCTGAAATGAATTACAGCGACCACAAAAAAATATCAAATTTAAGCATATTTGGCGATTTTACACTGCTAGGTGATTGATTTTGAGTACTTGGCGGAAAAACAAAACACGGTTCTGTTCGTACACGGCAATCTCGGTGCTAGCATACGTATCGCCTAACAGCTCTGAATCGCCAAATATGCTTAATTTTGATAATTTTTTGGGGTCGCTGTAATTAATTTCAGCCGATAATTTTTTCATTTTCTTGTATTTTATGAAGAGCAGAATCACATATATTTTTTTCAATACTTTTTGAAGATGACACCTTTTGAATATTACTCGTTAGAATCGTTGGCTTTGCAATTTAAAAAATTACTCAGTGAAAGCAGAATTTAAAGAATCACAAATTGTAACATGATACTATTCGATACAGACTAAAAACAAAATCAAATAACGATTAAAAATAATCAGTTTTGTAACTGAACAGTTTATAATAAATCAAATATTAAAATAAATATACCAATATCGAATTTACTTTTTCTATTTCTATAATTAAGGATCTTGAAAAACTCTCAAATGAAAATATTTATTGGATACGAAATAGTGTGATTTGATAAAAGTGAAGAGAAGAAGTAGTGTCACCATCTGTGAAAAATTAAAATATATATATATAAATAAATAAAAAGAAGAATCGGTCTACTATGGTCTCAAAGTTGGTAGATATTCATTTGCCATAATTACATTGAGTCGAACAAACTATTGTCAACCAAAGTAATTTTCTTGATTTCTTTCAATTTAAAATTTTCTTTTTGTGGATTGTATTTTGAATTATCACTAATAAGTTGTATTATTTAACTGTGTTCCAGTTTCAGCTTGTTTAAGATAAAAATAATTACTAATTTTCAGTTAAAGAGAAAATGTTTATAATCTAAGCAAAAATAATGTTTAGAAGTTCTAAAAATTGTGGTATATGTGCCTTAAAATTTTTAAAAGCACTTTCCTGTGATATAGGGTAAGTGCACCAGTGATTGACACTTTTAGAGCAATCTCTGATGTTTTAATGTTCTAGTCATCAGAAAATTCACTGATGACTTTTAGAAATCTTAAGTTAGTACATATGGCACGAAAGACATTCAGAACCACATATATGTTAAATTATATACATTTGATAACAATTTTTTTTTACACCCATTCAATGTTCCAGTAATTGACACTGCCAGTTTTTCCTTTTATCAGTAATTGGCACCCTATGTTTCAGTGTTTGACACTGCTAGTTATTCATTTTACCAGTTATTAGCACCCTATGCTCCAGTGTTTGACATAAAATGTTAAAATTCTTATATGTAAAATATATGATTTTTTTATTTTTCTTATTTATTATTTCAGGATAGATGTCAATTACTGGAGCCTGCCACTCACTAGAGCACCTACCCAATGACTATTAAAACTTATTTGAATCTGTAATATTGCGAAGTGTAAGAACTATCTAATCATAGTTTCAACTGCCCCTATCTCAGAGTACGTTATAGCATTCACAAAGGTTCCGCGACTTTTATCTAAACTATCAGTTTTAGATGGGACTCTAATTCATAATGGCTATGGTTTAGTAAAATCAAAGCAAAATTGTTCACAACTGTACACAATCTGGGCTGCATTATCCAGCTATGGTAAATTATAAAAAATAATTCAGTTTGTTATTGCAAATCGATATAAATTATTTTTTAATCATTTAATACTTATCTTTTATTAGTTCCATACTAAGACTATGACACTAACAACAGCTGAGAAATATAACCTGTAAAGAAAATGCCGTCGACCCTGTAAAAAGAACTGTTTGAAGGAAGAAAACTAGTGTTTTTTTTTTTTTTTTTTTTTTTTTTTTTTTTTTAATTCAATTATGTTAGTGAAGCAGAAGACGAAACTTAAAAAATAAAATAAAATAAAGGACACGGACGTTTCATGAAACCTTTTCCTCCGAAAGTGGCAGAATGCTTTTCTGAGATTTAGACTTTTTGATATGTAAATTCCTTTAGGAGAAATACATGCATTGAATTCATGTAATCCATTGTTAAAATAGCTTTACGTTTTCAGAGACACATAGAGATAAAGGGAACTATTTCAAAACCATGGCATAATGTTTGTTTGCGCTACAAAATTCGTGCTCGGGCCTTTCCTTTTTTTTTTTTTTTTTTTTTTTTTTCTTTTCATAAAAAGAAATTTATTTATTTATACGTAACTAATTAATAAGATTGAAATAAAATTTTATCAGAAAATTACTTAACTTATTTTGTTTAAAAGTAGACTGGTGCACTCAGTAGAATAAACATGCAATCATTTCAAAAAATAATTTAGCCCGGTCGGTGAAGCGCCCAGCTCATACTTGGAAGATTGCGTCTCATAGAACACAATGCTTTGAAATACTTTCGGGTGTCCATGTACACAAACCAGTAGAGGTATAAACTCCATTTTCAATAGAGAACATCCGATAGTGAACTTGAATAACATATATCAGTTTCAAGAAATTCCATAAATATTTACGGGAGTTAGAGAGCGGACAGACAGACAGACAAGCCAAAGTCATTAACACTTTTCAACCCTGGAAAGTGTTAAAAAGGAAATAGAAATTCCGCTAATTTGCTAACATGAAACATTTCTTAACCCCTTAACTGATTCATTTTCTTTCACTTTGTATTTCAGCTTACATCAATATTACTGCATGATAATATTCAATTAGTACTTAACCTTTGAATAGACATGTTGTTTTGTCGAAAATTAATCCAAAGAAATACTTTGAAAAAATACGGGTGCTTGTTTGTACAAATTGTTACGGGAATAATGTCCATACGCTGTGCGGGCAGACGAGTTAAGGGGTTAACTTAAATAAATTAATTAATTAATTAAACGCAGATTATTAAATAAAACATTTTAAAAGAATTAAAGAAAAATCTGTAAGCATAGTTTTGTTTCCAAAGTAATAGATACATAAAATTCCGTATAAAAGAGAATTCAATTTCGTACGACAGGATTTATTTTAATCTATTCCTCCATATAAAGGCATGCAGTAACTGTGTTTCAATTCCTAGAATAGGTTACTATATTCATTGCTTCAAATTTCTTTTATATACAGTTAGCATAAGAGCCCCTTGGCAGCTTTTAAATTTTTTATGTCATTTTGGTGATGAATTAAAATAGGTATTGCAACTGGGTAAGTAAAAATCTTGTCGAGAAACAGCCGAGCTACTTCAGGGCTAAATTTCAAATTTCGTCAAGGGTTCTATACTGAAGCTGTTTTATTTCTTTGGCAAGATTTTTCTCAATTTCATTTCATTTTTATTTTTTATTTTTTTTGACATAAAAGAAATATTTTTATTTATTTATTTTTACCATCACTTTTATTTTAATAATAATTTTGAATTTAAAATGAGGCTTTAATATCTTTTGAACAAGTTATCCGATTGAACTAAAAGACACGGCGCCAGGTAGATTTTTTCTTGTTTAATTAATAAACCAATTTTTTGATAAAATCTCATAATCTAGACTAAAAATTCAGACAGATACAATGACAAACTTTCAGCTTCGTATATTTAGATAAAAATAAAAATGTTTACGCATTCATTCAAGTTGAGCGATAAAAATTGGTAACGACACTGTTTGAAAGAAATAGTACGATCTGTCGTACTAAAAAACTAGACGTTTCGAATTCGTGCGAATGCCGTCAGATTATCCGCTTTACCTCACTTATATATAGTACAGAAATTTATTGTTTCGGGTCAAATTTTCAAAACTTTCTGTTATATTTACACGTTTTAAGGTCCACTGAATCAAATCAGATGTTTAACTCTTGGTATGTCTGTATGTATGCCTGTATTCCATTTACGAATACTAACAGTAAACTTTTATGTGAAAATGCCTCTAAATACGTTTTTGGGGGGGGGGGGACATTTACTTAAATCCGCAACTATCCCACCACAATTACTATTTTTACAATTCAGTCAAAGAAATTTAAGGAATTTAAAAGGGGCAACAGCAAAAATGACTTTTATTCACCGTATATTTAAGGTGTGTTTTTTATTCCTTCCCTCATAGATTAAAAAAAAAAAAGTGTTCTCATTACAAATGCAACAAAAAAGCGTTATTTAAACTCAAATCCCACTCGAACGAGAGCAAAAGAAAAAGATTCCACTTGTATGAAATCAATTTATTTAAAGAAAAATTCTTCAAGAAGGCTAAGCCCTTTCTTTTCTTTTCTTTTCTTTTCTTTTTTTTTTTTTTTTTTTTGTAAAGAAATGCTTTGCAGAAACAATTTTTAAAAAGAAATCAAGGACGACACGAATAAATATTCTTTAGGATAATAAATAATGAGTTTTTAAAAGAATATTTCAATTTAATCAGTTTTATTTAATAAAATTATAAAAATTTTAATTGGTTATTATAAAGAGAATTTTGTCTTTCAAAACTCGTATCTAATATAATGCACTCTCGCGGTAAGTGAAATAGTGATGTGTAAAATTAATGAATAAAAAATTACTAAGAAAACACCACAAATTGCAAAAACTTGAAACAGATGTTTCGTCTACATAACTGAGCATATCCCTTCATCAGTCTGATAAAAATAGGTACGAGTGCAGCATGGCAGCGGCAATGCACCTAATAGTAAATAAAGCTTTGATGTTGCACTCATGACTAAATTTTTAAAGTTAGCATGTATGTTATAGGTCACCGTAGCACAAATTATATAGTCTTTGGTAAAGCTAATATTAAAAGATTTTTTTTTTTTTTTTACAGGGTCACAAAGAAAATTTCTTTATCATTACGTCCTATTGGCTCAAATTATTTAAAGTGCGGTAGCGTCTAAATGCCTTATTCGAATGAGTTGAACCGGGAGTGTTTGTGTTCAAGGTCTATCACAGATTTCAGGGTTACTGATATAATTCATGTGTATTTTTAAAATATTTTTTTTTCTTTAATTGTTCATTTGTCTTTTAGTTAATATGTGAACAAATTATGCATTTCTATTGATTGGCTGATACAAGATAAAAAAAAGATTGAGGGCTTCACGTCTAAATAATTCCAATAACATTTAACAGTCTCATATTATTATTATTATTATTATTATTATTATTATTATTATTATTATCTTATATTTATTATTATTATTTGAAACTCTGATTTTCTGAGTTTTGAACTTTGAGTCACAACCACTCCTGAAATTTATATACATACTAGCTGTTACCCGCGACTTCGTTCACGTAGAAATTTTGATGTGTATGTGTGGGAACTGACGGTTTGATCATAATATGTAATGTAATGAAACCTTATCATTGTGGTGCTGTGAAAAATAGAGTCTGATAAAGTTTACTCAAAAAAATTTGTAACTCATTGAAAGATCTACGGGAAAAATATACAATTTATTTTTATTTTAATACCGATCTGTATACAACATTAAATGACTTATTATTTTCCGTCAACACATGCAAGTTCTGGGCACTTGAAACACGTGAACAACCAACATATAATTGACCGTGTGAGAAGCATGGAGTTCCTAAATGAATGCCTGCCACTTTTAAGGTTTGCCCCTGGGATTTGTTGATCGTCATTGTAAAAGCCAATTTCAATGGAAATTGCAATCTCTTGAAATGAAATGGCAAGTTGTTGGGAATAATAGGTATGCGGGGAATCAAAACGCTGTCTCCTTTAGCAGTTCCTGTAATAATGGTACATTTTATAATATTAATACCCAGCTCTGTGATACAACTCGTCTCTTGACTTCTAGCTACTTTCATAGCCCGAGCTTTATTATTTCTGTTGGAAAGATTAGATTTGCGCTTCCCGGGCATTTCGAAAAACTATCAAATAATAATAATAATAATAAAACCCTTAAAAGGGAACTAAAAACAAAGTACTACTATGAAATAATAACAAATCAAAAGAATTAAAACTACTAACAAATAAAAAGTAAATTATAATTCAAAAAAGTAAGAAAACGCACGTTAAATGACAAAGTGAAATAAAAAGTTAAAAATGAGAATAGTAATTAACCAAAAATATTGAACGTGTGATGCTTTCTACTTATCTATATAATATTTCTTTAACGTGGTCCAATAGGGCAGTTCCTTGTTTGTAAACAAACATCTCAACTTTTATGAGTGGTTGGCAAAAAGGCTTGGGAAAAGCATAGCGATGGAGGATCACCAATATAGTAAATTGCGCGGGAAAGTCGAGCGCGCTTTTTTGCCAACCACCAGACGTCACGAGGAAATGCTCTATTACGATATACATGGGGATAAAAAATAATATTTATAAATGGACAATATTTACACACGTGGAATAAGCTCAATAATTTAATAAGAAAAACTGACGACATTTGTCTGGTAAGAGTATTTTATATACTTCATGCTTAGTTAATAGTAGTTGGTATATAGAAAAATAAATTAATTAATTAATGTGTAAACTTGATCATGGTACAGCCTTAATGCCCTTGGCGACTTTTGAATTTTTGTTGCCGTTTTAGACCAAAATAGAATTTATGCGATTATTGTTCCTATACGCAAGAGAAGTGTGACGTCACTGACCGTCCGTGGATGCAAGAAATTTGATTTCCTATGTTAATCGCCCATTGGATTTTTTGTAAAAAATTATTAAAAATCGAGGAAAATTATTTCCCGATTTTAATCCCCATATTTGGGTATATATATATGCAATTAGTTATCATGTGCATGTGTTAGATTGAGTTATTTTGCTGTCAAATTGACAACATTTTAATTTTAAATTTCAAAACTCTGTCGTTCTTGGCGCTTATTGTATTTGGTGATCAAACACGTAATACGAAAATATACACGCCAGATGCATATTTTCGTAATATGCATAGTACGAAATATTGTTTCATATTATTCATTACTATCTTAATATAAGTTGTTAAAATAACTATGATTTTTGAAAGGAATTAAAATATGTTTGCCAGATAATTTGGCGATATTTTTTTTTTTTTCTGCAAAGGATGACCGATATCAAATCTATTCCGCGGCAACATATTAGTATCTTTATCAGACACTTTATTTAGACATTTGAAAACAAATTTGACATCAAATTATGATAGAATATTTATCACTTTCCTTTTAATTAGTATATTAGTTGGATATTTATTGTGCAAATATCATCCTTTGAAATGAAATGTTTGTGTTTTCAATCGAATATGGAAGTTTCCCATTTTTTTTCTAGAGTTTTGAAATTAAAAATTCAAATTTTGTCAATTTTACAACAAAAATAACTTAATCTAACGCATAGCCATGATAACTAATACATATCTATACCTAAATATGGGGATTAAAATCGAGAAATAATTTTCCTCGATTTTTAATAATTTTTTACAAAAAATCCAATGGGCGTTTAACATAGGAAATATTTTTCTTGCATCCACGAACGTCATCACTTCGCTTGCGTATTTCTTTCTATCTTTTTCTTGGCGAAAAATGTCCGATCTACTTCAGCATCAAAATTAAAAAAATTGTCCAGAATTATCAATAACAAAATACCTTTAATATAATGATGAATTAGCTTTTATGCCAAGCGTGTTCATCCGCCGTACACAAAAAAAAAAAAAAATCTGAAGTTGAGGTATATAAAAAAATGCTATGAAATAAAATTCAGAAGAAACTAGCTGGAACCCGTCGAATGCGACGGTCACTTTATTGACCGTAATGTTTCAAAAACCGTCGCATCATTATTTAAATGTATTTCAAGTTAAAACATCTAATATAATTTACGACATTTCACTTAAAAAAAAGAAATTCGGAAAAATGCTTATAAATAGTAATACTATATACGACACCACTTTCTACAAAGTATTGTCATTGGTGACGTCAAACTGACTCCAAATAAATAGTTGCTATCTTTTATTTTCTATTTTGTTTAATACTATGACTACATGTTAGTTGACCCGCCCGGCGTTGTCCGGCCTATGATAATAACTTTAAATAAACCTTAAATTTGCATGATTTTAAATCCTAAACTCGATTTTGTTTGAATTTCTATTTTTAAATAAAGCATCGCGAAAAAATAATCAGATGTAACAAAAAAATTACCTTGAACCAAACGAAACTCTGCCTTGTGACCACGGTGCCTGCGGCAGCACATACGCTGGCCGCTAATAACATAAAAAAATTCCCAAAAATTAATCTGGAACCAAACGAACCCGACTGGCGTTGCCCGGGCCCATGATAATAACCTTAAATGAACCTTAAATTTGTATGATTTTATATCTTTAACTCGATTATGTTTGAATTTCAATTTTTTAATAAAAGCATAGCATCGCAAAAAAAAAAAATAAAAAATCAGCTGTAACAAAAAAATTACCTCGAACCGAATGAAACTATGCCTTGTGACCCCGGTGCCTGCGGCAGCGCATACACGGATCACTAACAACATGAAAAAATTCCCAAAAATTAACCTGGAACCAAACGAACCCGACCGGAGTTGCCCGGGCCCATGATAATAACCTTAAATGAACTTTAAATTTGTATGATTTAATATCTTTAACTCTATTTTGTTTGAATTTCTATTTTTAAATGAAAGCATCGCGAAACAAAAAATAATCATATATAACAAAAAAAAATTGCCTCAAACAGAACGGAACTCGGGCTCGTGACCCCGGTGCCTGTGGCAGCGTATATGCGGGTCACTAATACCATGAAAAAATTCTTAAAAATTAATCTTGAACCGCACGAACCTCTGAATCGTGTTTCCGCCGCCTGTGGCTGCGGCACCGTATAGCAGGCATGCTACGCACGCGCTGCAAAATTCACTTTCCTCCACCAGGGAGCGCAGTATGTTGCATACGAACATCACCAATCATCTTGAATTTCCAAGACCTTTCAAATAAGGTGTCACATGGTGGTGTCAACTGCAAAATCCTTTAGTTGCACTTTCTCCCGCCAGGGGGCACAGTGTGTTCTGTACGAACATCACCAACGGTCAGGAAATACCAAGACCTTTAAAATAAGATATAACATGATAAGGTCTACTACAAAATCACCTAGTTCCATTTTTCACCACCAGGGAGCGCACTATATTGTATACAAACATCCATAATCAACATGAAATTTCAAGACCCCTATCACTGATCGCCTTGGATTTCCAAGACCTTTTAAATAAGGTGTCACATGGTGGTGCCAACTGCAAAATCCGTTAGTTGCACTTTCCACCACCAGGGGGCGCAGTGTGTTTTGTACGAACATCACCAACGATCAGGAAATACCAAGACCTTTAAAATAAGATGTAACATGATAGGGTCTACAGCAAAATCACCTAGTTCCATTTTTCACCACCAGGGGTCGCACTATATTGTATACGAACATCCCCAATCGACATGAAATTTCAAGACCTTTGAAATGAGGTGCTACATGTGTGGGTCTAGAACGGATTTACCTCTCAAACTAATTTCCCCCCTTCCCCCCCTCCAAATCTACTCCCCCCCCCTTTAAAATCGAAAATTCCAAATTCGCAGAAAGAGATTTTTTAATATTCGACTCTAGTCCCCATATGTACACTTTCCACACCGTGAAGTAATTTGGAGCTTTAACCCGTTTCCCCCCGGGGGGGGGGGGGAGAACTGTTCGACTTTTTTTTAATTTTCTCTTTTCATTGCACAACTACAGACCAAGACCTTTTTTTAGACACCTCAACCAAATTTTTACACCAAGTAGTTCTCTCAATATAGTGGAGACAGACAAAAACATGTTTCAAATTAATATATAGATTTTTTTTTCAAATAATTGATTTACACCAAACGTAAGAAAATCTTGAAAAAATTTAATGTAAAGTTGATTGTGCACGCGTAACTTTCCTCAAACTCAACGAATTTAAGCAGTTAATAGCTCAAAAGAAAGAGCTTGATCCACTGAGTGTTCTTAGACTTGTGTCAACAGCCTACGTTAATTAGAACTCTAGTTATAGAGGTTTGAGTGAAGGAAACTCTTGAAAAAATTGAATGTAAAGTTGATTCTGCACGCATAACTTTACTCAAACTCAACGAATTTAAGCAGTTAATAGCTCAAAAGAAAGAGCTTGATCCACTGAGTGTTCTTAGACTTGTGTCAACAGCCTACATTAATTAGAACTCTAGTTATGAAGGTTTGAGTGAAGGAAAATCTTGAAAAAATTGAATGTAAAGTTGATTGTGCACGCATAACTTTTCTCAGACTCAACGAATTTAAGTAGTTATTAGCTCAAAAGAAAGAACTTGATCCACTGAGTGTTCTGAGAGTGAAATGATCAAGATCCATTCATTAGAAGAGGAGCTATGAGAATTCGAATTGTTTGAGTGAATGTGTCCCATAAGAAATGTACAGGGAAGAATCGCGTTTGAGTATAACTTGAGTAAGGTGGAAGTTGAGTAAATTTCAATGATTGATGACATATCTGTGCCTAAATACCTTTCATTTAAAAAAAAATGAAGGAAATCGGCCGGATAGAACGGCCAGACGGACTGACTTTAGTTTTCATAAATTTTTTTAATATATAAGATATCTTAGATTTGTAATATTACTATTTTATTTTAAAATTATAAAGTGTCATTTTCTCATCCACCAATTTAACATTTAGTAATTTTTTATTTTTCGCGTGAAAGCATATTTCATTTTATGTTGAAAAATAAATAAATAAAAATACCTCGTAAACTTTTTTGGCAACAATTAAAAATTTAAATGGCTTTTATTAAGTCAATTACCGGTTTATTATTTTCAAAATTACCGGTTTTTTTTTTTTTTAAATCTAATCAAATTTTCGGTATAAATAGTAGCCTATGTTCTATTCCAGACTATTCTACATCTCTGTACCAAATTTCATCCAGAACCGTTTAGCCGTTGTGGCGTGATTGAGTAACAAACATCCATCCATCCAAACTTTCGCATTTATATATTAGTATAGATTATTGGTCACTGTCGCACAAACTGTATAGGTTTTGGTGAATCTAGCACTTATAGTTTTTTACAAAGACACACCTAAAAACTCTTTATTATTATGGCCTATGGCTCAAATTACTTAAAGTGCGATACCATCAAAACACCTTATTTGAATAAACTGAAAATTTATACACATGTTATAGGTCATCGTCACACGAGCCGTATTGGTTTTGGTGAATCTAGCACTAATAGTATTTTTTACAGAGACAGAACAAAAAATTCTTTATCATTATGATGTATGGGCTCAAATTATTTGAAGTGCAATAGCGTAAAATTAAGCAACATACTATATGGAGAAAAAATATTCAAATACCTATTAATTTTTTTTCTTTTGTTTATTTAACGACTTCTCTGACTTTAATTTATTTATACAACCGTTAATTACTTAATGTTTGGGAAGTCGAATGGAGTCACTCCAGATTTTTACTTACCGAACACTATAGTGAGGAAAGTATTGTAATCATGTCAAAAATCCGAATTTGAGATTTTGATGTTTCTATACGTTTCGAGGTCCCCTGAGTCCGTTTTCACTATTTTTACGATGATGTATGTATGTCTGTGTGTGTGTATGTCTGTGAGTGAACACGTTAGCGTCTAAACGCTTTGTTCGAATAAGCTGAAAGTTGGTACGTATATTGTAAGTCACCATAGTACGAACCCTATTGATTTTGGTGAATCTAGCACTTATAGTCTTTTTACAGGGACACCAGAAATAACTCTTTATCATTATGGCCTATGGGGCCAAATTTTTAAAAGTGCGATAGCGTCTAAACGCCTTATTCATCTGAGCAAAAAATTTGTACACATTTTATAGGTCACAGTTGCACGAACTGTATAGATTTTGGTGAATTTAGCACTTACAGTTCTTTTACAGGGACACAAAGAAAAATTCTTTATCATTATGGCCTATGGGACCCAATTTTTAAAAGTGCGATAGCATCTAAACGCCTTATTCAATTGAGCTGAAAATTTAAATGAACATTATAAATCACTGTTGCACTAACTATAAGCATTTTGGTGAATCTAGCATTTATATGTTTTTACAGGGACACAACGAAAAATTCTTTATCATTATGATCTATGGGCTCCAAGTTCAGTAGCTTTAAATAAAACATCGTGTAATATTTGGAGAAAAATACTCAAACACAGTATTATGGTTATCTCTCTTTTGTTTGTTTAACAACTCCTCTTTCTTTGCTTTATCTACAAAACTACTATAAAGTATGCAACAATCGTTTCGAATTGAAATGATTAAACACATCCCTTCACAAACCTAGAAAATGTTTACACGAGTGCAACGGAAAAGGGCGATAGCGTCTAAATGCCTTATTCGATTGAGCTTCATATTTATATAAATATTATAAGTCACCTTCCCCGAACTATATAGATTTCGGTGCATTTATAGATTTTTATAGGGACACAACGAAAGGATCTTTAATCATGATGACTTATGGGATCAAATTAGTTGAACTTTTATATTGTTAAACGCCTTCTTCGTTTGAGTTGATTGATTTCAGACTTATCTTCTTTTAATTAATTAAAACAACTCTTAATTACTTAATGTTCGAAATGTTGAGTGGATCACTCCAGATTTATTTTCTTGTATTAAGTGTACTAGTATGCTTTTTAGCGATTTTTGTACGTTCTAAGTTGCGAAATTGTATTGCAATCAATACACCGCTTTGTGTCACCTGATAGAGATTAGTTTAAAGTTATTAAGCAGAGAAAGAAGTTGGGAGAAAAGTGAAAATAAGTTTGAAATTTTAATATTAAAGACTTTCATATGATAAGTCTTGTATTCGTCACTGCATTCGTTAAAATTTTTACCAAGGAAAAATGCCATCGCCAATAACGTCACCGTTGAACAAAAGAGATTGCCAATCAACCTGTTTTGTTCTCGAGGAGAAAATATTATCGTAAAGCACGTGCGAATGTTGGTCTCGGTGTTTTACAGATGACGATTTTGATGTGACCGATCGAGAATAGAGCCCCTAAATAAAATATATAGGCCGGCGCATCACCGCCATTTTTTTGCCTCGGAAGAGGACAACATTCCCGCTTGGCGTCCTTATCGCTTTCGTAGTATTTTTAAGAAATCTTGATCCGAAGCTACGATCGGTCAACAAAAGCAATAAGCAACATTAATATTCCAAAAAACACTTTTTTTTTTTGTTCACCTTATATTATCAGGATATTCTGTGGTTGTATTGGAAATGAGATGTGTTATTAGAGCTGTTTCTGTTTCTTATGCAAAATGTCGCCAAAGCACAGATAAAATATCTTAATAAAAGGTCTGCTTAAATCGATTTCTCAATATTAATGTAAATAATATGATTAAAATAACACATTTCTCTGTATTTTTACATTAACACATGTCAGAATTGCAAAGAAAAATATAAGTAAATATAAATATATTATTTTATTCGTCTTAAATTTTCTTATGGAAATCTCAACATTTTATGCTCTTTTCTTGAGTGATTAGCAGTTTATTATTAAATAAACTACCATATCATACTTACTTAGCTAAAATCATGAAATATAATAAAAGAAGTTACTCTAAAGTAACACGAGACGATAGAAATAATGACTGCCGTCTATTTATCAATGAAACGCGCTGGGTACATGTGGCAACCCTAAGGCAACAAAATGACTGATGCGCCAGCTCGTATATATAGGAGCCTTAATCGAGAACGTACGGCGCCCCGCTTATAAGCTCAGGCATGAAAATTTGCCAGCACTGTTCGATAAAGACGCATCGCAAATGCAAAATAAACTTGATTAGCAATTAAGAGTATCACAAAAACTATTTCTAATCGTTTACACGGAATAGAGGTGTTTTAGATGACAAGAAATTGGGTGCCACATGCATTGAGCCAGAAAAACAAAGTTGAATGTGTTTGGCAATGCTTGATTATGCTCAAAAAAACAACATATAAAATCCTTGTTATTGAAAATTGTGACGAGAGATGAAAAATGGATATGTTATGACAATCTAAAATGTAAAAAACTTTAGGTGAATTTCGGAGAAGCAACAATATCGAAACCTGAAGGAACCATTCACTGCAAAAATATTCTATGCATCTGATGGTATATGAGAAGTGATATGTTAACTGTTGGGGCTAAGCTTTAAAAAAAAAAAAATTGATAAACGATATAAGCAATATTTGTTGTTATTGAACCGGTAAATTGGTCGAAAACAACCCTTTATTAACAAAGTTTTGCTTCAATGAAAATTGCTTCATGAAAATGCAAGGCCTCAATGCTGCGAAACTTGTCAAGAATGCATTAGTAACACGTTGTGGGAATGTTTCAGAACGCCCCGCGTATAGCCCTGACATAGTCCTTTAGTAGTATCATTTGTTTAGGTAGATGTACAATGCAGGGCCCGATTAAGCTTTGAAGCTAGGCGGAAGCTCAGCATCATTTCGGGGCCCCCTTTCATTTTGGAAAATCTTGTTTTCCTGTTACATATTGTAATATAAAAATGCTATAGACCAAAAAAATAGTGTGTGTTTATTATTTTTATTTATTTATTTTTTTCATACATCTGGGTGGTTTCTACACAGAACATTAAAATCATACAACTTTTTAATTAAGAACATTCAGATTTTTGAGGTTAAATAATAGATTTTTCCCGAAATAGTGAGTGTTTTATCTTGTTTTAGTTAACTTTTCTCAGACAAAATTCAATCTTAGTGTGAAAATATGAAACAAAAAATTCAAGACCATGTTTTTAATCCTTATGGGGCCCCATTTTAAATTTTAGAGGGGAAGTTTGAGCTTCCTGAGCCTTTTGGATAATCAGGCCCTGGCACAATGCCCTGTCTTTTGTACACTTTCGGACAGTAGACGAAGTATGAAAATGGGTTGACGATTTCTTCGCGTCGAAAGACGAGTCGTTCTACACTGCTGGCATTAGTTTACTAGTCGAAGGATTGTAGAAAATGTTAAACAATGAGGTGAATAAAATTATTATCCACAGCTTTCGATTACATTCATTTCTACGAAACACGCTTTAAAATTTATTACTATTCCCAATAAAAGAATTTGACCAATAACGTTTGATCTGGTAAAGGAAGCTACATGATGACTTTACCATAGCTTTCATTTCTCAATGAAACTCAGCAGGCTTCTAAGCTTTATATATATGCTAAATTCGTTCAGCTTATGCGAACTACTAGTGAAAAAGAGCTTCTTTTTTTATTCTATGCCAATCTATTTTTTTTCTTTTTGTAAAAATCTAAATTTTACAAGATTATGCGTCCAAAATAAGACTAGGATTCAGGAATTAGCTTTTAAATAAGAGAAGCTTAAAGACCTGTGTTTAATTTAGGTTATCTTGTATATTTCTTTTTAAAAATTCCTTTAACTTTTGATTAGTTTGATAAAAAAAAAATTAAGCTAAATAAAAAATTTTTGTTTGTTTGTGTAAAAAGGAAAAAAATAATAAATCTAAATCTATCCATGCTAGGACTTCTAAGTTAAGTGCTTTTCTTCTAATAATTAATTATTAGTTAACAAAAAGCATTTTTTTTTTTAAGAAACCTTATTTAGCTGTTTTTAAGAAATATAATTTTCTTAATTACTGTGTATGGCATAAAATTTATAATATCTAGATCATCTTGAATTTTTTTTTTTTTTTTTTTTTTTTTTTTTAATCTTCTTAATTTCATTAATCTTATGAAACGAACGCACTTTCTAAATTAAATTACTATTCGGTTTATGAATCATACTTCTTAACAAACACACAACATATGAGAAAACAGATACCTAGAGGATGTTAAAAAAATAATAAATAATTTTCGTGTCATAAAAATATGGAATTACATGCATCAAATAACTCACTTATGACATTAAAAGGTTAGTGAAATATGTTGAAATCTAGTACGGAAATTCAATAAAGCAACTTACCTTTTTTCTCTTTAGCAGATAGAAATTGTCAAATAAAGAAATAAAGCAAATTAGTAACAATTAATTGTATTAACTTTTTTTTATTAATGAAGTTATGACAATTTTCTTTTACTTTTCAGAAATGAAATCGACTTTTTTTTTTTTTTTTTTTAGTAAATAATTCAACATTAAAAATATGTTACAACATTAATTTATCAACGCGTATTGGTAATATAAATTTACTTTAATCGAATAAAAATAAGTTACAAACATTGATTCAAAAACTTATTTATAAGTCTTTTGAAAATTCTGTATCTATGTTACAAATAACATCTTTATTTATTTATGTATTTCTATAATTTTTATTACTGGATTTACTTGTATTTTCATTGTTATGTTTTATCCTTATGATGTATTGTTATATCAGAATGTTATTTATCATTATATTAAATTACTAGCAGGCTTTGCCCGCTTCGCTGGACGTTAAACTTAAATGATTTGTCAAAATGCCATATCTTTATTAATAACCTAAGTTCTCGCTGTGAGTGGTAGAGGTTTTCTCGCTCGCAAAGTGAGGAGTCTGGGTCTCCACTGTCTTCGGCACAACTTACCCACTTCTTACTTCCCCACCCTCAGCGGGTGAGTTCGAAGTTTTGCAAAATCCCACTAATGTACATAATGCGTACACTTAATCAATATCCACACACCAAAATTTGCCATTCTAAGATAATTCAAAGCGAATTCAAACGGAAAAACATGTTTTTACACATGTTTATTGCCATCCGACTCCGAGAATGGGGGGGGGGGGGGGATTTCGAATTTCGTGAAATGCAGTTACAATAAGTGCCGGATGCATACAAACAATTTACGCACCAAATTTCGTGACCACAGAAGTCTTTAATAGACAGTATTATAAATAAAAAAAAAAAATAAAAAAACAATAAATATTATACAGACACGACATTATTTCATTATTTAAAACATGAAAATCTGACATTGACAGATTTTAATTTAGTGCCAGAGGCCTACTGCTAAACTTGTTAATATCGACAAATTCTTCTTTAGTTAATTTGTGACGATCTAAATTCCATGATAAAGTTTTCATTAAATCAAACCAATGTGTTTCAGCTGCAGATATTGTAACAAATAACGTTGGAAGTCCAAACTGTCTTATAGCCGCAAAACAACGTTTTTTCTCTTTTTCCCAATGACGGGGGGGGGGGGTGTGCCTTGGGGGGACTCATGTCAAAGGTGTGCCTT
Source organism: Salticus scenicus (assembly GCA_963930645.1). Taxonomy (NCBI): domain Eukaryota; kingdom Metazoa; phylum Arthropoda; class Arachnida; order Araneae; family Salticidae; genus Salticus; species Salticus scenicus. The sequence goes on along the minus strand of OZ005650.1, from coordinate 28,093,394 downwards.
GGGGGGGGGAGAACTCATGTCAAAGTTGTACCTTGTGGGGGACTCATGTCAAAGTTGGGCCTCGGTGGGGGGACTCATGTCAAAGTTGGGCCTTGGGGGACTCATGTCAAAGGTGTGCCTTGGGGGGGGACTCATGTCAAAGTTGGACCTTGGGGGGGGACTCATGTCAAAGTTGGACCTTGGGGGACTCATGTCAAAGTTGGGCCTGGGGGGGGACTCATGTCAAAGTTAGGCCTTGGGGGGACTCATGTCAAAGTTGTACCTTGGGGGGGTCTCATGTCAAAGTTGGGCCTGGGGGGGACTCATGTCAAAGTTCGGCCTTGGGGGGACTCATGTCAAAGTTGTACCTTGGGGGGACTCATGTCAAAGTTGGACCTGGGGGGGGGGACTCATGTCAAAGTTGTGCCTTGGAGGGGACTTCATTCAATAAATCCCCATTCAATAAACCGACTGAAATAGGCCCTTAGCACTATTAAGAGTGTATTATAAAAATTCGACAACGCTGTACCGACTGAAATAGGGGTACCTTGGGGGGGGGGACTCATGTCAAAGTTGTGCCTTGGCGGGACTTCATTCAATAAATCCCCATTCAATAAACCGACTGAAATAGGCCCTTAGCACTATTAAGAGTGTATTATAAAAATTCGACAACGCTGTACCGACTGAAATAGGGGTACCTTGGGGGGGACTCATGTCGAAGTTGTGCCTTGGGGGGGACTTCATTCAGTAAATCCACATTCAATAAACCGACTGAAATAGGCCCTTAGCACTATTAAGAGTGTATTATAAAAATTCGACAACGCTGTACCGACTGAAATAGGGGTACCTTGGTGGGGTGTCATGTCAAAGTTGGGCCTGGGGGGGGACTCATGTCAAAGTTGTGCCTTGGGGGGACTTCATTCAATAAATCCCCATTCAATAAACCGACTGAAATAGGCCTCTAGCACTAATTAAGAGTGACCTATAAAAATTCGACAACTGTACCGACTGAAATAGGCCTCTAGCACTAATAAATACAAAAAGCACAGCTTAAGTATCGGAACCCTTTGGTGACTTTAAATATTTTAAGCCATTTTTGCGATGAACTGAATTGGCTATCTCAATTGTGCAATTAAAGATCTTGGCGAGAAACGTCCGAGCTACTACGGTGCCGAATTTCAAATTTTGCCAAAGGGATCCAATACTAAAGCTGTTCCATATCGAATCTGGGTTGAAAACGGAAAAAGGGTAAAATAAATTAGAAATATCAGATCTATATTTATAAATTTGATACCGAATGAAAGGGGCGATTTTGCTGAATCCAGGGGTTCAAACAGTTTTTCGATGCGACAATTAGATTTTAAAAAAATAACTAAAGTATGAAATTTAAGTGGTAACGGAAAAACGGATAAAGGGAAAAATAAATTAGAAATATCGGACCTATCATTACAAATTCAGTACCAAATGAAAGAGGTGATTTTTCTGAATCCTGGGGTGTAAACAGTTTTTCGATACGACAATTAGATTTTTTAAAATTAACTAAAGTATGAAACTTAGATGGCAACACTTCATTTCAATCTTTTCATAATTTGTAGTGAAAATCACGCGAATACAAAAGTCTTTAACTTAAAAATTTATTTTTATATTTCATTTTTTCATTCAAAGCATTTTAGTGAAAAGATATTTATGGCGCATGCGCAGGCGTTTTTTACCCACAATTTAAACACTAATTATAATTTTGAAAATTTCTATATATATAATTTCAAGTTGGGTGAAGACCTAAGTTTCTGCCAAGCGCCGTTGAATTCCGTCCAGCCATTCTCGAGTGATGCCCGGACAAACGTGTTTTAGTCTTTTACCCCCTAGGGGGGAACGGGGGGGAATTTCCGAAAAGTTGATAGATATAATTTTAAGTTGGGTGAAGACCTAAATTTCTGCCAAGCGCCGTGGAATTCCGTCCAGCCGTTCTCGAGTGATGCCCGGACAAACGTGTTTTTGTCTTTTACCCCCTAGGGGGGGAACGGGGGGGAATTTCTGAAAAGTTGATAGATATAATTTTAAGTTGGGAGAAGACCTAAATTCCTGCCAAGCGTCGTTGAATTCCGTCCAGCCGTTCCCGAGTGATGCCCGGACAAAAAAAGCGACATTCGGACACGATGACATACACACAGACACACACACACACACACACACACACACAGGCAAAATTTTCTGAAGTCATTTTCGGCTTTCATGGGGTGTGAAACGTGAAGATATCGCAAAATTTTTCGATTCCGACAAATTTACAGACAAAACTCTGATTTTATTAATATAGATTCACGTCCGTATAATTTCTTACTTTGAATAATAATCTCCGCCTTTTAGCGTTCCTATAAAGCAGAAGCTGCCAACTGCCGGTTCCTGGACTGTTAATGGTCCACGAGAAAATTTTGATGGTTCGCAGAAAAAATCTAGTCATATTTCCATTTTTTTTTTTTTTTAAGTTCACTATTAGCAATTACACTGGTAGGAATTTTTGCTAGTGCTCGAATACTTTTGCTGCCGACTGTATTGCGGCAGCCATCTTGAGTAGACAACAATTAACTTCACATCTTCCCTTATATCATTCCTGCAAGGTGTTATGTATGACGTTTTATTAGTTCCTTAATCAAATTATGCGGAAAAGGAATTTTAACCAATGTATTATTCAACAACGATCGTAAAGCTAAACTCCTGTCCGTGTCCATTGCACCATTTCATTTTTGACTCTCTATAAAAAAGGAATATTCATTTATTGAATGAAAAAAGCACTGAAAAATATTACACAATTTTCAACAACATATTTGTACGAAAACGATTCTTACAAAAGATAAGAATTTGTAATATTTTGTATTAAATAGGTTTATTTCATATTCATATTAAAATAGGTGAAAATAGGTGTTTTTTGAACATTATTTCTGCAGATATGTTTGAGTTTCTTAATAAATAATGTTAGTGGCTCGTGGAAATTTACATTATAAATTTAGTGATTTACAGGATAGAATATTATGAATTTAGTAGTTTTAGAAGTCGAAAAGATTGGCCACCTCTGCTCTAAAAAGCTACATCATTTAATGGGAACAGGAAGAACCCATTAGCGAGCATTATGCGGGACATGCTTTCCCCCCCCCCCTTGTTTTAAGATAAGTAATTAATAATATTCCGGTATTTGAAGTTTTAAAACCATACAGTGTTCTTCTCATAATTTATAAAAGAGATTTAACTCATTTTGTAAGGTATGAGTAGCGTCGAGTTCAGAAAGTAAAGGTCGCTAGATGGATTTAGTGTCGGGGGTGGCCGCAAGTGGTGGTATCGAGTTAGAAATATTGTGTTGAGAAAGTGGAGGTCACTAAATGGATCCAAGATCAGGTGGCGATGCTTTGGATGAGATATCAGGTTGAGCTTAGAGGTGTCGAGTAGAGATAAAAGAAGATTGACGTAGAGTGTATCCAACTATTGAAGAATTAGTTTGTCAAATTAAGAAAGAACAGAACTTAAGGCCGTTGCGAAAGTAGAAAGCAATTAAATGTAAATAATTTTAAAATGAGTGTTTGAGATAAAATGAAGTGAATCATTTAATGAAGTTTACTTTAAATTAATTTCTGAGCTAAGAAATGTGTGCTTATTGAAGGGATTATTGGAGTTGTTACTGGAGTTCTTATTTATCGGCTTTATGATGTTTTAACGTTTAGTGCATGTTTAGGCTTCCGACGTCAAGTGCTACAGTTTGATGACCTCGAAAGTTCACAAGTGGTGAGAAACCTTTTTGATATGTTAAGATTATTGAGTTATACTACTATTCCGATGAGTATTCATAGACTCTCTTCTGCATCTTAATAGCCCATGAGAGTTTGTGTCCCCAGAAATTGCTACCAGAATTTTTTAATAGTGGTATTATTGGCAGTTTTATAGTAAAGTTTAGCAATTAAATATAACCAAAAATGCAATGTATAATTACTGGTAGGAAATAAAATAAAAAACCCGGAATGCAAACACCCCTGATAGTCCCTTTCAAGACTAAAATAAAAGTTTGATGTTTTAAACTCGAGTTCTTAATTCAATGACCACACACCTAGCAATAGGCCTGGAGATAATCTGCTAGTTGAGGCTGCAACGCTGTCATCAAAATTTAACTTAAGTTGCATACTTTACAGATAAAAGTTTGCTCCCAAGAATTATGTCTATTAAAATAGCACAGATGCCCAGATATTTTAAGTCTGTTAATACAATACAGATTTAGGATACCGAGTTTCGACTTCCTGCTACTATTTGCTCTTTATATATACCGATAACACATACATACATATTCACAGAATCAACCGCTAAAAACCTGTTTTTCGGATTTAAACGACCTCAAAACGTGTAAATATAACAAAAATTCAATTTCAAAAATTTGACCCTAAAACAATACTTTCTCTACCATACATATTGGTAAGAGAAAGTAAAAAAAAAGTTATTTTTTGTTACTGAAATAACATTTTATTTTGTTTTTACGCAGCTAAGAAATTTATTTTATTTATTTATTTATTTTTACCCATTGCTTAAATTACAGCATTACTGTGTTTTTTTCATCCACTACGCATGAATAACAACAATCTTTTATTATTATTTTTTGAAGAACTAAAAATTTTTTTTTTGAAATATAATTGTGTATTTGCTTTATTATTGCAAGACAAAACCAAAACTTGAATAATCCAAGTAAATGAAACAGTAATTCATCCAAATTTGAACTTATATCAATTTGTCGATTTTAATTTCTTTATAAATTTTTTACACATAAATTAAAATATATTCTTAAATATATTTATCTTTTCTATATTAAGACTTCAAAGAAGTAAGAATGATCCTAATTTGAATTCTTAAAAAATAAAAAAACATTTTTAAACTTTTTTTTCCCCTAAAATAATAAGCTTATAGTTCCTGCTTTCATAGAAATTATCTCACATTATTTCATCATTTCTAAGACTTAGAGTTTTCTTTATAAACATTAATAATATCTGTCAAACACTGTAATCCTATTTGTAATTTCAGCTGCAGGCAATTATTAATCCCAAGATCATAAATACGAGCAAACATCTTCTTAAGTTTAGTAAACACCTTTCAAAAACAGATTAAATTTTGCAGAAAATAATTCATAAATATAGTAAGGCTTTCATTTGAATTTTTTATATTAAAAAAAATAATAATAATGTGACGGACTTTTTTTCGCTAAGAAAAACAAAAGTTAATACTTTGTTAATAATTTAGTTTAAAAGGGCTTTTCATTAAGTGTATTTATTGTTTTCACTCGAATGGCCACACAATTAAGGGATAAACTGTTTGTGCTTAAAAGTTCGAGGTCTTTTTTTTTTTTTTCTCCTTTTATATCAATCTTATTTTAGGCTTAATAAAATTATTTTTCTTGCTAAAGAAATGAAAATTTTAAGCTCTTTTGCGTTGACTAAAGTGTTTTAAATTCTAGTATGGATCATTTATCATTGTGCCTCGACGAACTTAAGTGGATCCATTGTTACTTTCTTTCATCCATATAAAATAGAGAATACATTGCCAAATTTTAATAACTGAATTTTTACTGTATTGTTTAAAGTTTCCTTGATTTCAAAGTGGATCATTTATTATTGTGCCTGGATGAATTTAAGTTGATCTGATCTGTTGTTATTTTCTTTCACCCATATAAAATAGAGAAGATATTGCCTTAAATCCAAATTTTCGAAAATTTTTATCCATTCTTGCTGTATTGTTTTAGGGTCTCCTGATTCCAGTATGGATCAATTATCATTATTTAAGTGGATCTATTGCTACTTTACTTCACCTGTATGAGACAGAGAAAATATTGCCTACAGGCCAAATTTTCGAAATTGAACTTTTGTTATATTATTTTAAGGTGCCCTGTATTCGAAAATCAGGTTTTTAGCGGTTGGTCATATTGTTTGTCAGTCTGTATGTGTGATTGTGATCAACATAAAGCAAAAATATTTATAATCACCAGGAAGTTCATATTCGGTATTCTAATCTGAATCATATGAGGATATTACTTAAATCTTTTTTATTGAGACCGGAATAACGGCTCGCGTACAAGAACATATGACAGGTATGAAATATTGATGAAGGAAGCATTTTCTGTTATGTTATGCATTCTCAAAATTTTACAAAGATGTTAAATAATAGGATGTGTAAATAAAATACGTTTAGAAAATGTGTTATGAAATTGTAAAAATATTTATACAAGTGAAAACACAGACAAACAGACGAACTGAAGTCATACATACTTTTAAACTTTGTTGGAAAGTATTGAAAATATCATAGAATGCATTTTTTTTTTCTTGAATTATTGCACGTATTAAAAACAAAAACATGAAGTGATTCTACTCGACTTTCCGAACATTAAGTAATTAATAGTTGTTTAAATAAATTAAAGTAAGAGTCGTTAAATACATAAAAGGGAAAATTATAATAGGGTATTTGAATATTTTCCCTCAAATAGTACGTTGTTTAATTTAACGCTATCGCATTTCAAATAATTTCAGCCCTTTGGTCAAAATGATAAAAAATTTTCTTTTCGTCTATGTAAAAAAGTTATAAGTGCTAGATTCACCAAAATCTATACTGTCCGTGATACAGTGACCTATAATACACATAACAACTTTCAGCTCATTCGAACAAAGACACAAAAACATACATCATCGTAAAAATAGCAAAAATGAGCTCATGGAACCTCAAAACATATAGCTAGACCAAAATCTCAAAGTCGAATTTTCGTCACGATACTTTCCTTACATATGTATTTTCAGAAAGTAATAATGCAACTAAAAAACTAAAAATTCACGATTATTCTAATAATTTTCACTAGTTTGTACTTCTGCAATAATTACAATTTTGTTCAAGTTAAGAGTAGTTTTGATATACAGCACTCTTTGTACAAAGGGCTATATACAGATTAAAATATAAAACTTAATTTTTATTTGGTTTCTCCTTGTCCATTACTTATATTTAGAAAAATATAGACCTTAATAAATAAGAAAAATAAATAGTATATAAATAAATATATCCATTTTTCTACGTGGAACAATCGGTGAGTCATCGCACTTTGAAAATTTAAGCTTTCATCCCCTAGTTTTAAAGTTAAAAATGAGAAGGCTTTAGAGAGGAAGAAGACTCGAAAGGGAGAAGACTTTAGTCACATTGCATTTCAGATTGGTGTTGAGATTAAGGCAAATTTACTGCACGAGGGTCCTAGACCCGAGGAGAAGTGCCCTCCATTACACTTCAAATAGTCTTTAGTTATGTTTATCATCATCTGACAGTTATTTTCGACCATTTTTTAATTTCTCTTAGCTAGGATTGTTCCTATAGTGCATATTTAATAATTCTAGCATTAATTCCAGTATTTAAACTCTGAATCATATTCAGCGATGTGTTAATTATTTTAAACCTTTTTCAATAAAATTGAAAAGCGTATATGACTTTGATTTATCTAATTGTCTATTTGTGCTATAATTTCTAACTGATCATGTTATTTAGGTTCACAATAGCATGTTCTGTACTGAAAAATGGTATAAATAGCGCTATGTGTGTGTACAGATATTCACAAAATACTCTGGATACATTATAGACTGTGAAAAAAACTCTTTGAAGCATATTTTAATATGTCTGTATTGCACACATCATAAGGAAATGAAAATACGCTATTCAGATGTACAAAAGCGTATTTGGTATAACCAACAATAACTATTGATTTTTCAAGGCTACACAAAAATACTCATATACATTAGGGTCGCTATGAAAGAAAATCGCTCAAAATTCATTTTCAATAGGATTTTTATTTTATTTTATCACAGGTGATTTTGTTTACAAAATTTATTGTATTTGCTCGTAGAGCAATAAGTTTTAATAGGAAGGAAAACAGTTAATTTTTACGATCGTTTGTGGTAAATGCTCTGAAAACTTACAAACACCAGAACTGATCACAGAGGCACAAACGTTTTTCGCAAATGAACACTTTTTATTCATTTTAGAATTAAATAAAATTATATAATAATTATTTCTTAATTCAATGAATGACAATAAAGCTGGGCTGTAAAATTTACTTATAGGAATGCGGGAGCAGAAGCAACTGCACACTATAAGCTGAACAGACTGTAATGTAAATTAAATTATTTTTCAGATTTATTTATTTATTTTTTTTTTAAGATTTAATATTTTAAGATAAAGAATATTATTTACGTTATCATTTTTAAAAAATAAATGCAGCAGATTTTTTTTTTTTTTTCCAGTAATAAAACTATTTTTATTAAATGACCTGAGAACTCAGAAATCCCGGGCCAAGCACACCCGTAAAACAAAACGAAAGTCAAATACCGACTCCAAGAAAACTTGACATCCTCTTTCTCTGAGCTATAAGTCAAAATTGGCTTGGGCTTGCTTTTCTAGTAACACTTACGAGATACAGAAGCCCCTGAAAAAAATGGAGTTAGATTTCAAAGGTGCAGCGGTCAGCGATATCACAGCCTCCGGTATTGGTTTGGCGGATTGTTTCTAATGATAGAAGAGCTGTAAGATTGGTTTTCTCTCCGAAATTGCTACAGAAGCAATCCACCTTCATCAGCGAAGACGATCAGAAACGAAGCAATTTTGCCAACTTAAGTTTTGCCATGTATCTTCTAGTAGTTCAAAATGTCCCAACACTGACGTTGAAAGTCCCTTCATTAGTGGAAAATTATTAAAAAAGTGGAAAAAATCAACAAAAACCATGTAAAAGCTTTCAAAAAGTCTTAAGAAAGTACATCAGAATGTCTCTGCGAATTCAAAATTCGTCACTACGTCATGGAGAAAAACCTAAAGTACCTATTCGTAAAGACAAATCCCTACAGTTGGCAATACTAAAACGAAATGCCTTGCCTGCTTGGCATAAAATGCTTATCTGGCTTCAACAAAAACACAGTAATATTTATCTATGGCAATTTTTTTTTCCGTTTGTCTGTTACATACTTACATCTTTGGCGATGGCATAAGGCCAATACAAGACCTGTAAGAATCACTAGTTCAAGACAAAATATGGTAATTTTTCATTATGAGAAAGACAATGCAAGTTTCTGATTCCGAGACACATGCCATTAGCTTTTCGTCTTTTGAAGTGACACAGGATGAATTTTCATAAATAAATTGTATTAAAAAATTTTATCGACTGCCAACCACTGATGAAATAAGAAGGTACCTGGAGAGGTGAAAAATTATCTTGCATTGAATGAACAAAAACGACGTAACTTAATTCCTTAGAAAAAAAGAAAAAGAAACGCAAACACAATCATTTATTCCTGGAATAAATTTAAATCATTTACTGGGGAATATCTATTTAAAACATGATTAATTTTAATATAATAATGTTAATTAAATTCTGTATTTTTTCTTGACGTAAAATTATAGGGAATGCACTCATTTTAATCGTAGAAACAATTATAAACAATTCAACAGAGAAAAATGCACTTTAACAAAATTTAGAATTATATTAAATGTACCTATGGAAAAAAGTACTATATATATATATATATATTTCTAGTGTATTTATGAAAGCGGTCAGACTATTTATCTCCGTTTTGATAAATGTTTCTCTCTCAATGGAACATTCAATATTGCCCTAAGATCGTATCGTACGGTCAGAATCTTTACTTTCATCCAAGGGTTTTATGTGGCACACAGGGGAATGTTTCAAGAAGAAAATAGTTGTTCCAGAGATAAGTATCTCCCTATTTTTATGTAATGGATTGGAGAAACATCACATGTACAGCAGGGAATAAAATTACACTGCAGACCATTTTATTCTGTCCTTAAAAAAAAAGCATTAGTTATACTATACTGAAAAAATACAAACTTCGTATAATGAATGTAAAAATTTTGGGAATAAAAATGTTACTAACGGATACTGGATGGTGAATTCTAGAAAAATTACCAAAGAAAATAAAGAACTATAATTTTGCGCTATGTTTTACATATTGGTTGAAGATTTACTTTAAGTAAATTTAACTTAAGATACTGTATTTATTGAGTTCTTTGAAAGGATAATACATTTGTATACATCTTGGTAATACCTATATTAATTGAAACACATGCATTTAGAAATATATTTCTTTGGTGATTTATGGCAGATTTCTAAGGATCGGAAATCTTTATTCTAATTTTATATCAAGATTTTTCTTTATTCTTTATTTCTTTCTTCCGTGTTTCAGAAAGAAATTTTTACACGTACATATGTAAATACTAATACAGAACTTGTGATATACTTTGTCACACATTTAATATTTAATATTTTTCATAAAATGAAGATAATCTACCCATTGACCCATGCTCCAATGAGCTCATATAGTGCGGAATTATCAGGTTACCGACCGAAGTTCACTCTGCCAAAGTAATTCCTTTTACTAAAGTCACACTGCATCACTCGGGGCAACGTTCTTTAGGGACCCTGGCTACAGCATCCAGCATATAAAGGTGATATAAAGGTGATTTTCTGTAAGTATGTTTTATTTTATTTCATTTTTTCTCATTCTCCGGATAATCCGGATTTTCTATAATCCGGATTTGGTCTGGTCCCAATTAATCCGAATTATCGGGGTTCTACTGTATCTATAATTTATATACATGCAACATTGTGTAATTAAATTTAGTCCTATATGATAACACCTAAGACATCCTGAGATGCATTTGCGGCAATTTCCAAGTACAGCACAAATATAAATAAATCTTTTTGGGTAGCCTTGTAAACCAATGATCAATGATTTCTATAGACTGAGAAAAAAAATATACCGCTTCCTTTAGAATGAATAAGTCGCCATTTTCTAAACCCCTTAACTAGAAATATAGATTCCCGAGCAATGCGCATAAAGTATGCGAATAAACTGAATAGATGAAATGATCGAGAATTTCTAATTTGCAGATTTCTAGATGGTGAAACAATATTCTGAATATTTTGAATCTTTTGTATTGCGAAAAATTCTCGCTTGATTTTCTAGAACTGGGTCATAAACCAAGATTATAGTTGCTGAAACCCGCCTCTTGTAGTCTCATTTATTTGCAGAGATTTTTAAATAACTTTGCCCTCGATAATATAGGCAAACGCTCTAGAATTCTAATAGGGATTCTAGAACTCGCTTTCCAAGGGGACTAGAATTTATAAGGATGACATGGGCCGATTTTTCTTAGAGCCACAATTTAGATCCTAGATGTCAGTTACAGAATTTTTTCTCCGTGTACCATATTCTATACAAAACATGTTTTTATGCATATAAGGAATATATGTTCATTTCATTTAGTTTAATGCAGCATATGTATATTAAACTCTACCTAATGGAAATTTCGCCCATAGAAGTAAGGTATTTAAATTCTCTTTTACGTTCTTGTACAGGAACCATTTGCTTGATCTCAACGAAAAGTTTAATGCAGCATCCCTATTAACACAGATTTAGAATACCGAGTTTGGACTTCCTGATTCTGTTTGTTCATAAGATATGCTGATAACAGACACAGACACACACACACACACACACACACACAGACCAACAACTAAAAGCTTGTTTTACGTATTCAAGGAACCTTAAATGTGTAACTATAACAAAAACTCTATTTTGAAATTTTGACTTAAAAACAATACTCTCTCTACTCTATGTGGATAAAAGAAAAAAAAAATGGAAACCTCTGGTTATACAAAGGTGACCAAACGCAAAGGTCTGGGGATTCACTGTCAACCGCCTCCCCCCTATGGATAAAAGACTGAATAAATAGATCTGTATACGTACAGTTTGCCTGGAACCAGCTGTGATCTATTGAGTATAGTAGTACTTGCTAGGCACTAGGTTGAAGACTGAAGTCAACGTTTTCTGGAATCAAGTACAGTCGGTAACAAAAGTGTCCGAACACCAGCAAAAATTCCTATGTAAAAAAAGTACACTTCATACGGTTTTGTTAAATAAATCCTTGTCGAATCCTGTTCTTAGTCAGTGTGAGAATATGATTCGATAAGGATTTATTTAACAAAACCGTATGAAGTATACATTTTTTACATAGGAATTTTTGCTAGTGTTCGGACACTTCTGTTACCGATTGTAGACTAAAAGGTATGCGCTGGAATTTACTTTCACAAAAATTGCTTCAATATGTGTGTAGATACATCTATAAATACCTGTACTTATTAAATAAATAAATATACAAAATATCTAAAGTTAATAAAAATAACTTTGAAATTAAACGTAAAAGAGGAACTTTAAATTTTTATTAATAACTTAAAGTCATACATAATCCCTTTAATTAACAATTTACATTAATACATACACTGTTAAAAAAAAAAAAAATGCAACTTTGCTGCCAGAAATTCTCTGTGATGACAGAAAAATACGTTTTGTCAACATAATTTTTCTGTAATTTACGACTATTTTCTCAAATTACAGAGAATTTCTGGCAGCAAATTTGCATTTTTTTAAACACTGTAATCTCTTTTATCGCTATCTCAATTCAGAAGAAAGTTTCGTGATCGGTACATCGTACTAGTTGTATTTTATCATTAAAAATATATAATTGAAATGATATTCCTTGTCATTATTACTATTTTCAAATAACGTGGATATTCTTCTTACAGTGGGTTGCCAAATTAATGTGGACACTTGACATTTTGTACATTTTCGCGTTTTTATACCACTTATAATTCCTAAACGTGGTTCCTATGTCACTGGAACGCATTGTTATCAATTTTTATTATGTTACACATTATTTTAAGTGATTTAAACAAAACATACTGAGCTTAGCAACATTTTTGTGTCAGTCACGTGTCAAAGTACTCTCAACGTGTAATACTGAACGTTCATTTTGGATCTTTAGAATTAAGATTTAGAGTGAATTCTGGCGCATCTTTAATAACAAAAGTAAAGTTTGATTATTAATTTACAAATAAATTTATTTTTACTACATTTTTATAACTCAATTATTATTATTTTTTTTTTTTTTAAATTTTACTATGGTCAGAGGAAGTGACATTTTTCCGAGAAAAAAATCCGAAATAAAATCTCTCCTCCAGCACTTACAACATTCGCAGAGGAAAGTCACAGATATTGTTAGGGTTTCTAAATCTCCTATTATTAAAATAAAAGGGAATTTAGACAAAAACCTGTCGTTTTAACCGAAAAGAACAGGGAAGTGTGATAGAAAACGTATAACTACGCCCAGAACAGACCGATAAATTAGGTACATTTGCTAACGAAACAGGAAAAAAAGTGCTGCTACGCTTATTCAGATTGTTCAGGAGTCAGACATTGCCGTTTCCAAAAGAACTGTACAGCGAAGATTGGCAGAAGAGGACCTGGCAAGGCATCGTCCAGTTCGCAAGAATAAGCTTATAGAGGCTATGAAAAAGAAAAGACTCACCTAGTCTCCAGACCATCGTTGCATGACTGTGGAAGATTGGAATAAAGCAATACATGATATTTATTAATAGTTTTAATGATTTCTAATTTTTTTTTTTTTTTTTTTTTTTCAATTAAACCATAAGTTATTTCAATTTCAGGTGTGTTTCTCAGACGAGTTAACATTTGAAGTTTTAGTTGATAAAAGAAATTTCATCTGACGGCACCCTGGAGAGTAGTTCCATTTTGATTGCATAATAGAAAGGGTTAAACACCTACAAAAGGTCATGGTTTGCTCTATTTTAAATACCAATGGTGTAGGACACTTATACATTGTTCAAGGAACTTATGAAAGAGGACCAAAATAAGGAAGTTCTACGAACTCACCTTCTTCCACAGCTGAAAGAATGGTTCCCGGAAGATGAGCACGGTGTTACCGAATTTACGGGCCAAGAATATTGAAGTACTATCGTGGCTTGGAAATTTGCCCGATATGAATCCCTCAGAAAACTTATGAGAAATCACAAAAAGAGAAATTGCCAGGAAAATGATTACAACCAAGATGAAACTGATCTAAAAACTTAAAAATGTCTGGCATCACAATCCTTTAACTAAACAAAGTGCAAAATCCTGCATAGAAAGCATTCCACAACGCATTGAAGTGCGAATATCAGCCGAAGGAAGTGTCACCAAATATTAAGGCCTTGCAAAATGTTACTTTTTTTTATGTTTCTATGATATATATTTTTATTATATAGCTATTAACTACATATATTAACATTAAATAAAGTAAAAAGTACTAATTGTAGCATATAAGGTAATTTTATTTAGAAGAAAAGCCACGATAACTTGATTTTTACGAGTGTCCACATTGATTTGGCAACTCACTGTACATAAAGTCGGTAACAAAAGTGTCCGAACACTAGCAAAAATTCCTATGTAAAAAAAGTACACTTTATATGGTTTTGTTAAATAAATCCTTGTCGAATCCTGTACTTAGTCAGTGTAAGACCATGATTCGATAAGGATTTATTTAATAAAACCGTATGAAGTGTGCTTTTTTTACATAAGAATTTTTACTAGTGTTCGGACACTTTTGTTACCGACCGTATTTTTCAATTGAAAACTTCAGTATAAGTTTACATTATCTTTAAAAAAAAATTAAAAGATTTCAACGCAAGTTTTCCACAACTAGAAAGGAAAATCATTTGTCACACACCAGTCATCCACTTTCCACAGTGTTACACACCTAAAGTCTTCCTTACACGAAGGTTCGTGGTTCATTGATTTTGTGTACATCATTAATCTCCAGGTTATAACGATTCTGAACTGGCAATAATTAAACCTTGTAGGAATAATATATGAGGAGATAACATGTCCAAAAAAATATGAAGCCAAAATCGTTACTGCCGAAACCATAAAAAAACAAAAAAAGTTTTATAAGAAATTCTGCATTGTTACTGTGAAATTATATAATATATCATTCGAGACAAAAGCCGTTGTAACTACAGTTCTTAAATCTGCCAAACAAATAAAATAATACAATACTTGTCAATGTTTTGGTATACTCATTATGACTCCCGCGGTATTTTTGACTGCTACTGCGGCAGCCATCTTGAATCGACAAGAGTTAACTTCATTTGCCCCGTATGCCAATTCCTGTTATATCATTACTCCATGAATAAAAAATTTAAAATTTTAGCTATTGAACCGATATAGGCTTAATAATTATATGCTGAATTTTTTTAAAGAATGATAAACTGAATAATTTTGCGTTTACCTACATGTAAGCAAGTATTTTTATACTAAGAATAAAACGTAGTTTCCCACGATCTTTCTTCGGTGGTAAGAAGGATGCGATGTCAGCCAGATTTTGCGTTGCACTCGTGCAAACATCGTCTCGATTTGTGAAGGGATGTGTTTGATCATTTCAGTTCAAAACTATTCTTGCATAATTTAGTAATTTATGGTGTTTCTTTTCGAAAATTCTTACACTTAAAATACTGATGTTATTTATTATTCACTCAACTCCACTCGATTTTCCAAATATTAAGTAATTAACTGTTATATAAATAAATTAAAGTCAATCGTTAAATAAACAAAAGAGAAAATTATAACAGGTGATCATTACATTTGAGCTTAAATTTGTGATTACATTTGAGCATTCTTCTCTATGTAATATGTTGTTCAATTTTACTCTATTGCATTTCAAATAATTTTAATCCATAGATCATAATGTTAAAGAATTCTTTTGTTAAAGAATTCTTTGTTCCGTCACTGTAAAAAAAGCTATAAGTGCTAGAATCACCAAAATCTATACAGTTTGTTTGAGGATTATCTATAATATGTGGATAAATTTTCAATTCGTTCGAATAATGCGTTTAGACGCTATCGCCCTTTAAATAACTTGAGCCCATAGGCCAAAATGATAAAGAATTTTTCTTTGTGTC
Source organism: Salticus scenicus (assembly GCA_963930645.1). NCBI lineage: Eukaryota > Metazoa > Arthropoda > Arachnida > Araneae > Salticidae > Salticus > Salticus scenicus. The sequence goes on along the minus strand of OZ005650.1, from coordinate 28,077,562 downwards.
CCTGTAAAAAACTATTTGTGCTAGATTCACTAAAATATGTACAGCTCGTGCGATGGTGACCTATAACACGTGTATAAATTTTCAGCTCGTTGAAATAAGACATTTAGACCCTATTCTACTTTAAATAATTTATGCTCATAGGCCATAATGATAAAGAATATTTCTTTGTGACCCTATAAAAAAATTATAAGTGCTAGATACACCAAAATGAATAGGACTATGGTGATGTATAACACACGTACATTTCGGCTCATTTGAACAAAGCGTTTAGATGCTATCGTGTTCGCTCACACACATACATCTCGTTAAAAATAGCAAAAACGAGCTTAGGAGACCTGAAAACATTTAGGAAAACCAAAATCTCAAAACCGAATTTTTATCATGATTGTAATAATTTCCTTACATATATATATGTTCGGAAAGTGAAAACAAAATATCCTTTATTATACACTCACAAATTCACAATTTTTACTTATGAAAAGCCATCATAATTTAAAACTAATTTCTAATATATTCTTACATTATTTCTGTTGAAGCATTAGTAAGAGATGAGAAGAATTTAAAATTAGCCTTTAAGTGTAAGATGTAAAATAAAGAATGAGTCACTACTAGAGATTATTATCGTTAATAGCTCTCATAGAAAATTCAAAATGACGGAGATGTCTATTTAGAGATTATTAAAATCTCATTAATCTCATAAACTTTCTCAGAGTGTAAAATAATCTGACTAAATTGCATAAAATCCTGAAACTCGTCCTTGTTTAATTGAGGTGGAGAATTTTAAATCGTTCATAATCGAAATTTATCTCTATTTTCAAACAAGCTAGTCTTGTATATGTATTCGTTTTTATTTTCATTTTATTTTATTTATTTATGTTATTTATTATTATTATTATTATTTATTATATTATTATTATTATTATTATTATTATTTAATATATATATATTGGCTTTCTTAGAAACGGTTAGGCCGATTTTTATGAAAATTGAGATATTAGGGCTTATTTATTTTAGAAATATTTGTGGTAACTTATTCTGCACTTTGCTTGGTGAATATATCACTGAAAACAACTCGCTTTGATAATTTCTAAAAGGAAAACCAAGAATTATGTGTTATTAGTCACCTTTTGCTACCAGCTGGTCCCAATCCTTCAAAAATGTGACCGTATTAAACTTCCGCTCGCTGAGCCTGCGGTGCACTCTCCGCGTTTCATGATCTGAAACAGCCTGTTCGTTCACCGTACAAATGATCTTTGAAAACTCTAACTATATAAACTCTAGCTCAGTTGCTTCTGCGGCACCCTCATCTGCCCCTTCCCTAATAATATTTACTTTCAAAATTATACGCAATCGATTCGTCACCCCCAAAAATCATAAAACATGAATTTTCAAAGCGAATTTTAACTTTATTTTAATTTATTTTAATATCCCCCCCCCCCTTTAATCTGCCCCTATACATTCAATACTTTTAAAAATATTCTCAACCGATTTCTCAAACCAAAAAAAAAAAACTTGAAACATTAATTTTGAAAGCCTCAGGTCTACATTATAATTTGTAAATATCGTCTCCCCCCACCCCCACCCTCCCCATATTAACTCTGCACTTTCGAAGGTATACGCGATCGATTCGTCATCCCCAAAAAATTTTGAATCCGGTGGTCCCGCGTTCGATACCCTGAAAGTCCGGAGTGATAATTTTTGCAGACAATTAGTAGAAAAGATGTCAATTGATAAAAGAAAATTTATCGTTGACTACACAGTAATCTAAGAATTTTTGAAGAGTTTTTTTAAGAAGCCTTTTTCTTACATCTCTCTTTAGAAGCAAAAAAGAGTTTTTTGTGGACTACAAGCGCTCTCTATTGGGCGGAATATTCACTAAAATGTCAATGAAACAATTAACAATACAAATAAAAATGATTAGGAAAAACACATAAACATTAACCAAATCAGTAAAATGTTAGATTATAATATAAAAAAATAATAATAAACTAAAATAATAATAAAATAGGTGGCAATTAATCAGAAAATGAAATCACAAAACTTATAGGCAATCGTGTGGTGCTACCATCTGTTGTGAATTTTAAGAAATAATTTCTCTTTTCTTAACACAGTTCAAATTTCCCCAATTTTGGTTAATAAACAAAAAAGTTACTTTTTTTTTTTTTTTTTTTTTTTTTCAAATTAAATTTTATTCTAACATCGAAAAGATTTATATGATACGCTATAATAAGAATTTGGGTTTTAAAAGTTTTTTTTTAAATAGATTATTTCTTAAATAACTTTTGGAAATTCATTTTGCCTCAAAAGTTCTGTTTTAGTCTTGTTTGTTGTCCATACTTTTGTATATGAATAATATGGAGTTTGTATGCCTCAAGTTAATTAGATTTTAAAGCAAGAGGTAAGATAATGAACTATTTAATTTTCATTTAAAAAAAAATAAATCAATCAAAAGCTTTATTTATATACGATACCTAGCAAGAAAAAAAGATGTAAATAATATGTCACGGTCTGTATACGCTTTGAGAAATTAATGAGATTTTATATTTCTCTTAAACCTTTTTGGCGCGCTGTCCTCGCTCCGAGGACGCAATTATTAAGCTCCAGCTGCAAAAACTCATCCCGGAAATTTTTTAGCAAAAATTTACTCGTATAAGGAAAGCGCAGTTGACGTCACGCTCAGGGCAAAACACTCTACTCAGGGCAAAACATTGGTATTTCCACCAATACAGATTGTTCTTTTGCCATACTCGTGAGTGAAAAAGATTGATTAAAGGATCATTTGTTTGTAAACATGCCCTTTCCTTATAACGTAGTGGAAAAGGCCGTTTTTTTAAACCTTAAAATTTAAAATTTCTTTTATTGTAATTTTCTTTGTGAGTTCCGGTGGCAGTGTAATTTAAATGATCTGAATTGCCTTGCGCCGCAAAGGGTTAAAGTAATAGTAATCTATTTAAAAGCATTTTCGTGAAAGAATGTGTTTTTTATTGAATCAAAAGTCGGGCATTTGGTGATTAAAGTTCTTTAGCTTACCACATCTATTATCAGAAGAAAAGGGGCAATATTATTTATCCAATGAAAGCTGAACAATCCCATTTATTACGGAAAAATACTTTAAAACAAAATAATATGACTTCTCAGAGTGACATTCACATAACAATCTTACAATTCGCATATTTAGGGATTAAAATGGTTATTTAAGAAAGTTAAGATAGAAACACAATATCTTTAGCAGTATAACTTTAGATTATTTAATATTTAAAGTTTTCAATTTTTTTCCCCCTCTTAGTATCTAAATGAATAAGTTGCGTTTCTGTGTGAGATCATAATTTAATATTTCTAAATTTATTTATGAGCCCCTAATACGTTTTCGCTTGTAACTCTATAAAGAATTAATTAAAAATATATAAATTGTGCCTATTTCTGAACTGCCTTGATCTCAGAAATTTGAATCGAAAGTGAGTATTAGAATTCGAAAATTGAAGTCACTGCAAGTGTTGTGTATAGATGACCCACTAAGCAAAAACTAAGTATACCATTTTAAACTAGACGTTATTATTATGATTCCAATGACACAAGCCATATATTTATATAATTTGTAGCAAAATTAATCGGGAAATGGCCTTTATTTTCCTGAGTATACATACAAAAAAATAGATATATACATATACACACACATTCATATTCTTAAATAATATTATAGTTTTAAAAAATTAAAGAACACGCTTTTATAGAAATGTGAACTAAAAAGCACAAAATATCTATCTTAGTATTAAAATGCAGGGTAAGAGAAAATCATGTGAGTGACACATCATAATATTTACATACATTTAAATCTTTAATTAAAATAATTTAGAATTAGACAAAAATCGTTTTTAAAAAATCTCCCCTGACTGGGATCGAACGTTGGACCTTTAGGTTCGTAGCGCGGAGCTGTATCTCAACGCCCCATCGCTCACGTAGGGAAAGTATTTTTTTACAATATAAATTTTTGTTTGCTACCAGAGCGGTTACAAACATACATTCATACAAACATTCATACAAACATATATGCAGGTGAAGCTAATAAAAGCGTGTTAAAAAGAAAAAGAAAAAAGAATATTTTTTTAATGTATATCTATACTAGTTTCGAATTAAAAGGAAATTATACAACTACGTTTTTATAAAACCTGACAGTTCAATCTATTTCATGTTATACTCTCTTATTTCTATAAAAAAAGCTTTTACTTTTTCAGCTATCGAAAAACTCGTATATGTTTTCAATACGGATGAAAAATGCTTTTTAGACATTAGGTCTTGTTCAAAATTTAGTTTCAGAATTTCCCATCTTTTTTTTTTTTTTTTTTTTTTTTTGAAAATTGAATAGAGAAAGTCATTTATTCTCCTTTAAGAAATGACTCTATCCAAGGTTATTTCCTGTAAGCTTCAAAATCATATGTTGGATTTATCTTCATGTAACTTAAGAAAGACGAAATAAATAACTAGAAAAGACAAATTTTCAAATATATGTGCTTACATAATATCTTTCCTTGATAACATGACAGAAAATTAGCTTAAAAATAAATAAAGTCTGTAACTATCAAACAAAAAAAAAAAGGGGGGGGGGGGTCTCTTTAAAATTTTGGTATGTCAAGTAAACATAGAAATTTTAACGTTTAAGAAATAAAACAATGTCTTAAAATATTTTAACTACAGAAAAATCCGATAAGGGGTATGTTGCTAACAATAAATTACTTAAATAATTGAAGTAATATATTATTTTTTTATGAAAAGGAATGTTTATTTTTTTTTTCCCCATCTGGTAAAATTATGTAATTTTATGCGGTATATTTTATTAATAGAATAATAGACATTTACAAAGACATTTAGAAATTTTTCTCTGTTACAGTTTCCATTTGTTAATTTAAAAAAAAGGTTCTTTTATTTATTTATTTATTTATTTATTATTTTATTTTATTTATTTATGTATTTATTTTATTTTATTTATTTTATTTTATTTTATAAATTAAAAAACTTAGAAAATCTTCTTTAAATAAACAAAAAATCCTGATAAAATTAGTTTCAGAAATAATTCGGCGTGAATTAACAAAATAAAGAAATAGTGATAGAAAAGTTCAGAAAAATATAGGAAGAAGAAGAAAGAGAAATTACCAAATAATCTGAAAATCAAACTTTACAATATCTCATTATTTAGCATTAGTATGACAGTTTTATTATTATTATTATTAAGTACCTTTTTTAGTATTTTCATAGAAAAAACTAGAATTGATTTTTTTTTTTTTTTCTACGCATCACTAGCACTATGAGAATCCATCATTTTAATCTCAACGAAATTAACAAATCAAAATATTTTACACATTCCATATATATTCATATACAGCCAAAAAGGAAACAGAAACCTTTCAAATAAAACAAAAACTTGCATTCATTACATGTATTAATTAAAACCATTTTTAACGTACGTTTAACAGAAAAATAAATAAATAAATGAATGAAATATTTTAAGGTATTCAAAAATGCATAAAAATAACGCTTTAGTTTTTAAATATACATCAACAAGTTTCGTATAATGTGAAAAAAAAAAAAAAAAAAAAAGAAAGAAAGAAATCGAATGTCCGTATTAGGACATTTCATTCCATTGTATACCAAAAGAATACACTTTATTTCTATAAAGAAGCTTTCACCTTTTCAGCTATCCTAATACCTTGTGACATGATAGCATTTTCAACACAGATGAAAAATGTCTCTTAGACATTAGGTCTTGTTGAAAATTTAGTTTCCGAATTTTCCCATCTGCCTCGAAAGATGAATATACAAAGTCATTTATTCTCCTTTGAGAAATGACTATCTCATAAGTCTTTTCCTGTAAGCTTTAAAACTAGACGTTACGTTTATCTCCGTGTAATATAAGGGATGACAAGATGAAAAATTGCCAGCAAAAACAAGTAAGCAACTCCATACGCCTTCACCTGATCATATTTTAGAAAGCTACCTTCCAAAATACAAATAAAATTATGTTTAGGAGGGAAGAAAAAAATCATGTTTTTTCTTTCTCTTTTGAATTATGGAAAGCTAGTGATTTTTCAACTCTAAGAATTTCTCAAATCTCTGTGATGTTAAAATGAAAGGGACATATTATAAATTGCTAAATCTAAAACACTGTTGTATTTTACCATAGGAAAACGACTCCCTTCTTTAATAATAATAATAATAATAATTTCATTTTTATGTTGCTTTCGTACGGGAAAGAAGTTGAAAAATGAATAGAGACAGAGCAAAATTAGTCAAGCTGAAACTAGTAACTAAAAATATAGCTATCCCATTTTTTAAAAGTTTCATCAGAATAATTTTTGTTTTTTACCTTATATTATATTTTAATTGCATATATATTTCAAATTCCATTTCGAAAAGAGCGTTACAGACGTATATACACACACAGAAAATAGCATGCTAACAGAAAATATACTGAAGGCATTTTTTGCTTTCCTAATGTTTGAAATGTAAAGATATCGCAAAAGATTTCGATTCTGAGCAATTTATAGACAAAAATTTATTGTTATTGATATAGATAGAAATATATCAGTTTAATTAACGAAATTAACAAATTAAAATATCCAATACATTATATCTTATACTATTAAGCGACCAAGATTTGTATACATATATATATATATATATGTATGTATGTATGTATATTTCCCTGTTCTCGAAAACGGTAGCTCAGACAGTCCTTGTGCACCTCGAAGCCCGATTTTCGAATTTTTGATTCGTTTTCTTTTAATTAATTAAAATACGAAAATAATAACCTCATAATAATTTTAAAATGAGCCATTTAAATTTTATCTAAAATTTAATTGTCGCCAAAAAAATTTACGACAGGAAAATAAATACATTCACTTAAACGTGAATAATAAAAAATTATAAAAAAATAAAATTATGAATCTTACAAAAATTGACGTCATTATCACTTTAAAAATTTATACACATACAAACACACATACACACGGATTAATTTTGGAAAACTAATTTTTTGTACTCAAAAGAGACTTTAAAACAAGCAAATCAGGTGAAAACTAAATATAAATTTTTTGGCCGAATACAATACTTCCATTACCTATAGTAGTCGGGTAATAGGAGTAAAAAATCGATAACTTTCTTTCAAATTATGAAAAATACAGGATTCAACAACTGACGAGTTCTTGTGAATGATATCCATAATGAAAATTTACACCCCGAATACAAGAAATTATCCTACATATACAATAGCCCACTAGCGGCGGAGCGGTTCTGCGCTCCAAGCTGGTACATGTAAGGTGCCAGGTTCGATTCCAGGTCGCGCTTGTCGGCCTAGCCATTCGGATTTTACAGTGGTTTTCTTCTAAACTTGCGTAAATACAGGCAAAGACCCCCACGGAGGGCACTCTCCTCAGGCCTAGGACCCTAGAGAGGTCGATCAGCCTTACTCCCAAAATACCTACATATACAAAAATTTTATTCAGGTTGACTATTATAGCTATAAATATATATTTTTTTACTTAACAATGATTCGCTAAAAATAATTCTCATAGTGTATATTTATACGAAATTTTGTTCAGTGTTGCCATGCTAAAAATTATGATAAAAGACAGGTGCTAGAATAATGCGTTGAAATAAAATATTCATTTTCTTTTTCGCACAATTTTAATACTAAAACCATTGTAATAAAGCTATATAGAGAGGGCGGGATACTAGAAACTGGCCGCTTGCGAAATCTTTCCAATGAGAGGAAGATTTCGTAAATTTATTAAATCTGTATTTATAATTAAATCTGTTTTATTGTCAATATTTGTACTTATTTGTTTAATTATATTATTTTATCATCAATTCATTTATTGAAGTTGATCAAAATGCTTAAATTTTTACTTACGTAAGAGACAAAAATAATTGTTAAAGTTTATTAAATGAAAAGATATATTGTAATTAAAACTATGGATGAAACATGGTAGAACAGATATTATATCGTTGATAAAGCCTTTTAGTATAATGAAACTTTTATTGCTAACCTTCATTTAATAATAACCATATTTTTTTAACAGATAAATTAAGAAATATTGCTGTCCTGCCTTTCGCATCGTCGCCGGAAGCCCGAGCCAATGTTATTCTATGAGAAATTTTCTTTACTTATAACTAATTAACTAATATAAATTTTTAAATTCTGTTTTCACACTCAAAAAATTTCCAATTGTTAAATTGACGCACCTTTTTTTAAAACGTATTTTTTTTAATTTTTACTAATTTATTTTGAAATACCAAAATGGAAAACTTCACATATTGAAAATTCGTATTTTACAGCTTCAAAATAAAATAGTAAAAATATATTTTTATAAAAGGTGCGTCAGTTTAACAGCTGAGAATTTTCTGAATGTGAAAATAGAATTAAAAAATGTTTATTACTTAATGAGTTATAAGTAAAGAAAATTTCCCATAGAATAACATTAGCTTCGACTTCTGGCAATAGTGAGTGAAGCGGGCCCTTAACGGTCTACCTCCCAAAAAAAATTTTTTTGATGCGGGTTTGTATCGTATATTTATTTGAATGTCTCATATAATTATATGCGTAAAGGAAAAAAGTAATTAAACGGATTGTTTTCAAGGGGAGATATCTTTCTTAATGGGGTAAGAAATATTTATATTAGCCGTATCTGTGATGCTACTTTGGTAAAGCCTTTTAGCCGTTACACATTCATTATATGTAACGTTTCCAGGGAGAACCACGTGGAGGTAGGCTTTGTCTCTCCCCTTTTGTGTGTGTGTGTGTGTGTGTGTGTGTGTGTGTGTGTGTGTGTGTGTGTGTGTGTGTGTGAGAGCAGTTCGTGGGTAAAATTACTACTCTGTCTCCTGTCGCAGTTTTACGCAAATATTGCTTTTGTAATAATTTTATAATGCTTCAAAAAGAAGGAAGTGAATTATTTTATTAAAAACTGGCCAGTAAATTTCACTAATACAGCATTGTAGAATGATGATGAATAATAATTTTGTAAGAAAACACATTAATTGCAAAAACACGCAATAATCGTTTCGGGTCGAAATAATTAATTACCTTCATTCATCAGGTAAAAGAAAGTTAGCACAAGTGACCTTCAAATTAGACACGCATTTCCAAAATTTGAAAAGAACGTCACGGTACGTCGCTATTCTAAAGCTGCACTCGTGCCAGTGATCTTTTGCCTGATGAAGGATTGTGCTTAAATATTTCGACCAGAAACAATGTTTGTATCTCTTTGCAATTTATGTATCTTGCTTATAAAATTCTTACATATCGCCCAATGTATGGCTGATTTGTCTAGGGAAGTGTGCCTTCAGGGAGGACTTCTAAAGGGGTAGGTGGCCCGAATTCTCGTTTCAGTACAAGGAAAACCCTGGAAAACCTTGTACAGCCACCTCGCTCGAATCGTGCTGGTATCGAACTTGCAAATTTCAGTTTCGAGCTCTCATTCTGTGATAACAAGTTAACTACATTGTTAAGTGTGTCGGCCAGAGAAAAGAATAAGACGCGAAGAGTTATATATTTTTATAGAACCTCTATTTTCATTCAGAACAGAGGGTGGTTTCATCAGCCGGATGATGTTGATCGGAGACGTGGATTACAGAGGAGGTGACATGTATGTGCTATAATGGTATTAGCAGTGAATGAAGAGCAGACAAGTATTTTTTTAGAAGGAGAAGGTGGCGATATTAGGAAGAAGCAATTTACTTTATAATGACGGTGATATTCACACGATGCTTCTTGATAGCATAAAGAAATGGGAACAGAGGAGGACATTTAAGAAGAACACATTCGTATGTGGTCGCTGTAACAACGATGACAAATGCTAATGTTTTTTTAAAAGGGTGCAGAAATAGTGCATATATTTAAAAACAAGCAACTTGAAATAAATGTTAAATTATGCGATGTAGAGAAGGAAAAGATTTATATTATTATTGTTATGGGCCTAAAAGGTCTTATTTGGCCAAGAAATGGCAATGAAGAAATTATTATTATGATAATTTAGTAATTATGTTCTTTTCCTTTAAATGCAAGACGTTCGTTAATTACATGTATAATTTTAAAAGAAATATGTAATGAAAAAGAAATCGATTGTATAATAAGTACAGAATTTTAAAAATATGGGAGGGGCAGTAATCCTAACATTCTTTCCTTTCAAAGACATGGCGTAAGTTAAATACAGATGTAATTTAAAGGTTCCTTTTTGAACCGTCATTCTAACGCGTTATTTTTAATCATATGCGATTTAATATACTATGTTTTTAGTGTTTCTTCAATTTCGAGATCATTATGTGTACAAACATGACGTTTCCTATTTATGCAAATTTGGATAGAGTAAATATCGCTCTTTTAAATGGCTGTCTCGGAAAAGAAATTGTCTCTTTAGATAGTAGTTTTTTAGAGGATCGTTTTTCTGTTTCCCTGTGCAACTCAGAAACTTCTGGCTATAGATTATTTTACTGAAATGAACTTAAAAATTAAGATCGGATAACTGTATCTTTTGGGTTTCAAACTATATCTAAAAAAAAAAAAAGTGTTTTTTACAAGTTGAGAATGTGTAATAATGAAGAAGCATCATGAATTATGGATCTAGGAAATTGTAAATGTTGTAAATCAAAAAAGAAACACAAAGAACCACTTTTTAAAAACTTTCATTTTATTTCCAAGAGAACATGCTACAATTTTAGAAAGATAACAGAAAACATCGAAATAATTCGTATAATAAAAGAAACAAGACACAAGATGCATTATTATGTTTTATATAAAAATGTGCCTATTGTGTTTGTGAAATGTTGTTTTTCCAGCGATTATGTTTCTTTTTGAGATCGTAGACCCCGCATTACTTTCAAATAAATCACACAACAGACATCACTAAATTAAAAATTTATTGCCTAAATCATATATCATTACATCATCGTCACAAATATATGACTACAAATATTATTACAAAAACTATGTTTTATATAAAAATGTGCCTATTGTGTTTGTGAAATGTTGTTTTTCCAGTGATTATGTTTCTTTTTGAGATCGTAGACACCGCATTACTTTCACATAAATCACACAACAGACATCACTAAATTAAAAATTTATTGCCTAAATCATATATCATTACATCATCGTCACAAATATATGACTACAAATATTATTACAAAAACTGCTGAAAAAAAAAAATTCTCCATTTAAAGTCGCCGTACTTATTCGAATATACATCTCCAATAAAATAAATTACGCCAATATATATACGCATGTATTCGGACCGTTTCCAACGCAACGCAACGCACATTTCACATTTTTATTCTTATCATTTCTCCTTGTTAAATAATTATCGATGATACGTCTTATTATTTATAAACTCCATTTTTTTGCGTGTATAAAAATCTTCTTATCTTTCTTCGGATGAGTTTTTTCTTAATTCTTTTTTTTTTTTTTTTTTTTTCCCGACGCAAAAGATTTTTCTTTAGAGAGAAGATGCTGACAAAAGCTGAAACATGAAGCAGAGCCAGAGAAACGCAACTTTGCAGAGAAACCATACAGAGAACAAGAAGCCTTGCGATAAGCTGAGACAGAGATCATGCTGAACACAATTCATATACAGTGCAAGAGAGCTGTAAAGGAAGCTGAGGCAGAGATCATGCTGAACACCAAATCATATTCTGTGCAAGAGAGCTGAAGCTGAGTCAAATGGCATGATGAAGAGAAGGTCAGAAGCCGTAATAAATGTCCAGAGAGAAACTGTGCTGGATAGCCTTTTCTGTTGCTATTTTCTGTGCCAATTGATACTTTTATACATTTCTATTTTAGGATTATTGCTATGTTTTTTTAATCGATTGAAGTAGCATAATATATCTTGTGTTTTTTTTTAACCTAATGCTTTTGTGGGTTTGTGTGTGTACCTGAATTATCCAAATTAATGATATGCCAAATTTTATGACAAATATTGATGCTATAAAAAATCTTATGATTTTGAGACTAACTAAATTTTTTGAATAAGAATTGTACTATAGGAAATGCAGAAAGGTTTTAGATGTATATTTATGAATTCTCTTTAGATTTATATATTTTAGAATATTGAAAGTTATGGTTATGTACATTTATTCATTTAAGTTATTGTCCTATGAAGTATGACTATTTTGTTAGGCTAAAACTATTGAACTGGAAGAAAATTTAGATTAACAAGCCAAAATAATAATATATTAATATTGTACCTTAACTACTAATTTAAATATAAATATAGAATATTAATAAAAATTTATACATTATAAATAACCTAATGTTGAAAATAGTCAGTAAACAGGAAGCAGAGTTAGATATCTGATTCGGAATATACTTTTGCTGAACCGAAATAAGTAAAATAGTTCGTGAGTGTTGGAGGATTTCAAGAAAAAACTAGTATGCTGTGGCCACCACAAGACTTTCTTCTATATTTTCCTATACAAATTCACACAGTAACAATATTAAAAAAAAAAAAAAAATAATAATAATAATAATACGATTTTTTTTTCAAAGTTTTTTTTCGTAAAAAAAAAAAAAAAAAAAAAAAAAAAAAAAATCGATAACTTTGTTTTAAATTATCACATATTTATAGTTCAACCATTCGTTTTAAAGATATTGACGAGACCTTTCGAAAGATACCCATCTTGAAAATTTACACCTGGGGGGAGGGAAGCTATGACCGAGATTTTTTTTCTAATTAACTACTACTATTATCAATAATTCATATTAATTTCACAAGCACAGGTTAAGAATAACTCCCATTATGTACATTTATACGAAATTTTGTCCTATATACTGCCATGTTAAAAATTTAGAAAAAATACGATCACAGCACCACCTGTTGAGTGATTGATACCCAAATCTAATCAGCCCCAGTTTATGTCAGGGGCCAACTAAATACCAAGTCTGGTTAAATTTCGTTTAAAAAAAAAAAAAAAAAAAAAAAAATACGATTTTTTTTTCTAAGTTACTTTTTGTTAAAAGTAAAAAAAAATCGATAACTCTGTTTTAAATTATCACAGATTTATAGTTCAACCATTCGTTTTAAAGGTATTGACGAGACCTTTCGAAAGATACCCATCTTGAAAATTTACTCCCCTCGAGGGGGGACTTCCCCCCCACGGGGGGTGGCGAGGCTCCTACGCATACAAAATTTTTTTCCCAGTTGACTATCTCTATTTTAAATAATTCTTGTACATTTCATAATGATTACTAAAAAATAATTATCTTTATGCACATTTATACAAAATTTTGTCCTATATCACCATGTTAAAAATTTAGAAAAAGCGGGATGGCAACGCAACCTGTAAGACAATTTTTACCAAAAGTTGATAGGCACTAATTTATGTCAAGGTGCAACTACATACTAATTTGTATGAAATTCTGTGCAGTAGTTCCTGAGATACAGTTGCCACAAAATTTTGTCACACACACACACACAGACTGACAGACAGACAGACAGACAGACAGACAGACAGACATTTTCTAAAAAGGGTCAAATCGTGTTCTACAGCTCTCAAAACGTGTAAATCCATCAAAAACCCGAGTTCGAAAATTTTTACGAATCCAATACTTTCTCTATATTACATATAGAAGAAAGTAAAAAAAAAAAGTTAGTAGATATTTGAGGTACATTGTGCTAAAAATGATGTCAAGAAAAATGAAACTTCATTCTAAAAATATTTGAATTATGCACATATACTTGTCGAATCAAAGAGAAATTAATGATATAAATGATTTACGCTGTTATTCTCAAAAAATTATTCGGAGTTTTCTATAGATAATTTCTTTTTAACGTAATTTTAGTAATTACTCATAAAATCGGTTTCTTAGGTATAAAGTAAATTATGTTTAAGTTTGGTGCTCCACGTTTATATTAGTACTGGCATAAGACATGTGATATTCTGAACCCAATCGAATGAATGGTATTTTAAAGTAGAGTACTTTTACTACTATATGTTCTTCCTACGTTATCGAAAATTCGAATGTTAAAAGTTGGCACGTAATGAAAAAATATTAAATGCAGTTATAATGTGTCCATTTATCAGGTATTTGTTTCCGTGTTTTTCATTTTTATACTTTAGAGAGGAAATTCAACCGGAAATAACTAAAATAAATCGATAAATTTAAAAACAAAACAAATATTATATTTTCTAGAAACTCGTAAACTGAGAAAATATCACACATTAATCGCATACTAAAATAGGTTTAATAATAATAATAATAAAGCTAGAACACATTGTTTACAATCTAAAGACTTCTATTATCAGAAACGATTAAATTAAATGCCAGAACATAAATGCGTTACGGATGACTGCATATTTCTTCATCATGTGCATAAAAACATGTATCAGAGATAAAAACATCATTTTTAAGAACATAACTCAAATATTACTGCTTTTACTTGGTTGAATGCTATTGTTCTGTCTGATATATTATTGATATAGTATTGTTCTGTGCTTTCTATAAAAATTACTATTCCAGACTGATGATAAAAAAGGACTTCACTTAATGCTGCTGATTACTTAGAATTTCACCGGTCGAATGCTATTTATTTTTCTGTGGAATACAAACTATCAATATTTGAATATACATAAAATTAAGAATCATTTTTAATTATTTAAACTTTTTTCTTATTGTTATTTTTGTCACCGATTTTCACTGCTTATGTATTTTTTTCAAAATATGGTTTGGTGTCTAACTATCTCGTATATTTTGAACTGCTTCTTGGATACTTTTTCATTAAGAAAACATCTATTTAAAAAACATATACAGGGTGTCGCAGAATTCATGGGCCAAACTTTAAATTAAATATGGCGACATAAAAAGCCTGGCAACGCAATTGAGACTTAATGCACATTGCGCAATAGCGCTAAAAGTCAATGGCCAAGCTTTTGCCAGAGATGAATCGGTCCAGATAGATGTAGAACTCGCCGTCGATTTACAACACGCTGTTATCTGTCGAGAAGGTTAACCAGCATGACATGATGATAAACATTTTTTTTGTATAGCAATATGTGGTCGGAAAGGAAAAGTGCAAGAGGTAAAACAAGAAATGCTAAGGAAATGAAGAAAAAAATTTTATTTAGTCTCATAATATTACAGTAATTGCTCAAATGTGTACAATATTCCTAACGCAATCAGTGTTTTAAATACACCACTTAGAAACAGCATTATTACTATGTATATCTTTTTATGTTATCATTTTCACGAAAAAAAAAAGTTAAAATTTCAGCATTTAAAAGCTACTCTCACATCTGTTAAAGAATAGTATAAAACACACCCTGTTCTTAAAAGGTTAAGACGACATTTGCGATCATGGGTTTCTGCACAATTTTGAATCCTTATGATGTGCTTTATCTCCCATGCAAGTTTGGCCCGATCCAGCACACCCTGTATAAATATACATAGCAATATACTAGTTATGGCAATCCAATTATTCCGAAATCTAATCTGCCATATTCTTTAAATAATTCACAGTTATTATTTATTTATTTATTTTGTTTTGAATACTCGTAAGAAAAGGGTGATTGCACAATGTTAAAATTATCTGTCGATAGCAAATTCGTTATTCAGCTATTTAAAGTGGTACTTTTCTGTTATGAAAACTGGCACTGTCGCCAATTTTTTTTGCTAAACTAGCCGAACAACTTTATTTCATCGTTTTAGTTTACAAGAGTAATACTCTGTGAAATCAATTTTATGACAGATAATAAAATTCGGGACTCACGATAAAATGTTATAATTTTTCACATATTTGTTAAAGATTATTATTATTTTTTTTTTTTTCATTGTATTTTATATTATTTTAGCCATGTAGTAAATATTTTTGTTTCGATTTTTAGCCAAATGCGGATAATTCGGAGATACATTTTAATCTGGTATCGATAATAGAAAAGCACCCAACTAGATTCAAATCATCGCACTGTTTTTACTTATTAGCGCAAACTACTGGCGATCTAGAGATATCTGAAACAAGTACCGATAACAGAAAAGTACTTTTCTCGTAAGACTGATCACAAAAGCTGATTTCATTTTTTAAAAAACATCCAATGTGTATTTACTGCATAAAAATCTCAAAATAACTGATTGATCTCATATTTTATTTTGGGACAGTTTTAGTTTATAAGCCCTTGGCGATTTTTGAAATCGGGATAGCTCCAACATTTTTCGCCAGTCACTTTACTTTGAAAACTACCATTTTAATTCTATCCTTGAGTTAAAAACATAAATGAAATGGAAAACACTGCAATTAAATAAATAAACATTAGCAATAATCACTTAAGTTATCTCTTTACAATGTGTCTGACTAAATCTTATAGAAAATATGTATTTTTAAAAGTTTTATCTTACTTTAGCAAACGCCTTTTTAAACCGTGCCGTACCTTAGAAAAATAAACAAAATATGAAATATTGCCATAAATTAATTAGAAAATACAGTAATAAAAAATATAATCAAAATAAACATTAGACTATTATTATTATTATTATTTCACAAGAAATTATACAAAAAAAAAAAAAAAAAAATCGCCAAAATTGGGAAAAGGATGTATTCAAGGGGATCATATACTAAAACTATAACTTTATTATTTCCGATATTCCTTTTTAACAGCGCCAAATAGAGAGTTATCTTATAGAAAATGTACCTTTTTATGAATACATTTTTAAAGAAAACACAGAACATTTAAACCTTAAGCATATATTAAACATTTTTGGACTATACTGTTATTTATAATATTAGCAATACACTTACTCTACTTCCTGTTTACTAAAAAAATTTAATTGTACAGTCATAGTTAATTACTACTCCATTTTGGAGCAGCAACAGCAGAACAAAGCTCGAAGACGTTTTCGGAAGCGCTTCTTCTTTACTTTGCATCTTCCAGTGCTTGAAATGTCGAATTCAATTAATTCAACTGCAGTAATTACCGATTCAGGAACATTTTGCTGGTCAAGATCCTGCGTAGTTAGAGAGTCCTCGGTATCATGCAGCGGTATTTCAACCCAGCAATCCTGCGATTCTGGAATATCTGCAATACAAGAAGCAGAAATATCATTAGTCACTTCCTGATCTTCTTCGAGAATCTTTTCTACATCATGAAGTTTACAATTAATCTCGTCCTTTTCTGATGGAAATGCCAATGAGAGCCTCTGAATGTTCTTCATACGAACGAGTTCACATTCATTTATGCAAGAATCAAGATACTTTTCCAAGAGATCTTCAGGAAAAGGGATTCTTGATTCAGCATTTGAACTCGATGCGTCTGAGAATTCAGAGGCAGTTTCGTAAGCATCGGCATCAGAACTGGCTTCCGAGGTAGCATTTGTAAACTTCTTTTTATTTTTAATAATTATAAAGAGGAAAACAATAAAAAAAGAAAAGCCACAAAAAACGCCAGTCAAAGACAAAAGCATGGCTAAAATTTTGCAGCTGTAAGTATCTAACACTAAAATTAAACGATGGTAGATAACATATAACACAAATCAACGTGTAATTGGTTTAGAAACTGAAGTTTGAAATCAGAAAATTATCACTCCAAACAACAGTTGTAAAAATTTTCCTTAGAATGAGGATTTAATTTAATATTTATTGTTACGACGTCAATCGAAAATTCTAGAATGTTCTAACATATGTCAACAATTAAAATTTGTTCCAATAATGAAAATTCATGTAAACATTGGAAAAGGCATTGTTTTGGAGCGATTGTTTACATTGTTTATGAATGATGTAACCGATGTATCATGTTGCCAGAAGAAAGTAATAAATAACAAAGCAACGTATTTTATATAATGCTTCGAGCTTGGACTAAGTACTTCCTGCTTACAATTTTCTATTTCAGTTTCATGTAGAACCATGTAGTTTATGAAGATTTATTTTTAAAAATGTTCATCTTGTGGCGCGTAAAATTACATATTTACTATCATCTACGAAATTGATTCTTTAGCTACTTCATATGGTGTTTTAACTTATTTCTTCCTATTTTGTTACTTTCTCCTGTATACATAAAAAATTATTGGACTCGTGGAAATTTTTTTACTCTCTATTTTCAATAAATATACACATTTTTAGATGTCCTGAACACAATTTGACCATTTTCAGAAAATGTCTATCTGTGTGTGTTAACAAAATTTTGTGGAGTTTTTATTTCGCGTACCAATATACAGAATTTAACCATACTTAATATTATGTTGAATATCTATTTAAATTATTGCTAATTAGCTTTTGAAATGTATCACCGAACTGGTGATGCTTCGATTTTCTTCATTTAAGGAAAGGCTATATCTAAGCTTCTGTAGTGTATAAATGTATAGGTGCGTGTAGTTTGCATAAGTAAGACTCCAAATTATAAAACTAATATCATTTACATACTATTTACAATCTAAATGATACACAGGATGAATTAATTATTGCAGTAGAATGTATAGAATAATAAGCAAGCATTATTACAAATATTCTAGCTCAGCGACAAAGTAAACATTGTTCCATCAAAGTTCTCGATTCTTATCGCTACCTAGGAAACACAAAACGTTTCTTGTTGCCAGATGCGTAAAGTCTTTTTAACAATCGGCAGTGTTGCCAGATGGCTACAAATGTATAAAACTTGGTATGCGAGAACTTATGTAAAACTATTTTGATTCGATTTGGGTGCATATCGGGCAGCAGACGGGGCTGTTATGTTGCAATTGGTATCATTTGTAGAAATGCAATATTTCAGCTTCTGTGATATATAAATACATTAAACTTTCTATGTGATATCAATGAGATGAATAAGATAGACAGAGAGAGAATTCTACAGGTAAAGGAATAGCTTTGCATTTAAGTGGGTTAACATAAACCCCGTTATTTGTATTTAAGGGAAAAAATAGACTAATACATTTGGTCCTTCGTCAGGGCCATATTAGACTGGTCAGGAAAGCGCCGAATTCGTTATTGGAAGATTGCGGATTCTATACTTGAGACGGATAAAGACCATCGTGTCCATTAATGGTGGTTGGTACACGTAAAATCCGTCGTGAACGTAAAATCTTCCATGTTCACATCCAGATTATACGGCTGTCACCGAAACGGAAGAGTCATCCCTTCCGTGGAGGATCAAAGTTGTGATGGCATGTCTCTGGACTACATATAGTGGTGTGTCCCAAACCGTAGGGTGCCCACCAGCGGCCGAGTGGTTCTGCGCTCAAAGCTGGCAGACGTGAGGTGCCAAGTTCGATCCCAGGTTGCACTTATCGGCCTAGCCGTTCGGAGTTTTTTGTGGTTTCCTCCGAAACTTGCGTAAATGCGAGCTAAGACCCCTTAGAAAGATACCCCAACGGAGGGCACTTCCTCTCAGGCCTAGGACCCTAGTGCACTCAATCGGCCTTAATCCCCCCAACCCCAGACCGTAGGCCCATAACGTAGCATTAGTCTGATGTAAAAACCACTCATTCACTCACTCTTGGCCTTCGGCGCTATTTTGGCATTTAAAACTTCAATTCGGTAAGCCGTCATTTTTGTTTATACAACAAATCTATGACTAAAATAAAACATTTTTTAAATTATCATAAATATTTCATTACTATGTTTAATAATGAATAAATAAATAAATAAATAAATAAATAAAAAGAAAACTAGTATGTTGTGGCCACCACAAGACTTTCTTCTATATTTTCCTATACATATTCAATCAGTAACAATATTTAAAAAAAAAAAAAAAAAAAAAAAAGTTTTTTTTTTTTTTTTTTTTTTGTGAAAATTAATACATATTCAATCACTAACAATAATTTAAAAAAAAAAAAAAAATCGAATTTTTTTCTGTTTTTTTTTTTTTTTTTTTTTTTTTTTTTTGTTAAAAGTAAAAAAAATCGATAACTTTGTTTTAAATTATCACAGATTTATGGTTCAACCATTCGTTTTAAAGGTATTGACGAGATCTTTCGAATGATACCCATCTTCAAAATTTAACCCCCCCGGGGGGGTACTTCCCCCCAGTGGGGGAACCGATGCCCCCCCATGCACAAATTTTTTTTCCTAGTTAACTACTACTATCATCAATAATTCAAATTAATTTTACAATCACAAGTTTAAAATAACTCTCATTATGCCCATTTATACGGAATTTTGTCCTATGCTGCCATGTTAAAAATTTGCATAAAATGCGATTACAGCGCCACCTGTTGAGCTATTGATCCCCAAATCTAATGGGCACCAGTTCATGTCAGGGTGCAACTAAATACCAAGTTTGGTTAAATTTCATTCATATGTTCGTGAGATACAGCGTCCACAAAAAAATGATACAGACACACAGACAGACAGACAGACAGACACACAGACAGACACACAGACAGACATTTTTTAAAAACTATCAATTCGTGTTCAGGACATCCCAAAACGTGTAGATCCGTCAAAAAACGGAGGTCGAAAATTTTCGCGAATCCAATACTTTCTCTATATTACATATAGAAGAAAGTAAAAGAGTATAAAATTGAAGTAGGAAATTTTTTTAGATTTTTTTACTTTCTTCTATATGTAATATAGAGAAAGTATTGGATTCGCGAAAATTTTCGAAGTCCACTTTTTGATGGATTTACATGTTTTGGGATATGGAGAACACGAATCAATAGTTTTTAGAAAATGTCTGTCTGTCTGTCTGTCTGTCTGTCTGTCTGTATCATTTTTTTGTGGACGCTGTATCTCACGAACCAATGAATGAAATTTAACCAAACTTGGTATTTAGTTGCACCCTGACATAAACTGGTGCTGATTAGATTTTGGGATCACTCGCTCAATAGGTGGCGTTGTGATCGCATTTAATGCAAATTTTTAACATGGCAGCATAGGACAAAATTCCGTATAAATGAGCATAAAGAGAGTTATTTTACACTTGTGATTGTAAAATTAATAGGAATTATTGATAATAGTAGTAGTTAGCTAGGAAAAAAATTTTGTGCATGGGGGGGCATCGGTTCCCCCCCTGGGGGGGAAAATCCCCCCCCCGGGGAAGTGAATTTTCAAGATGGGTATCTTTCGAAAGGTCTCGTTGATAATAGTAATAGTTAACTTGGAAAAAATTTTTGTGCATGTGGGGGCATCGGTTGCCCCCCCACCGGGGGGGGAAGTTCCCACCCGGGGGGGCAAAATTTCAAGATGGGTATCTTTCGAAAGATCTCGTCAATACCTTTAAAACGAATGGTTGAACGATAAATCTGTGATAATTTAAACCAAAGTTATCGATTTTTTTAACTTTTAACAAAAAAAAACTTAGAAAAATATCGCAATTTTTTTTTTTTTTTTTTTTAACGAAATTTAACCAAACTTGGTATTTAGTTGGTCCCCGACATAAACTGGTGCTGATTATGTTTGGGGATCAATAGCTCAACAGGTGGCGCTGTGATAGCATTTTATCTAAATTTTTAACATGGCAGCATAGGACAAAAATTCGTATAAATGTGCATAATTAGAGTTGTTTTAAACTTGTGATTGTAAAATTAATATGAATTATTGATAATAGTAGTATGTAACTAGGAAAAAAATTTTCTGCATGGGGGGGCATCGCTTCCCCCCCCTAGGGGAAAAATACCCCCCCAGGGGGGGTAAATTTTCACATTGGGTATCTTTCGAAAGATCAGGTTGATAATAGTAGTAGTTAACTAGGAAAAAATTTTTGTGCATGTGGGGGCATCGGTTGCCCCCCCACCGGGGGAGGAAGTTCCCACCCGGGGGGGCAAAATTTCAAGATGGGTATCTTTCGAAAGATCTCGTCAATACCTTTAAAACGAATGGTTGAACGATAAATCTGTGATAATTTAAACCAAAGTTATCGATTTTTTTTACTTTTAACAAAAAAAAACAGAAAAATATCGCAATTTTTTTTTTTTTTTTTTTTTTTTTTACGAAATTTAACCAAACTTGGTATTTAGTTGGTCCCCGACATAAACTGGTGCTGATTATGTTTGGGGATCAATAGCTCAACAGGTGGCGCTGTGATAGCATTTTATCTAAATTTTTAACTTGGCAGCATAGGACAAAAATTCGTATAAATGTGCATAATTAAAGTTGTTTTAAACTTGTGATTGTAAAATTAATATGAATTATTGATAATAGTAGTATGTAACTAGGAAAAAAAATTTCTGCATGGGGGGGCATCGCTTCCCCCCCTGGGGGGGAAGTACCCCCCCGGGGGGGATAAATTTTCAAGATGGGTATCTTTCGAAAGGTCTCGTCAATACCTTTAAAACGAATGGTTGAACTATAAATCTGTGATAATTTAAAACAAAGTTATCGATTTTTTTCACTTTTAACAAAAAAAAAAAAAAAAAAAACAGAAAAAAAAATCGTACTTTTTTTTTTTTTTTTTTTTAAATATTGTTACTGATTGAATATGTATAGGTAAATATAGAAGAAAGTCTTGTGGTGGCCACAACATACTAGTTTTTAATGTAATATAAATTTAATACAAAAGAAACCGAAACGCTTTTTTACTTTTCGAACATACATATGTAAGGAAAATATTGTAATCATGTCAAAAATCCGAATTTGAGATTTTGATATTTCTATACGTTTTGAAGTCCCCTGAGTCCGTTTTCACCATTTTTACGATGATGTATGTGTGTGTGTGTGTGTGTGAGTGAACACGCTAACGTCTAAACGCTTTGCTCGAATGAGCTGAAAGTTGGTACATATGTTGTAAGTCACCGTAGCACGAACCCTATGGATTTTGGTGAATCAAGCACTTATAGTTTTTTTTTACAAGGACACAAAGAAATATTCTTTATCATAGCGGCCAAATTTTTAAAAATGCGATAGCGTCTAAATGTCTCATTAAAATGAGCCAAGAATTTATACACATGTTATAGGTCACACTTGCAAAACTTGTATAGATTTTGGTGAATCTAGCTTTGATAGTTTTTTTACAGGGACACAAAGAAAAATTCTTTATCATTATGGCCAATGGGACCAAATTTTTAAAAGTGCGATAGCGTCTAAACGCATTATTCAATTGAGCAAAAAATGTATACACATGTTATAGATCACAGTTTCACGCTCTGTATAGGTTTTGGTGAATCTAGCACTTATAGTTTTTTTACAGGGACACAAAAAATAATTCTGTATCATTATGGCCTATGGGGTGAAATTAAAGTGCGATAGCATCAAAATTCCTTATCCGTTTGAGTGGGAAATTTATATACATGTTTTAGATTACCATCACACAAACTGTATAGATTTTGGTGACTAGCATTTACAGTGTTTTACAGGGACACAAATAAAAATCGTTTATCATTAGGGCCTATGGGCTCAAATTATTTAATGTGCGACAACGACTAAACACCTTATTCAAATGAACTGAAAATATATATACATGTTATAGGTCACCGTCACACGAACTTTATGAAATTTAGATAATCTAGCACTTATGGTTCTTTTTACAGGGACACAATGTGAATTTATTTATCATTGTGGCATGTGGGCTCAAACTTTAAAGTGTGATAGCATCTAAATACCTCATCCTATGCAGCTGAAAATTTATGTAAATATTATGAGTCACTGTTGCACTAACTGTAAGCATTTTGGTGAAACTAATGGTTTTTACAGGGGCACAACGAAAAATTCTTTATCATTATGATCTATGGGCTCAAAGTACAATAGTGTTAAATTAAACATCGTGTACTATATGGAGAAAAATACTCAAACAACCTATTATAATTTTCTCTTCTGTTTATTTAACAACTTCTCTTGCTTTACTTTATCTACAAAAGCGTTAATTACTCAGTGTTCGTAAAGTCGAGTGAAGTCACTCCAGAGTTTTATTATTATTATTTTCCAAGTAACAGATATAAAATTCTGCACAAAACATAATTTAATTTAGCATGATAAGCCTTTTTTTAGTGTATTCGTTAACATAAAGGCAAGTGGTATTCGCATTGTGTCCCTTAGCAACAGTTACGATATTCATTTACTCATGATATTCTTTATCATAATTTCTGAATTTTATTATTTTTAGAGTTTTTTTTTTTTTTTTTTTTTTCTTTTCCAATTTGATGTGACGACTGAAAAAAAAGGAAAACCTTTTTCGTTTGGTCTAAACATGCAGAAAAAGTTGTACATTTTTTTTAAAAAACTTATATTTTGCCTTAAAACATGAGTTTATTAGCAACAGTTACTATAGTTATTTCTCAAAATTTCTAATGCAAATTTTCTCTCAATTTTATTTTCAGTATTTTTTTTTAACCTGTTGACAAAGGAAAATAAGAAAAAACTCAAGTGCTGTATTTTGTCCGAAAACAATAATCCTGTTGTCCTAATACATTTATTAACACTTCCCAACAAAGTTGAGAAGTGTTTATAGTTTCTGTCTATCTGCACTATAATTTATCTAAATATCTTTAGAATAAGTTAGGAGCAAACATTTAAACCGTGTTTTCACCTTCGGATACAATTTTTCAGGAAACACAAAAAAATGATAAATTAAAAAATAATCCTTTTTAGATCCTAATTATCGTTTGTTTAGTTGTATTACTGGTTACTAGGAAGATTAGTAGGTATACGTTACATAATAAACTTAAAATTAATTAGAAAAATGCATTTGAAATTTGGAGAAATCATGTTTTGACCGAAACCCAGAGGAGAAAACATGTTTTGAATGTTTCCAATGTGGATAAAGCACGTTTTGAATGAAAAAGAATAAACCAACATAGCATGAACAAAATAAACAAACATAAAACTGTATGTGGGTCACATGACCATTAAGAACAGCTCTGATTGGCTGGCTGGAGGAATCATCATTTGATTAGAGACAGACTCTGAAGGATGCACTTTTTGATTGAAACCACGATTTTCGAATTAAATTTATAATGGGATAAAATTAGTTGTGATTAAAAATAATGGTATTTTTTTTTTTTAATACTATTTTGTGTTGAAATCAAAGAAAAACCACTAACTCTTTTCTTTCTTTTTTTTTTTTTTTTTTTTTTTTTCTTTGAGAAAACACAATTTGAATGTATGCTCCTCATGTGTTATTCAAGTTCCCTATTGCATGTCATGTTCCCTATTTAAAATAACATAAATACAGGGACACCCAAAAACATTTCAATTCCTTTCCGTTCAATGTTAGGTATTCCTTTAAAGCATGTTTAAATACTTTTGTTCTGCACAAGACAAAATGAAAAAAGAATACTTTATTTATATGTACAAAAGTGTGTTTTTAACACTTTCCAACAAGGTTGAAAAGTGTTTATGACTTCGGTTTGTCTGTCTGTCTGTCTGTCTGTCTTTCCGCGCTCTAACTCCCGTAAATATTTATGGAATTTCTTGAAACTGATATATGTTATTCAAGTTCCCTATCGGATGTTCCCTATTGAAAATGGAGTTTATACCTCTACTGGTTTGTGTACAGGGACCCCCGAAAATATTTCAAAGCATTGTGTTCTATGAGAGGCATTTTTATAAACCATATTTTCATACCATTACTGTACAAAAATCTTAATGGAATTGAAATTTGTTATAAAAGTTCATAATCGGATGTTCCCTGTTGAAAATGGAGTAAATACCACCACTGATTTGTGTATAGGGACATACAAAAGTATTTCAAAGCAATGTGTTCAATGAGAGGCATTTCTGTAAACCATATTTTCATACCCTTACTGTACACAAATGTTAATGAAAATGAAATATGTTACACAAGTTCACTATCGGATGTTCCCTGTTGAAAATGGAGTTTATACCTCTACTGGTTTGTGTACAGGGACCCCTAAAATATTGCAAAGCATTGCGTTCTATGACAGGCATTTCTATAATCCATATTTTCATATCCTTACTGAACACAAATCTTAATGAAATTGAAATATGTTATTCAAGCTCACTATCGGCTGTTTCCTGTATAAAATGGAGTAAATACCACCATTGATTTGTGTACAGGGACACACAAAAGTATTTCAAAGCATTGCGTTTTATGAGAGATATTTCTATAAATTTAATTTTAATAACGTTACTTTGCACAAAGATTTATGAAATTGAAATGAGTTATTTATAAGCACAAAAGAAAATGCTTTGCATAGAATATAGCATGATTAGCATTAGATTTACAGGGTGAGACAAAAATATTCAGTTATATAAAGAGCTATTAATAAATATTTGATAAAAGTGTACTTTTGTTTACATCAAACGTTTTTAACACTTTCTAACTTTTTTAACACTTCCCAACAAGGTTGAAAAGTGTTAATGACTTTGTCTGTCTGTCTGTCCGTCTGCCTGTCTCTCCGCGCTCTAATTCCCGTAAATATTTGTGGAATTTCTTGAAACTGATATATGTTATTCAAGTTCACTATCGGATGTTCCATTTTGAAAATGGAGTTTATACCTTTACTGGTTTGTATACAGAGCCACCTGAAAGTATTTCAAAGCATTGTGTTCTATGAGAGGTATTTCTATAAATCATATTTTCATACCTTTACTGTAGACATATCTTAATGAAATTGAAATATGTTATTCCAGTTCACTATCGGATGTTCCCTGTTGAAAATGGAGTTTATACCTCTACTAATTTGTGTACAGGGGCACCCGAAAGTATTTCAAAGCATTATGTTCTATTAGAGGTATTTCTATAAATCATATTTTCATATCTTTACTGTACACATATCTTAATGAAATCAAAATATATTATTCAAGTTCACTATTGGATGTTTCCTGTATAAAATGGATTAAATACCAATACTGTTTTATATACAAGGACACTCAAAAGTATTCTAAAGCATTGCGTTCTATGAGAGATATTTCTATAAATAAAATTTTAATTTTACTTTCCACGAAGTTTTAGGAAATTGAAATATGTTATTTATATGGACAAAAGAATGCTTTACATAGAATATAGCATGATTAGCATTAGATTTACAGGGTGACACAAAAATATTCTGTTATATTAAGAGCTATTATTAAAAATTTGCTAGAATTCTACTTTCGTTTACATTAAGCATTTTTAACACTTTCTAACATTTTTTTAAGTGTGAATATGATATCAATTTGTGTATCTGTCCGTCTGCCTGCGCTCTAACTGCCGTAAATATTTATGGAATTTTTTAAAACTGATATATGTTATTCAAGTTCACTATCGGATGTTCCCTATTGAAAATGGAGTTTATACCTCTACTGGTTTGCGTACAGGGACACACGAAAGTATTTCAAAGAATTGTGTTCTACGAGAGGTATTTCTATAAACCATATTTTCATACTTTTACTGTACAAAATCTTCATCAAATTGAAATATGTTATTCAAGTTCACTATTGGATGTTTTCTATATAAAATAGATTACATACAATCACTAGTTTATGTACAGGGACACTCAAAAGTACTCCAAAGCTTTGCGTTCTTTGTGAGATATTTCTATAAATCAAATTGTAATAGCTTTACTTTCCATGAAGTTTTAGGAAATTGAAATATGTTATTTATATGCACAAAAGAATGCTTTGCATAGAATATAGCATGATTACCATTAGATTTACAGGGTGACACAAAAATATTGTTATATTAAGAGCTATTAATAAAGAATATCTAGAATTATACTTTCGTTTATATTAAGCGTTTTTGACACTTCCTGTCATTTTTTTATTGTGAATATAATTTCAATTTGTGTATATGTCTGACTGTTCTTCTGTCCATCTATCTGTCTCTCTGTCTATTTTTCTGCACTCTAATTCCCGTAAATATTTACGGAATTTCTTTAAACCAATATATTTTATTCAAGTTCACTATCGGATGTTCCCTATTGAAATGGAATGACTACCTCTTTTGGTTTATGTACAGGGAGACCCAAAATTATTTGAAAGCATTGTGTTCCATGAGAGGAGTTTCTATAAACCATATTTTAATACCTTTAATGCATAGAATTTTCAATGAAATTTTAATATGTTATTCAATTCCCTATCATTTTTTTCCTATGTAAAATAGAGTACATTTCTAACTGGTTTGTGTACAGGGCCACTTGAAAGTACTCCAAAGCATTGTGTTGTATGAGAGTTATTTTTATAAACCAAATTTTAATAATTTTATTTTCCACAAAGCTTAATGCAATCGAAATATATTATTCGTATGCACAAAAGAGTGTGCCTTCTATGTAATATAGTATGGTTAGCATTAGATTTACAGGGCCACACAAAAATAATCAGTTACATTAAGAGCTATTAATAAAAATTTGCTGGAATTGCACTTTTGTTTACATGAGCGTTTTAACACTTTCTAATAATTTTAGTGGGAATATAATTTCAATTTGTGCATCTGTCTGTTCGATTATCTACCTTTCTATCTGTTTTTCTCCAGCTACTATCATTCGTGAATATTTTGAGAATTTTTAAAAAATGATACACCCAAGTTCCCTATGGAATGTTCCCTATTTAAAATGTCATTAATAGGTCCTGTACAACTAGTTTGTTTACAGGGACAACATCAACAACAATAAAAAAAAAAAAAGCCAATGTATTACGTTTTAGGACAGAATTTTTTAAAAGTTATATTTAAAAAACTTTCTACTATAAAAATCATAAAAACATTGACATGTATTATTAATATTCTAAAATATTGTTTTGTATAGAATATGATGTGATTAACTTTCAGATTTACAGGGCTGCAGTAAAATATTCAGAGAGTTTAAAAGATGTAATTATAATCTAACGGCTGCATTTTCTTTTGCATTAAGCCTTTTTAACACTTTCCAAAATGCCTAAGAGTAATTTTAAAATCAATTAGTCTATCTGTATGTTTTTCAGTCCTTCTGTCTTTTGTGCGATAACGTAGGCAAAGAATATTAAAAGTTATTCGATACAACAATTGCGTACAGTTGGAAAGTGTTACTAATCAATGCGTACTGCATGATTTTTCTTTCTTGTTTCATTTGTCCGGGGTTTTTTATGGGTGCACCTTGTGTGTATATATATATATATATATATATATATATATATATATATACAGGGCTTGCGCTGACCTTTTGAAAAGTGGTGTCCCAAGACCACATCACTATGAAAAATATGGGTCAAGTTTTAAAAAAAAATGAGTTTTTTTTTTTTTTTTTTTTTTGGAAGGGGGGGGGGGGCTTTTTTAATTTTAAAACATTAAAAAAAAAAAAAAAAAAAAAAAAAAGAAACTTTCTAACTTTATTATTTTTTGTCATAGAAAATCAGCATTTACCTCTGTTAAACTTGCATTTGATAATGTAGTTAAAGCAACACATTAGTAAATAAACTTAATAAAAAGCTCAAAGAAAATTACTCAACAAAACTGAAAGAAGTTTTAAAGAAGTAAAAATTATGATCATTATGACAATAGCAATAGACTTGGAATATGATTAATAAAAATAATCTTTAAAAAAAATATCTTATTAAAGAAACTTACATTTACCTGGTAATTTTCTTCTTAAATATAATTTTAAAAAATCCTGTACAGGACCCGTGGGACCAGAAGTATTCAGGATTTCGAAATTTTCTGGATTTTGGGCTTCTTTTTTTTTTTTTTTTTAAATTATTGGTTTTTCTGAATTATAAAACACAGCTCATTGTCTTAACAATAGAACATATATAAAGAAAAACTTACCTTTTGCACAGGTTATTTAGCTGAAAAATCTAAAAATTCTCTCACTCTTTTTTTTAAATAATAATAATAAAATAAAAGCTGATATTTTAGTTGTATTGTTTAATATTCATTTGAACACTATCGCCACGCAAGAATAATTTGTATTAAATTAATTCCATTCAATATACCTCACACACATTTTTTTTTTTTTTTTTAGGAGTAGTAGTTTTTGTTTCTGAAAAAATTCCTGAATAATTCTGAAAAGTTCCCGAATCCAATATTTTTTCTTCTACTGAATATAGGAGAAAATAAAAAGTAACTGCAGATATAAGCATGTACACATGCACATTTAATTGAAAATTATCCATTGTATCGTCTAAATATTATTTTCGAAAGAAAACTGCTTTGAATTAAGTCAAATTGAGCCCAGAAGCAGCGATAAGAAAACAAAAATTTGGATCTACGGTCCCGCCTTCTCTTTCACTACATTCCTATACATGCACTGGTCGTTTCTTTCACTTTGCCCCCCCCCCCCCCCCCCTCTTAATTTTGAAGTGCAATGTCCATCCCTCCCTCATCTTCGAAAGTTTGGGGCTTGGAGCATATTTTCTCTTCTCTTGCATCATCGCCAGTCTCTATAAGTGCTTTCACACAGATTTTGTTTCAGAAAGTCGTCTCGAACAGCATGGCTGCTCGCTGCCATCACATGAGCAGTGTAGCTCATAGCTGCTGCATTTTGGGTGCCTTTAAATGTAATGCTGACTCCATCAGAAGAGCAAAACACCAAAAGAAATTTTTTTCATTTTTCTTTACTTTTAGAAAGCAAAACTGTTTTAACAAGAAATTAAAAAACCTTGGAAACTTTTATGTAGTTGGTCACAAAACCCTGTGATTCTGGAAATTTTCCAGACCTTTCTCTGACTATTTCCAGAGAAAATTAAATTATACTTTTTTTTTCTGATTTTCAGAATGCATAATAAAAAGCTTGGTTCATTTAAATGTATTATTATTATTAAATAAGTGAAGCAAGATCTGGTTTTAAATACAAAATATTTTGAGAATCATGGAATAAAAAAAAAAATTGGAATGATTTCAGATTTTGGAATTCCAGATAATCGGTCCTATAATCTCCTTATATTATTAAAATCTGTGCGCATCTGTCTGTCTGTCTGTCTTTCTGTCTGTCTGTGAGAAATGCCTTGTCATAGCTAAAGCTCCGGCGCTAATGGTCGCAGCGCTTCGAAACCGGTGTCGACAGACACAGAATTTCTTCATCTCGAAATCGCGATAATTCGCTAAGCGATGCGACCCTAATTAGCGGAGATATTAATTAAAACGTCGACCCATATCTACCGAAAAATGACACAGAATTCATGATTAAATGCTTAAAAAGCGACATTTTTTCGGAAAAAGTGGAAAATAAATTAGAAATATCAGTCGTATCGTTACAAATAAGATATCAAATGAAAGGTCCAATTTTTCTGAATCCGACGGTTTAAATAGCTTATCTATAGGACAATTAGAGTTTTTAAAATTAACTAAAGTATGAAAAAAAAGGTGGCAACAAATCACAACAGTTCTATTAATTTCGCAATAGACGTATTTCGGTTACCATGGCGCCGGGCGAAAGAATAAATAGATTTTACTTCCAGCTTTACTGATTTTGTACTGGAAATAAAAATTGCAAATTTCAAAATGCTTCAATTTTCTTCAAAATTAATTCAAACTTGCTACAAACTTTTAACATCACAAGACGAAGTTCCAGTTCAAATATCATCGTGTTTCAAGAATAAATAAAAAATGTACAATTTAATTGCAAATTAAATGTTATTATAATACGCGTATTTCAAATTCTAACTATGATTAAATTATTTTTAGTACATCGTTCGAAAGATATTTTAAAGTACTTTTATATTATCGAAAGCGGGATTCAAGATTTCGCTTCATTTACATGTTTTGAGGTCTCCTGAATCGGTTTTCTTTTGTATCTGAGCTACTAATTAAAATAATTCCATAAGTAATACATCATAAGATAGCTTTGTTGGTTTGAAATCGAACAGTAGATTACAGAAATTTCTACCGCCAAATGGCGCTGTAATATTTTAAGATTTATATATTTCAATTTTTAATTATGATTAAATTGTTTTTAATACATCATTCGAAAGATTAAAGTTCTTTTATATTATCGAAAGTTTTAACCAGATTTGCACGTTTTGAGGTGTCCTGATTAGGTTTTCTTTTGCATCTCAGCTAATTCAGTTAGACCGTTCAAAATTGGTATATGTAGGTTAATTA
Source organism: Salticus scenicus (assembly GCA_963930645.1). Lineage (NCBI taxonomy): Eukaryota > Metazoa > Arthropoda > Arachnida > Araneae > Salticidae > Salticus > Salticus scenicus. The sequence goes on along the minus strand of OZ005650.1, from coordinate 28,045,717 downwards.
GGAAGGGCTGAAAGGGTGGGGAAGATATAGGCGTGCACGGGACAGCGCTGCCAAAGGCAGTGGGGACCCGGTCCGACTTTTTAACCGATGAGAAATGATTTTTTTTTTCATTTTCTTTTCTTAAGAATAAAAATTTGATTTGAGAAGGAATATGTGCGCGTAGCGCGCGTATACCTTCACACGTGCGTGCGCAGCGCGCATGGGTCTGCGCTGCCGAAGGCAGTGGGGACCCGGTGTGAGTTTTTACCCGATCAGAAAAATTTTTTTGAGGGGGGGGGCACGGAGGGTCAGGGAAGGAATACGCGCATGCAGCGCGCACGGGGCAGCGCTGCCAAAGGCAGTGGGGACCCGGGCCGACTTTTTATCCAATCAGAAATGATTTTTTTTTTTTTTTTTTTTCTTTTCTTAACACTAAAAGTTACTGTTAGTGATTCATTAATTTTAGTGATTCATTTGAAAATACTGACCCGCTAGTTGTATTTTAAAATTTGTTCAAAAGAGCATGTATTTAGTTCTTTGTTTTTCATGAAACCTTTCTTGGGATTTTTCAATATACAGTGGCGCACTGTTTATACATTTTTCAAGGGACCGCTCCTAAAAAAATGTAAAACTGAAAATTTGTTTTAACACATTAATACACAATAAAGGGCCAAATTGAAAATTAAATACATTAAAATTGAATACATAAAAATTGAATACATTTTCATAATTTCCCTTACATTTGTTTAATTAAGGTAATGTTTTAATGAAATTTAAAATAGTTTTAAAAGGTAGGATAAAAATTAGATGACAATTAATAATATGGCAATTCAGCGACAAAGTCTTTCATTTTTTAAATGAGGATGACATTTTTACAAACGATTAAAAGAAAAAAAAAAACATTGTCTCTCCAACAGTCAAACATGACAAGAAATAAAATCTTCTGGTATCCTTTTCTATTCAAGTCTACCCAACGGAAGTAAGTAATAAATCTTCAAATTTACAAAATGCCTGTAAAATTGTGGGTTTTCTTCCTTTCATAGCCTGTCCCTGAAATGCAATTAAAGGACAGAGTGGGAGGTCTAGCAAGCGGTCACTTTTCTTTCTCTCAAAGAAATCCTGGTTACTTCTATACCTACCAATTAACCCTGTCCCCCAACTGCTTGTTAAGAGTGGAGGGTAGAGAAATATTGAATATTTCACTACCTTCCACCCTAAGCTATCGATGCAGATCGCACTTTGTATGTACCTTAGAGGAGGAATAGCATTTCTCCTCTAAGGTATATACTATAGTTCGAAGGAAAAATAATCAAAGATAAGAATAAAACTTTTAAGAGAATATTTTTTTTTAATTCTGGAATAACTAAACAAACAAATAAAAAATATATATATAACTCCAGTCTATTCTCATTTAATGCCAATCCTGGATTTCGGTCACTTCACACGTGCTCCGTCAGACAGAACATGCAAGGAAAGGGAGAAAAGTGACGTCATCGTTTTAACGACTGGAGCAAATGAAGCCACTGGTGATTTATTCGCTTTTGAAGCAGGAAACAAGAATCTTTCTCTTATTCTTCTAAATTTAGAACTAAATAGCCATTTACAATAAATTACTCGGAAATGATGACATGAAATTAAATAAAAGAAATTTTTTTGTTTTAGAATAAAGGATATTTTCGGTGGGGGGAAAAAAAGGGGGTCCTCGGGACCCACAATTTCAAAAATACTACGTTCCTTTCATTAAAATCAGGATCAATGGTGGGCACCATTACGAGCTATCTATATATAGATATATTACATAAAATAATCTATGATTATAAACAGACAGACCCTACCTAAGATGAGATGGAATGATCCTACATTCATTATATCTTACTATGAAGCATTGTAAAATAATTGTAGGTTTTTGATGGATTTATTCAGTAAAATATATTTTTTTTTTTTTTTCTGAATTTTCAAATCAAAAAGGCAATTTTTCACATAAGAACATCAACCCTGGTTTGACGAGCTTATGTTTGTTTTAAGAAAAATATAAACTGCTTGTCACAGTTCAAGCATATAAGGGTATATCGTAAAGTTTTAATTAATAAAAGATTTTTCTCAGTTAATCACTATAAATATTAAATATATATTTGTCTTAATTCCATGATTTGGATAAAGTAGATAGAGAAAAGTGAAAGCTGCAAACTAAAGTGAAAATGTACTTTATTCAATGTACATGCACATTAAGTGTCTACATTTTATATATATTTATTTATTATGTCACATAACCCTTCATAAAACAGAAGGGAACTTTTCACAGTTTAAATACAACATTAAACACAAAATATTGACAAATTCATCATTTGTGTGCAATTAAGAGTATCACGTGAAAACAAGTCCTTAAATAGATTCTATTGGATTGAAAGTCAGTTAAAACCAGTGTAATCAATTCAAATAACAGATTTTTCTTTTTTTTAAATTAATTATCGACATGCTCATTTCCCATCATAGGTAAAATAATGTAATGGGCATTTCAGAGGAAAGAGGGAGAATTATTTTATTAGGAGGATGCAACTGCACTTGAGCAAACAGAGATATGTTCAGCAAGCACTGCCTATCATTTAAACCACAACTTTCAAGTACAATTTCTGTCGACAGACATGAAATGTTCTGCTACACTTTTTAACTACAATTTGGGAAATTTGGTGATGGAAATTCATGCAATATTAGTACACTTGTATGGAACAATGCAAGCAAAGAGTAAAAAGATGTTTTTATGATGGGTCCAGAAGTACTGCTTGTTTGTGATTGATCTGAACACAGTTAATCATCAACAATTTCTTTTTCACTGTGAAAGACTTCGAACCACTGCTATATATATTTTATACTTACTGCCTTTGTTCCATACACATGCACTAACAATACATGGACTCGTGTCACAGTTTTTTCCAACCTGTACCAAATTTCAGGCTTACATGTTGCACTTGCACTAGGACATGAAATTTCATATCTTCTGTTAAAATGATCACATAAACACCACACTTTAAAGTTCAATTTCACTTCAATTTCAGCAATAAGCAGTGATTGACGACATGTCTCTGTTTGCAAATCCTCAGACTCATTCTCTTAACAACTGCTCTCCCCTCTCCCTCGCACCATTTACTGAACTTTTTAGACATACCTTATATATTATTAAATCATAATTACAGTACAAAGATAATGACATACGCACTAACTAACAAAAAGTACCATGCTCACAAATAAGTATTATCAAAATATATATGATTGTTAAATACATTTTAATATATAAATTAAGGTTTATTCAGATTCATGAGAGAAGAAATGTACAAAGAAATAATTTATCTTCTAAGTAAAATAATTTATGAATTATTTTAAACAATTTTTTATCGTTGATAATCTTATGTTCCTACAAACACAACCAGGAACACTGAAATTTTCCTAAATGTAACTATAACAACAATAATAAATGTGAATTACAATTCAAAATTACATTTATAACTAATAAAAATTTAAAATGAATGCCATATACTTTCTGTATATGATAATTTTACTTTAACATGTACATAAAGCCTTTTATTGTTCAGTGTAAGTGAATAGACGACTAAAAATACATTGGTTAAAGAAATTATTATTTTCATATTTGCACATCTGTCTAAGAAAAAAGAAGAAAACATTAATATCATAATAGCAATATGAATTTTAAAAATCTATAAGTGATAAAAGTTTCAAATTGCAAACTAAATCCATCAAATATAATTTTGAAAACATCTAAAACAATATATGACCGATAAGTTTAAAATAACAATAATTGGATCAAAATGAGCATGGATAATTTCGCAAGATATAGATAATATTCTACACATCATTTATACATAATATTAAAAAAGTGTCACACTTACAATAAATTATCAAGAAGTGGTTTGCATCCAAGTAGATGCTTAACATTTAATTACAAGAAGATATAATGAACAATAATTAGAAAAGTTTTATTTTTTTTTACACCGATGCAGGAAAATCGCCTTTTTATAAACAAATAATTTGAATATACACATTAAAAAAAAAAGACAGAAAAAAAAAGAAGAAGAAGAAAGAAAGCTATCGAAAAAAACTTTACTTTTTTAGGAAGAGGGAGATGTGTAAATTCCTTCATGCATTCACTGGTAAAAAAAATTTATGACTAAAAGATTATATTATTTACAATTTATTATGATATATAAGGGGAGGAAAGAAAAAAAGGGAGTATAATATGTTAGTTATAATACAAAATAAACCTCAGCTTCTGCCAAGGGATTCATGGTTAAAAATCTCCCACTGAATTTAAGATATGACAACACTATACATAAAATAAAATAAATACAATACCATAAAAAAAGAAAAATGTTCTAAAAAGAAGTGAATCTATAAAACAAAAATTCAAATAATTGTAAGACGGATTACAAAAATTCATTTCGTTCATAAATAATTAGTTTTGTATTTTGTTGCTATCATTCAAAGTTATTAGATCTCTTTTTAGAATATAAACATTAATTATTAAAGAAATTATACAATTTTTCAAATGTGATGTTATATAATAAAAACCAACCCATGTAAAACATTTTTAACAGTTCAAGAAACAAATAAAGTTGACTGCCTGAATAAAAATAGCTCTTTTATTCTTTTGCAGAAAAATATGTTCTGTAAACAGAAAAATGATTTAACAGAAAATAATGTAATTTATTATTAATTATCCTTTTATAGCAATGAAGTTTAAAAACTTAAACTAAATCATATATCATTTTTCATTATTTATTCCTCTCTTCTATTATTCTGACATAATAATCATGAAAAAAAAAAAAAAATAGAGAGACCATGAGCATATTTTATTAAACATATACATGAAACTGTTAAAGAAAAAAAAACTATTATTCAATTTGAAGCTAAGATGTCTTTTTGAACTATTTTTTAATCATTTTAATATTTTATAATTGAAAGCTATTTAACACAAACTCATGGTTTTAATTACTTTTAGTTATAGAAAAAGTAATCCAATTTAAAATTTGTTTCTAAAGACAATCAAGGGAGTGCTCATTCGGTACAAATATCAAAAATAATTTTTATCTAATTAATCTAAACTATAATTTAATAGATAAATTTAATTTTTATCTATTCAATTTAAATAATTTATATTATATATATCTCCCACACATATTGGTATATAAGTTGACTCTCCTACGCTGCATGTAAAATTTCAGAAAAAATAAAAACTTGTGTATAAGTAAATTCAAACTTAAAGGAAAATATGTCTAAAAATAATTAATTAAACAGAATACTTTTGTTTGAATATAATTAATATTTGAATACGGTAACATTTAAATTCAGGCATGGAATCTTAAAAATTGGTTTCCATATAAAGAATTTAACTATAATAAAATATAAATAATGCATTCAAAATCGGATGTTCACAATTGATTTGCAAATGACAAGATTATAAATAAGTTGTATAGCAAATAACATGCTTCATATAAAACAAGATGAACTAAAATATATTTCAGTGTCAATTAAAATATATCTTAATATCAAACAATGTAAAACAAATAATAACTGAACAGATATTATATTATACTAAGATAATAAAAAATAAAAATAATTTATATCACAGACTTTTCCAAAAATTTAATTTAAATTGTATAAATTGCACATGAACAACTATTTATCAGGAAAATTGTATAATATTCTCTACTTTATGCTGAGTAGATCTAATTCCCTCTCTCCTTAGTAAAAAAAAATTGAGGAGGAGGAAGAAAAAACTCATTTTATATAAGAGTATAAACTATTTTAAAATGTATTTAACTAAATGGTCAATAAGCTTAATCTTTTTTAATTATTTTTATAATAATTTATTCACACAGTTTTTCCCTTAGATTATTTTAATAGCTTTTCATTTAAAAGAGATTCCCCCTTCTCCCTCAAATTTCTATTACATCACAGAAGTGACCAAATCCAGAACCTTCTATGCAAAACTTTGTGACTTGTAATGGAATTATGAAATCTAAAATAATTTCTGACTCGTCATAGTAAAAACAACCTTGGACAGTTATGGTAGCTGTCAACAGCAAACACTACATGAAAGTAAATAGAAAGAATAGTAAATTTAGCTCTTTTAACAGTAAGTAAAATATTATTTGATGGTTCTGTTAATAATTATTATAGCTGTTAATATAGACGTTAAAGTTTAAATATTCTATGCAATATTAATACATTTTATTGTAAGCTTTCACTTAAGGTCCCTCTTCACTCACCGCCGCCGGAAGCCAAAGCTAATGTTATTCTATGGGAAATTTTTCTTTACAAATAACTTATTAAATTCTGTTTTCACATTCTGAAAATTCTCAGCTGTTAAACTGACGGACCTTTTTTAAAAAATTATTTTTTTTTTATTTTTTTTTTAAGCTGCAAAATACGAATTTTCATATTTTTGAATTTTTTTTCATTTTGCAATTTCAGAATAAAATATTAAAAAAATACATTTTTAAAAAAGGTCTGTCAATTTAACAATTGGGAATTTTGTGAATGTGAAAACAGAATTTAAAAATATGTATTAGTTAATAAGTTATTTGTAAAGGAAATTTCCCCATAGAATAACATTGGCTTGGGCTTCCGGTGACGGTAAGTGAAGAGGGCCATTAAAAAGACATTATATATAGATACAAACACAATGCGGCCCATATTTACCCCCTACAATCTTTTGGCTCAAACAAACCAGAAAAAAAATAAATAAATAAATAAAATAAAATCTAATCAGAGTTTTAACAAATTTTAATTTTTTTTTTTCCATAAAATTTCTTTTCTCTTTTTTCACTTGCATATCAAATGCATCGCCCGGAAAGCTCAGGAGATATCAGAAACATATTTCTTATTATTACATGAATTGTACAAGATTTTCACTGATGAAGAAAAGTCTGAAAAAGTCTTCTTTATGTTTGCTTACAGATTTATTCCAAAATATTATTATAACATAAAATTGTCAATTTTGAATCCTATAAAATAAAGAAACTATATCAGACACAACATAACTGTTTCTTAAATTTAGATTTTTAATAATTCGTTAACATCAAGAGTACTAAAAATTGTGAAGCTCAAGAAATACAAAGGTTTGAACTTGCATACAAAATATTTTGATAAATTTATTTATTTTATTTTTTAAGAGAGAATCTGATGGTTTAAGAAAAATTACAGAAAAAAATAAATATGTTGCAGAAACCAATAAGTAGTTTTCAAAATAAGGGGGGGAATATTAAATCCCATAAAATCAGACATTAACAAGCATTTCAAAGACACCTCAACTTTCCAATCACTGATGTATCGAAAGCATTGGACTTATATTTGTATGTAGTATATATATATATAAAGTGCATATACCTCAATATGATACATAACATCATTTCAGAGTTTATTGTTGCTTTAGCATAGTGTTGTATTTTTACATATATAACATGCTTTATAAACAAAACTGCAACATCTACTCTGACATGAAACTTGACAACTTATTATATTTGAAAAATATATTGATTATTTAATTAAAATTGATTAACATTCAAGTAATAAATAAATACTCATAATGATTTAGAACTGATTAGCATTAAACTATTCCATTTAAAAAAAATAAATAATAATACATTAAAACAGAATAAAGGTTTTTGAAGATCTTTAGAAAATATTAAATTAGACACAGAAATATTTAAAAGCATTTAAAAGGAAAAAATTATGCTAATAACTTTATTTAGTTATTTATCATTACACAATTCTAAAGATTTTATCATTACATAATTCTAAATATTTTAACACTAGGTTTACGGAACGTGTCACTTTGACGCATTGAGTAAAATTTCAAAAACCATAATTATTGCATTTTCCAATTTATGCTAATAATTATTGGTTTAATGAGACGAATATATACCCAATTTTATTTTTTCTTTAAAAAAATACCATGTCTCTTGTATTCGTCAATTTCACGGTGTCCGTAAAGATAGGTATATAAAAATGCCCGTAAACCTAGTATTAAGTTAAAAAATATAAGCATAGCTTTAATTCTCATCATAAGTAATAATGTTTTTGAGAAAAGAAACACTTTAACAGTTTTAAAAAAAAAAGTCAATGCTTGCTAATACATTTCGCTTTTCATTATTATATTTTTAATTTATTATTGAATTATAAAAATAAGCAAATTTATCATGAAAAAAATAACATTATAAATTATTTCAAGGATGAAAACCAGAAATATTCGTGAAAATTTTTCGTTGTGACTTGCAGCACATTCTTGAACATTTGAAAAAAAAAATAATAATAATATTTAGGAATTACAGTCAATAATCATATTAGCTAAGAATCACCACACAAGAGTAGAACAAAAATTATATACATAGACTGTTGGGCCACATCACCATTAAAGTCAAGTTAATATATATAATTATATATACACACGTATAAAGTAGAAAAGAAAAAATTAAGGCTTTTTAGGAACAAATTTAATCATCCTTAACAACTCTAAAATTTGAAAGACATATTATGTAATTCAGACTGTCCATTAAAAAACTTTTTTTTTTTTTTTTTTTGTGATAGAAAATAGGAAAAAAAAAACATTTATTTAATAAGACACTGAAATTTGATTATCTTACATGTTACGAATAGTTTGCTAACATATATTTCAGAAAGCTCTAAAATATGGAATTAAGCTGATTTAGGTTTTTTCTTTGTAAAATTGCTGACATAAAGCAAATATTCATAAGATACCAATTAAAAAATATAAAACAACTAAAATTAATTTTTTTCTTCTTTCTAGTGTTAATAAAAAAAAAAAAAAAGCTTATACGCATAAAAATAAATGATAAACTTTTTAAATTGTTGCAGTATAACAATTTTTATCAACATACAAAAACTGTCACTGATAATGTCACATGATAATTTGATACAAATTATATTCTATATACAATTTAACAACACAACAGCTACAAAAAAAAAAAAAAAAAAAAAAGATCAGAAAATGACTGGATTTATACAGATGCAAAAATCTGTAAGAATTGGAGATATGGCCCACAGTTTTACATGCTACATCCAGTCATTAATTTACAAAATACTTTTCAAGTCCTTAAAAGATAAGAAACAGATTAATGTTATGTTGCCTCAGTTAATGCAGTACTATGGTTAGGGATACCAGTGATCATGCTTTCTTCCATCACAAGTGGCTGAGATCCTGGAACTGCTGGCATGGCCAAAATAGTCTCTGTTTCCTCTTCATCCTAAAATTATTCACAAATTAAATAAAGATTAAAACTTCAGTTAATGCTAAGTGAATAAGCATTAATTGAATAACTTCAGTAATTGTGAATATAATGATAGCAAGAAAGACTATTATACTGAACTTTGCTATAATAACTGTAATTTAACCCTACAAGGCTCATTTTTTTTTTTTTTTTTAGTGTGCGACAAAAATATATAGGTTGTAATTAATGATCAGAAGATAGGGAAAACTTATAAAAATAAAACCATATTTTACAGAAAAATCAGCTTTTTAGCTCAACGTACCATATGTGGAACATACATAAAAATATGATTTACGAATACGTTTTACTATTGTAATATAAAAATAAAACTTACCTCTGCAAAATATACACTTCGTTATAACACACAGTATTTTTTTTCGAGTCAAAACTGTTCAATAACTATTCTTTTTTTTATTTTTGAATTCAGACAAATGACTAACGTATTGCTTTCATTCAAATTGCACACTGAGTGCACTATAACAAAAACACGAATGACATCTTTAGGTAAAGATTCATGTTACTACATTGCTAAATGTCAGTAGCTTCTATCAAGATGTCAAGAGATATCGCTACTAATAGTTTTATAGCAATAGGAATGATTAAAGTCGGTATTCCACATATGGAACTGGGTGCCTTGTAGGGTTAAACAAATGTAAACCTTAATCTCAAATTAACAAACTAAGTAATTAAAGTTATATTTTGCAACAAGCAGGAGCTAATTAACATGCAAAACCCCTGAAAATGTTACAGAAGACTCCCCCAATCATATGCAACATTGAATTATATAACTCCTAAATATTTTATCTTCACTTTTTTATTACCTACAAAATTTAATTATATACTTAATTTTAAAAATTAATAATTTTTAAATCCATCGAAATTTTTAGTAGAAAATAAACCAAGGAAAATGAAGATCATGGAAAATCACAAGCTTATTGTACTTACATGCAGAATGAATCGCAAGTGGAGACTTGTTAATGATATATCATATAGTTAATATTAAAAATATTTATTCATAACTATAATAAAGTACATTTACAGAGTTCTTAATATATTATAGGGAAATTTAAACATTAAAAAAAAAAAAGTAAAATAAGCAAAATAACTTAACAGGAAATTCAAAGGGAGCCAAGTTTTCAAAAACCCTGAATTCAGGGGTAGCCTTTGTAAAGTTTCACTCCTGAACAAGCCACAAAGTGAGCCTTTTGCCTTAAAATAGCTTACATTTTACTTAAGGGAAAGAAAAGCATTGATTTTTCAAAACTGATTATTTACATACAATATTTACATGATATTGTATTATATATATACATTAATTTTTATGTGATACTATATTATATACAAAAGACCCTAACTAAACAAAAATAAGAGTTTACTGAACTTATACTAAAATTCTGTACAGTGATATGTTTTCCGGAAATAGCTATTAGAATTATTTTGGGGCAAAAATCCATTTAAAAAAAAAAAAAAAATTTTTTTTTTTTTTTTTTTTTTTTTTTTTTTTTGTAATGCTAAGAAAAGGAAAACAAATTTTTTACCTCAAATATGTATTTTCTTATTGAAATAAATTAATTAATTAAAAAGTTTATTTAAGTTTTGAATAATTTTTAATTTCCTTTTCACTTTTATTTAAAAAAAAATCATATAAAGAATGAAAATAAATATTTTATTTTACTTTATTTATTTATTTTTAATTTATTGTTAAAAAAAATTACAATTTTGATAAATAAATTTGATTCATTTTTCAGTAGAACATTTCTACATCTATTATAAAAAAAAAAAAAAAAATAAATAAATAAATAAATAAATAAAAAGCCTATCGCCTTGTGAGCACCAAAGATTCAATACTTATTAAAAATATTAAGACAGAGTTGCCACTTGAACAGGAGAATGAAATTCCTTGACTTTTCTAGATTTTTTTTTAAATATTCTAAGAAAATTCTAGTCTTTGTTCATTGATTGTGTTCAAGGCAAATTAATTATGGTGTCACTTGAAAACACAAAAGTTACATATACATGGCTGCCAACCTCTGGGAGTGCTAAAGTGTAGTTAAAAAAAAAACAAAAAAAAGTGTAGTCGCTAAAAAATAAGGAAATGCTTAAAATATAAATAAGCATAAAATCTTTTGTTTACATTAAAACTTACTTTCTGAAATTTATTGACTTTTAATAATCTAACATACAAAAATAATACATTGACTTGTTGCAATATAACGCGAACCATCATAAAGTCCACCATGATTTATGCGAAAATTGCTGTTACATATTGTACAATAATACGCCTGATGGGGTGATGAATCTACAGATCGCAAACATGGCCATTTAGCAGAATACTCAGATAGAAATTTTTGATCAGGAACTTTTTTCTTCTTTGGGTTATCACCATCATCGCTCATTTTAACTTAAAATACTATTAAATAAAAAACTAAACAAATTTGTCCACTGTTAAGTAAAAAAATAATTGCAGAAATGCGAGTCCAGCCAATAACAAACACATGATACTGAAAAACGAAAGTAAACAGATTAGCATTAGACCTCTAGCGATAGAAAAGGACTGCTCCAAACATCCAATCACCATGCGTACACAGTCACGCTATTGTCATAGTTTATAAGAAGGAAATGAAACAACCTACCAACCTCCGGAGTTTTCAAGCTACTTCATCCGTAACCGCAATTTGCAGATACGGTGCAAAATCGAACTTTGCTTGTTGTAAACAAGATAACGATGAGAAAAGGAAAAGCGTAGCTTTAAATATGCAATGCGTAGAGTGTAGCAGAAGCAAGCTAAAGCATAGTTACTACACCAATTGCGTAGTTGTTGGCAGCCCTGCATATAGTGATAGCATCTGTCGCTTAAAAGAGAGATAAGAAATTTCTTTCATGAGCAGAAAAGAAGGGTGGGGGTGTTTAAAACAAATGGCGGAAGCTAAGGAAAAAATAAAAAATAAAAATAAAAAACAGAAGAATTACCCTACGTTGGTGGACAAATTGTTTATTTTTTTGGCAATCAACTTATAAAATTCCCTAACTTTTCCAGTTTCTGGCTAAAATATTTAAATTCCCTGACTTTTTCCTAACTTCTATAGTCAATTTTTGAATTCCCTGACTATTCCAGGTTTTCCAAGTAACGTGGCAACCCTAGTAAGAGTTTAATTTTTTAATTATCAAAAGCTTCACTGGAGATCATATTTGCCTATAAAGGATATTTAAATTAATTGGATATTTGTGAAGTCATCTCATCACAACATTCCTGTGACAAGGGAAAAAACAAGAAAGGTGACACAATTAAAAAATGCAGTGTTTGAGAAAAATCAATTGATAAAGCATTGACTAGCTTACAATAAAACTGAGATACCTCACAGATGAAAAAATTGTGAAATAGAGATGTGACACTTTTTATGTATGTTAGAATACTCCATACACATTTGTTGGTGACAAACCCCCTTTGTGTCACTTTTCTTACTGGGATACAAAAAAATAGATGGTCTTAAACAAAATGAAATTATCTATCTTTATTAAATATTTATTATGCCTTTTTTTTCCCTCATAGATGAAAATTTTATGCAAAATTTAAACAAAATACGGCAAACATTTTGCTTAAAAAATAATAATAATAATAAATATGTAAATGAGCCTGTCTACAGCTTATTTACACTCACTTCAGCAACAGATACCTTTACAGTGACTCTCTGAATGCAACATGCAACTAATACAAGCCAGAATTAAATAGATAAAACTGTCCATAAAATTTTTGAACGAAATGAAATTTTCTGAAAAACATAAAATTTTCATCCATGAGGAAGAGGTGAGGAAGGAACAGAGGAGGCAGAGAAATAGGTACAAGGGATTCGAACAAAAAATTATAAAAGGTGGAAGTTTCTTACAAATGAAATTGGAAAGAAACAACGGCCAAAGAAAAGACAGAATGAACAACAATAAGTAATATTAAATTAGAATTTTGTATTCTGCGTAGCCGGAGAAGGGAAGAAAGAACAGTGAGCAGAGCGAAAATCTGAAAAGAAAAAATAAGTCCTTCCATAAAGTTTTGAGAAAGAAAGACAGAAAATTTCCATACAGCTTTTAATTTTCATCCATGGAGGGAGGGCAGGGAGGCAGAAATAAGTTGAGTGAATTCTTGACAAGGTTTTAGTAAATGTAGAAAGAAATTAAAATGAAAAGGGACAAGAATTCAGAAAGAAAACTGAATAAATAGTGATAAACCAAACCAAATTAGAAAGTTTTAATTGTTAATTTTATATTCTGTGTGGGTGGGCAGGAGGAAGAATAGCAAATAGGGCAGAAAAATTAAATGGAAAATCTTGCAGCAAATTTCATAACATTTTTGAGGGGGATCAGAAGCAGAAATAGGTTAGAGAAGGCCATTTTTGTCAAATTTTAAAAAAGCAGAAGTTTCTTCCCCTGAAGTTAGAAAATAAACATTTTTGACTGAATGGCAAGGTAGAGAGAGTCTGAAAAGAACAGAGGTAGAGTTAATTTTTTACTGGTCTCCATTTTACTTTTGGGGCAAAACCTTTGCCGAAATATATAAAGTGTAACATATTCTTTATTTGCCAAAAGTTCCAGGGTAATTTAATCAACAAACTTCTAGCTATTTGACAAAACATCTGAAATCAAAAGTGTCCACTCATCGCATATTTTGGTAACAAAATTTTAGATAAAAAATGAGTATATTAAAAAAAAAAAAAAAAAAAATTGTAAAAGGGAAGATGCTTATTGTTGAGAACTATTTCTTAAATTTACAAGCAAATAAAATGTCATTAAAAGACTTACATCATTAAAGCCAAAACATTCTGCCATATCTTTTTGTTTTTGTTCAAGCCGTCTTCTTTCTAACTCCTCTTCTCTTCTTGCAAGCTCCTCGGAGTCTGTGATAGGAGTTATTTCTGGCAGCATTTGAGAATCATCTGAAAAATTAGAAATGAAATGTTGTGAACAGATAATCCATTTAACCTTTTCACATGTGGTGGTACGAAAGTGAAACCACCATTTCATAAAAAAAAAAAAAATTCCAAATGTGCATTTGTTCATTAAATCAAACCAAAGTTCTTAGAAACATCTTTTATATCTTGTAAAAGTCACTAGATGTCAACACAACATAAAACATCTATTTTACTTAGAAAAAAATACATTGTTTTGAAAGCCTTTTTTTAATGACTTAAAAAGAAAAAAAAAAAAAAAAAAAAGATAAATCAAATAATATAAAAATTAAAAATTGATCATGTTTTCTATGTATGCTTTCCATGTATATTTTTTAATCAGATAAATTCTAACAATAATAGCTTTATATTGCGTTCACTTATCATATTCTAACTTGTATTTTAATTAAACAGATAACATAACTCTGCTACAAATTTTAAGCAAACTTTAACCAAAAATATATTTGGTAAAATAAAAAATAAATTATTTTTGATAGAATAGGCTATAATATTTTACTGAATAATTTGAATCATACTGAAACAATATTTAAAATAAATATTCATACAACAGAAATCCAAAAAAATTATTTTTTCAAAAAAATTAAAATCACTGCCTTTGCATGAAAATTGCCCCCAACACCATTTTTGCAAATTCTTATGGAAAATGACCTCCTGAATCCGAATATGACACCCATTTTGCCCTATCACTGACCGTTTTTTAGCGACAGTCTCCTATTTTTATCGCTTTTCGGTAATTTTATGGCTATAAATTAGTATTTTAGGTGGGAAAGAGGTATTTTAACTGTTAAATATCTTCTGAGGAGCTATAGAGTCGGAAAATTCTAAAACATGAACATTTGCGGCAAGGGGAAAATTTAGGGGTAGGGGGATTTTCTACTGAAATTATGTATCACATTTCTTATATTTTTTTTAACTATTATTAATGTTATTTATTAAACATTATAATTTTTTTATTTTTAGGTGTTAAATTAATTCTTTTTCATTCTCCAAATCAAATTCATGGCCATAAAATTACCAAACAGTGATAAAAATTGGAGGAGTGGGTGGTGTCCCAAGAAAACGGTAGGTGACAGGGCAAAATGGAAGTCCTATTCGGATTCAGAAGGTCATTTTACATAAAAATCAGCAATGGTATCAGAGCTCGAAAATTTAAAATCTTTTTGCAGTGCAGTGTAATCTGTTCAAAGTATACCAATCCTCTCATATATTTAAATGTTCCCATTCCTTATCTGATTTTTTTTTTTTATCTTCCATAGAATATACTAATTGCATATAATACTGAATTTTAAATCACTGATTAGTAAAAATCAGACGCTTAATATTATGTCTTTCAAGATAAAGTCAAGCTTTCATTAAGTGATTGATATACTAATGAAAAATAATTAACAAATTTATTTATGAATTACCTTTGCTACGTAATCTACAAGTTCTTAAAGGTCTTCCACGTTTTGCTGCATCAAGGTTACTGTCTGAAGCTGGCTCAAGAGCTTCACTAACTTTACGTTTTCGATTTTTGATAGCTGATTCTTTACAATTCTCTTCCTTAGGAGGTGAATCTTCCACTGAAGGATAAATAATATTATTTTATAAAACATTCTATGCATTTCATAAAAAATATACAAAGTAAATAAAGCATATTTATTCTCAATAGGTACATTAAACAAGATATTTTAATGAAAAATTTTCCTATATATATATATTGAATTTTGTACTCAAGCAAAGTCAATATTTATATAAGTAGCTTAAATAACTGAAATATAATTAAAAATAACACTTATTTTAAAAAAATAAAATGCCCTTTTCTTAATGCACTAAAATGAACAAAATAATTTTTTCAGCTCAGTACCGATCTGAATACTTGCATTTTTCTACTATTCCAATAAAATTGCACCTCAAACGAAGAAAAGGGCGGCTCAACCCATTTTGGTAGTTTTAAATTATTATGAATTTAAGAAAATATGGGCTGAAATTAGCCAGATTGGAAATTTTGGTACAAAATGGGTTGCGCCGCCCTTTTCTTCGTTTGAGGTGCAATTTTATTGGAATAGTAGAAAAATGCAAGTATTCAGATCGGCGGTACTGAGCTGAAAAAGTTATTTTGTAATTTTTAGTGCATTAAAAAAGGGGCATTTTATTTTTTTTAAATAAGTGTTATTTTTTTTTATTTTTGTAATATTTTATAATTTTTATATTTTTCATGCGCTACCTAGATTAAAATCACTGTCGCTAAATTAAACTTCTTGGTGAAAAATGTTCAGTGTACTTCAACGCAAATATTTTAAAAAATCGTCATAAATAAAACTGATTTTAATACAACATATATTTTAAAAAAATTTCAAGTGATAATAATGTCAATTTTTGTGAGGTGCATAATTTATTTATTTTTTTTTATAATTTTTTGTTGTTCACGTTTAGATAAATGTATTTATTTTCCTGTTGAAAAAAAAAAAAAAATGAACTCAATTTTTTTTAGCAACAATTAAATTATGGATAAAATTTAAATGGCTAATTTTTTGCTATTAATAGCTTATTATTTTCATATTTTTATTAATTAAAAGAAAACTAATCAATTATGTTATTTTTTTTTTTTTTTTTTTTGTGCTAAATTGTAGTGTCAGGCATGACTAATATTTTAGTGAAACTTGAAGTCTTTAGGTGGTCTGATTGCTGAGATATAAGCAAAAAGGTATGACACATTCGGACAAACGCTGGTGATAGACACAGCGGGTATAAGAAAAGGTCTTAAAAACAATGTTTCCTATCAACCATACGAAATTTAACAACTGCCATGCCTATTTATTTTATGACAGTATGTTATTCAGGCATAGACCTGGTAAAATCCACTCACTACTTATCAGTATTACACAGTATAATTACTCAATAACATGTATATGACACTCTCACTATATGCCTTACACTTCATCCAATACAATGACATTATAAAAAGACAATAAGACTTCTTCACACACCATGAATTTTAAGCCAGCACAACCGGTTTCGAAAGGACGTAGCCTTCCTTCATCAGGTGCAAAAAAACACGTGCTACTGCCTTGAAGGCAAAAGCAAGACTGACATATTTTATTTTGTCAAAAAAAAATAAAATATAACACCAAAATAATAATACATGATATACAATTTGAATTAAAATGAAGTAGTGAATAACTTTAAGTGTCAAAATTAATTGTTTATAAAGGATTTGCATCTACAATCTGAAAGTGAATGCTGTGACTAAAAACAATTTAACTCATGCTAATCAATCTCTTTTCACACCTTTTATACTAATTCTGGTATTATAGGTGCAGGAAGAGGATAATTAAAAACTGGAATTTAAGAAACAATATATATATATATATATATATATATATATATATATATATATATATATATATATTCACAACAGATTTAGTAAACATTCTCAATATGTAATAAATGAAAAATTAGATTAAGACTCTAAAAATCAGATTTAAAGTCAGCTTCATAAACCAATATCATTTTAATGTAATGCTCATAACAGGGGCATATCAAGGAGAGGGCGGTGAGCAGGGGGGGGGTTGGGGTTTACAAAGAAAGTTAAGTTTTAAATGCATGTGTCTGTAACCACGGTTGTGCTATTTTGACCTGAAATATATCCTGCTATTCCAATTTAAGCTGTAGGTTCTTGGCTAAAGAGCCTTAATGTGCCAAAAGTAACCATAGATTAACAACTCCAAAACCAAAGAACTTTAAAGTTTGACTAAGGCAGGGCAAGCGGACCCAATGCTCCTGATCCCCACATTAGGTTGAGCTTCCGAATCAATCTTAAAACTTAGTTCAATGTCTTTTTTACGGTTACAAATTTAAATGAATAAGGTTTTTTTTTTTTTTTTTTTTTTTTAAATCATTAACATGAAAACATACATTAATGAAACAATATTTTGAAACAGATATCATGCATTCTCTTTTAAATTTCAGTAGACATCAATTTTTTTTTTTTTTTCTGAAAAATTCATTTCGATTCATATAAATAGTTATTCTCATCACCAAGATTGGATGATAGTGTAATGTAGCAATCACATATATTTTTAACTTTTCCAATGAAATATGTATATAAATAACCTTCTCAATTTCAGGGTATGGCATTAAAGACTTTAACTTATTAAAGTGTTTAAAATGTGTTTTACAGGTGATGCAAGGACTGAGGAGGATAATAAAATAAAAATTAATTTGTAATTAATAATTTCAAAACTCTTTGATAATAATAATGTTAAATAAATTCTTAAATGGAGTATCCCTTCTTTTAAATCTGAAATCAATTCAGAAATAAAATGAATAAAAAAATCTTGGTAAGGCTAACCTTTAATCTGTTTAAGCAGTGGAAAATTAGGTGATGGTGTCTGAGTAGCCATAGCAGTTTTCCTAGGTCTTCCTCGGCGTTTTGGGGTTGAAGTTGCTGTTACTACAATAAAAGAGGAGTAAATAACTATTATAATTAACAGTTAATGACAAATTATCAAATTTTAATATTTACACACACATAATTTAACATTTTCTTGGATTTAATCAGCACTAATTTTAAAACTTTGATATCATGTTTTTAGAATATCATATTTTTATCATATTTACAAAGAAAGTTAAGTTTTAAATACATGTGTCTGTAACCACGGTTGTGCTATTTTAACCTGTAATATATCCTGCTATTCCAATTTAAGCTGTAGGTTCTGGTCTAAAGAAGAGCCTTAATGTGCCAAAAGTAACCATAAATTAACAACTCCAAAACCAAAAAAACTTAAAGGTTTGACTAAGGCAGGGCAAGCGGGACCAATGCTCCTGATCCCCACATTAGATTGAGCTTCCGAATCAATCTTAAAACTTAGTTCAATGTCTTTTCACGGTTACAAATTTAAGTGAATAAGTTTTTTTTTTTTTTTTTTTTTTTCCTAGGTCTTCCTCGGCGTTTTGGGGTTGAAGTTGCTGTTACTAAAATAAAAGAGGAGTAAATAACTATTATAATTAACAGTTAATGACAAATTATCAAATTTTAATATTTACACACATATAATTTAACATTTTCTTGGATTTAATCAGCACTAATTTTAAAACTTTGATATCATATTTTTAGTATTCAAAACATATATACCAAGTTCCTACTTTCAAATAAAATTTAAATTTTAGCTTTTACATCAGAAAACTACATCAAAATACCTAATTTCATTAATATATATATAATAGGAAATACTAACAGTTTACTTAGAAAGAAGTTCAATTCTGCAAGAAAAACATGTAAATAACAATTGTTAAAAATTTATCTAAAAAAAAAAAAAAAAAAGGAAGCAAATGGAAGCTATAATAAGGCGTAGAAGAAAGAAGTTTGGTATTTGTGAAAATTTTACTTAGATTTTCTGTCTTTATAAATTTTAAGAAGTGAGATCTAAAAATCACAAAATATATGTAGGGTCTATCTAAAGGTTAGTTTGGATAATAAAAAATACTGGATAAAATCTGCAGGTCAATTTTAAAATATCATTTATGATACTGGCAACAACACCAATGAATTTCATCATTTTACTTTGAAAGTTTCATAGTATTCAAATTGTAATATTTTTCTTCACGTTGCAGAATAGGGCAAATTTTCGCACAAATGTGTAGGATTATTTTTATTGTAAAGGAGTCTGTCTAGTTTTAAAATGATTTATAACACTTGCACAAACATTACTGAATATCTACATACTTTGAAAACTTCATATTCAGAATTTAATATTTTCTTAACATGGAAAAATATGGCAAAATTTTGCACGAACTTAGATCATGAACATTGTATAGAAAATAGCATGGCAGTGCTTAAAAACTAAAATATGTAACAGTCACTGCTAAAACTATACATCAAATTCAGGACAAGATATGAGTAGCTTAGTGAGGACATTCAGGTCCTCCAGCCATGCCTGGTCATCAGTTGAGTATACTTATCATGAATATAAGTATGTCTTGTACCTGTAGTAGAAATTAATGAGAAGAAATATGTGAAGGGAACTGAGCAAAGTCTACCAATTCCAACCAGTTTACTGTACCATTGTGTTAAATGCAATTTAACATTGTTACAAAATTGTAAATAATTGTGTTTATTTTTGTATAGTTTCTTTCAAAGAGGCTTAGTAAGTTGATTAAGTGCTAATTTTGTGCATTTCTAGTCGTTTTAGCATTAAAATAGCCTTATTTTCCCTTAAAAATGCATTAAAAAGCCCCAATAAGCCACATAATGGATTTGGCACGAAATTTGGCGACCTTGAAGAGAAAATCCTTATTAGGGAAAAACCAAATATGGAAGCTCTAATCTCATTGGCTGATGCGATACTGAAATTTCTGGAACTTTCCACACTTTTCTACAGGTTTATATAAGAGCTGTTTTTTTTTGCCAAGGTCAGTTCTGTTCAGTTCTCAGCCAGCTTCGCTAATGCTTGCATTGCTTTGAGCCTCTTTGAAAGAGACTTGCTTTAAGTGTTATTGCTATACAGTTTGTACTGTGGATTTGCTATTGACAGCTGTTGTTTAAGCTGTGTTTACTGGTTGAATTGAAGCTGATACTTGGTTTATAGACCTGTATTTTTCTGGAACTTTCTGTGAATAAATTACTGAATTTTTGTAAGTTTTGCCTTTCATTCTCAACACAACTCGCGAACCCCCAAGTACGCAACAACATGTTCATCTGTTAATTGGAGACATTAGATTATTGAAGTGTTTTTGCAAGTTAAATGCTAAATTTATTTTAAAATAACACCAAGAGCTCTGTATAAAAGGCTTAATAATTATCAATGCATTTTACTATTCTTTTAATAAATTATTTGTAAATGATCCAAGCTGTTAAATTTTGCTAAAGATGAAACTTCTTTTTTCACATCTAATGTCACATTTGTTCTACTTTTTTTCTCTACAATTTTGCATATTCTTAATTTATTCTCACTTTGCCAGTAGCAGAGAGGTTTACTCTTGAAGCTGGTAAATAGGGAAGTGTCATGTTCGTTCCCAGGCTGTGCACATTGGCCTATACATTCAGATTGTTCTATGGTTTTCTTCTAAATTTGTGTGACTATAGGCTAGGACCCTTTAAAAAGATCCTTCACAGACAGCATTTTACTTAAACCTCAATTTTTCTGTAATCAATTGGCCTCAACCATAACAGCAATACCTGGTTTTTATCTGACCCGAGATTTATCCTCTTTTTTGTACTTGACCTGCTACATTCCTGCTGTTATTAATTTATCCATTTGTCTTTAATACAGACTTGCCAACCAATTTTAATAAAAAAAAGGGAAGATTTTTGTTGAAAAACCAGAAGATTTCATAAAAAAAGGGAAGATTTTTTTTTCTCTCTCTTTGACAAATTAAACAATACAGTTTTACAATTTTAATATTTAGAAGCAATCTATAAAAACGTTTTACTATAGATTGATTATACTAAATATATAAAAATTTTAAATGAAGTTATTCCTCTTCAACATATAAATATCTACAAAACAGAATCTGTAAGAAATTTATTTAACAATAGACAAAAAAACTTAGTTAAGTTAAAGTATAACTAATTTTTTAAATAAATATAGAATATGATTTTTGTGTATGTACATTAATCATACATATTTAAAAAAAAAAAAAAAAGTAGCAGTAGCTAATTATCAGTTTCAAACGTGCATAAAACCAACTGAGTATTAATTTTCTTAAATTGATTTGGGAAAATTTTTCCTACCTGAAAAAATTATTCTTCATTTTTTCCCCCATGTTTACACATTTGGTGAAAATATGACATACAAATATTTAATTTCATTGTGGAAAAATAAGCAGAGACATTAAATTCAGCAATAAAGATCTAAAAATAATTACATACTTGAGAAATATTGAGTACTTCCATTGCTTTAATTCTAGAATTGATCATTGATCACAATCCGGGGAAGAGGGAGGGGGGAATACAAAAATAATTACAGAGTAAGAAATATTAAACTCTTTCAACTCTACTTCTACAATCTAATGAAAGAAGTTTAAAATTAATATTATCATTTATGTTGCAGATGGATAAAGATTAGGAAACAAAAGACTCCTGAAGAACATTTGATTGCTGATCACTAATTGTAGATAAATAAAGGGGGGGGGGCAAAAATAATTACATCAGCAAGAAATATTTAACAATTCTATTTCTTTAAATGTTCTAGAATCTCATAAAGCAAGTTTGAAATGAATATTGACA